>LPNX010682907.1:139128-259128 GCA_001517045.1 Pseudotsuga menziesii | reverse complement strand
GAGGATGATGATGACAGTGATGGTGATGAGGATGATGACTATGATGAGGAGGAGGAGGAGGACGACAATGATGGTGATGAGGATGATGACTATGATGATGAGGAGGAGGAGGAATACGATGATGATGATCATGACAATGATGATGATGATGGTGAACAATGATGGTGATGATGACGATGACGATGATGATGAGGATGATGATGATGATGAGGATGAGGATGAGGATGATGATGATGAGGAGGAGGAGGATGAGGATGAGGATAATGATGATGACGAACTATGTTGGTAATAATGATGATGATGAGGATGATGATGAGGAGGAGGAGGATTATGGTGATTATAATGATGAAAAATGTTGGTGATGATGATGAGGAGGATGATGACAATGATGGTGATGAGGATGATGACTATGATGATGAGGATGATGATGAGGATGATGATGATGATGACGATGACAATGATGATGAACAATGATGGTGATGATGATGATGATGAGGATGAGGATGACGATGATGATGATAGGTTTAGACTATATTTTAGTGGTGGTGATGATGATAGGTTTTAGACTATATTGTAAAAAGACTTGAAATAATAATGAATACGAAGTCGTTGTTGAAGAGTGTTAGTCATTAAATGAAATAAACATTACTGAGTAAATGCTCTAAGTGTTATACAGGGGCGTGCACGCATTTAATTTTTTGTGTGTGTCAATGAGTGCATGCGGTCTTATACATGCGTGCACATGCATGCACATGTTAGTATGTAAAAAAAATAGAGTTCTGAATTCTCGAGATTGCTACCTATTTTCACAGGTGTTCTTTTGTTTTTCGTGCGTTTTGTGCTCCTCACCTGTGCAATTTGGCTCACAATCTATCCCCACTCTTTGATATATTGGATGGAAGCTCAATCTTGGAATCTATCAAACATATTCAATGGTCTTGGAAGTTAGTGGGAATATTCACACTACAAGTTTTCATTGGAAGAAGAGATTATTTTGAATAGGTATGGTGAATTTTAAATAATTGTTTTAGTTCACAAGTTTTCAGATCATTTCATTGATTTATGTTTTATGATATGCCTACAACAATATCCCTCTCATAGAAAACATTTAATTTCACAAGAATAAATCCCAACTTCACATCTAAACAAGTCTCATATTCTCCATACAATATGAAGTATGCCATGTTAACTAATTTACATTTGCACATGAATATATTTTGATTTTACACAATGATGGAATAGATGAAGTTATATCTTGAGACTCTTCAATTTAAAAAAAATAAAATTTGAAGTAATCATGGGAGAGTTTCCCTATTGAATAGTTCACCAAGTTTTCCATATTCTCTATACAAGGTGAAGTATGCAATGTATACCAATAACCAGTTGCAGATGAATATATTTTTATTTCACACAAGGATGGAATAGATGAGGTTCTGTACTGAGACTCTTCAATTTGTACAAAAACCTTAGATGCAATCATGGGAGAGGGTCCATATTGAATAGTTCACCAACTTGTCCATGATCTCCTCTTCATGCTAGATTTATCATAACATTCCTTTGAGCTTGACAAGGATGCCTCTACCTCAATGATTTCTCCTTTTTTCAAGGGATTTGCAACCTCCTCATTTCACTCATCTTCTTTTGATTCCAATACTTTTTGAACACAAAGGAACTCAAAATACTATAGCTGTAATACCTGCAAACTTGACTGTCTTTACCTGACTCAAATAAAGTATAGAAATGAAAATTTGGTTGAAACGTAAAGAGAAACCTTTAATCAACGATTATGTATCAATGCCAATAATTAGCATACTAACATATCTGTAATTTAGTTATTTATGTTGGAACGTGTCATGTATCATGTATAATGGAACTAATACCTTATTTGTTGCTTCTTATGCAGGGGTAGACCTCGTAGTTTCGATAAAGAAACTTTTGGATATGGGAAACTCATGTAACAAAGCAAGAAAAACTAGAAGGAATATGCCCATTGAAAAGGAAAATGAGGTAAAAGAAAAGGACAGGTTGGCAATGGAGAGAGTGAGACATGGTTCAGACATTTCCACTGATATTGTGTCTGATCCTAACAAAGTTGATGACATAACAACCTCTACTTCAGAACCATCGGTGAAATGGTTGCATCCAACGGACCCAAATCAAGTTCTAGCATCAACATAGTCTCCAACCAATAGTCCATCAATGAGCCATGTTGAAGCTCTTGAAGACATAGGTGTATTGAGAGACACTGAGTATGAAGTGTTGGACCTAGGAGCAATGATTAATTTGCAATCTCTTCCAGAAGGCTACAACCATGTCGAGCACACTCCCAATATGGACCAACATGTGAATGATTAATGACAACAAAAAATCCCTGGGATCCATAGCTCATGTCCACCTTCCCTAGCTTGACTATCTAATGCAAGAAAAAGGACTCCTAGACATATCCATGTGGATGAAAGTTGTCTATGAGGACTTCAAAGTAAGTTTCCCAAACACACTATCGATTGGAAATGTAAGAAATTAATGACGGAATATTCTGAATTCAAAGGCGATGCACGTAAATGTCAATTATTACTATGTTTGTTAAAGTCAAAATATTTAGTTGTTGTTAGTAGAATTTTGTGCATAAAGATGGTTAGAAGTTCAGATCCTAACAATCATCTTGTTAGAAATATCCAATCTGCTTTTAATGCGATTGGGAAGATGTCTTGTACTAAAAATACTTGTGCAGCTCGTCATGTGTTATCAGAATTAGTTGTAAGCAAGTTCGCACGACAATGTCGCCTCCTTTCACACACTTCTCAGATACTTAAATTAAATAGAAAAACTATTCAAAAGTACTTTCTTATAAGATAAAATATGCAGAATCTGGGTAGAAAAGATTGTTGGACTTTTATCAGCAGGTTTCCTCGTCGAGATATGAAGCTAATTGATGTTGTCAAGGAATTAACACAAATTTTTTGGCATTATCATACCAAACCTTCATCTAATCAAAGAGATGTGCTAAACCTGAGAGAAGGTTCTACTAAACATGAACCCCATGTCAAACACTTCCTTGACGCAACACAGATTGAACTCTATTAGAGATTCAAGAATGAGCACACACAATTGAACCTGGGCCAAAGGTCATTTGAGAAATGTAAACCATGGTACGTCCATATATGCATTGATCGAAACACATGTTGTTGTAGATACCATGTAGAATATGAATATTTTTTTTACATGTATAAACATATATTTTTGGATTTGCATACTAACCTTGAGTAGGGCTGCAATGAATTCATAATACCACCAAATGCATCGAGAGATTTTATTGCTAGCATCATGTGTCCAAGGCATGAAGGACAAAAATACTATGGAAAGTCATGTCTATATGAGAATTGTTCTCGGTGTAGTGGGTTTGCTCTTTTGAACTGTTGAATTCAAGGAAGTGATGAGCATCAATTTGGAAATATGAGTGTCAAGATGTAGAGCTTCAAGTACGTAACCTATCAATCAGATAGTGTGAAGGAAAGTAAAAAGACTGCACTGGTGAAGTCACAAGTGCAAATGATTATTGGATGTTTTTCCTCTTACATGTTTAGTTTCTACATATACATTCTTTAAAGGTTACATTCTAATACGACCCTGGTTTTCATGGAAATAGGTACGAGCATGTGATTTTTTTATGGATTTCTACAAGAAAACCAAGCAATATGTTCAACATGTGCACGTAGCATGATGGCAGGATGAGCAATACAGAAAATGCAGGGAAAACTTTCCCATTGGGACCATATTGTCAATTGTGAATTTTGCAGAAAACTACACCCTTTAGCCACAAAATGAAATTCAGAGTCAATAATACCATTTCGACCAAGTCAGCGTCATGGTACATATTACGTATAGGCATGGCCCTAAGAGCAGCGTTAACAACATGATAATACAGAAGGAGACAAACTTTTACATAAGTGATGATAGATTCCATGATTTGCGTTATGTGCAACACTGTTTTTGAATTTTCTATGATCAGCTAAAGGAGGGAGATATACATATGGATCAACATTGGATATGGTCAAATGGTTGTGCAGGCTAGTTAAAAAATTCCTGAGTCTTCCAATGGATGAGTATGTTACATAAGACTTATAATGTGTTGCATATATGGAACTACTTTGAGACCAGGCACAAAAAAGGTGAGCATGATGGGGCCGGTACATGCATCGAGACCACACTATGAAGGGAGTAGATGAGGTTGACCAGAATCCCCCATATCAAAGATGCAAAATCCATAGTTCAATGGTGCTCAGCAACAATGTCAGACTGAACTTCAATGGTAAGAAGGCCAGTAAGGAATTTTTGGCATGTGGTTGAAATAGATCAATCACGTTCCTATATTTGTGGTACAATACAAGGAACACGTTGATTTCATTCAGTTCGAAGCTCAAACAACCCCTTGTTTGAAATATGGACGTGAAAAATTGTTTTCTTTTGTAGCCCTTGTAGCAGTGGTGAATGGTATGAATGTGAATGCATGGATTGGGTTGATGATTGGGATCATGTGTCACTTGTAGTAGACCCATGTGTAGTCAGTGAAGTCACCCACTTAGAGGAGGGTAAGTCAGCGATTTCGACAGACTATGACCATATCTCAAATCTTGTACAACTAGGACACATATATGCAGTTGTTGCCCTGATAAATAATGAATGGGGCAAGGATTATTGGTTGGGACGATGCATTCGAGGTAAGAAAATACTAAATGGATCATTGATTGATGATAAAGGCAATGAATTTCCTATTGGTTTGATGGTGTTTGAGGGTGAATATATTACACTAGATGGGAAATCAAGAAGAACTAGTTGGCATGTATTCATGGATTACAGACCAGGTTGTGTGGTCTATCACTTCTCAAACTTGATTGTTGGCATGAACATCCATCTATAGACAATGTCAAGGAATAACTCAACCAAGGTACATTATTTCTTGCCTCATTCAAAGCACGAGGGATTGATGGAGGAAATTAGCAACAGAGAGGATCTAGCTGGCTATATTGAATGAGATTGGGTAATTGTGCTTACACTCCACTTGGGTAATAGTAGCTGTCAATTTAAACCACTCATGGTTGTCTTGTCTTTTAATAGATTTTGACGTGTTAGCTTGCACAAGCACATGATTCTCTACATTTGACTATGCAAGAATACAAATTTTTGTCATTTGCATTCTCAAATCCTTATGTTCTTTTTAATTAGAGATTGAATTATTTAAATGTAACTTTCAAATGAAAATGTTTGATGCATGTATCTCCAATAGACACCCTTCATTGGTTTAATCTTTCACCCATGTTTCTCTTACCTTTGCTGTAGGAGTTTAAACATCATGTCCTTCATAGGTTTGCTAACTCTGCACTTTATATTGTTCTCTGCATGTCCTTCTTGGTAAACCACTATCTTTTCAACTTTCTCTACAATTTGTGTTGCATCGAGCTACTATTCAAAGAATAATTGCTCTAATATTGTCAAATGGTATTTGACTTGTGCATTATGCTTTCATCTCTAAATTTTAATTTCTATTCGAGTAAGTTTTTATCCTTCTTCTATTTGAGTGAATAATTAGAATTTAATGAGAAATTAGAAGGTAAAAAACAAAGCAAGGTCAACAATTAGCATGTCATCCCAGACCGAGAGTGACCAAGTGTCCCTGAACAAAATTTTCATGCGACTTGCAGCTCGACATAACTCAGAAACTGGAGTTTGGATCGATGATTCGTCGACTCCATTAGTCTCCTAGAATTATCTCTAGAGGGCCCTCCCCACCATGTTTTCATGTCCTAGTGACTCCACATTGCATCGATTTTGTAAAGTAGGGTTTTGCTCAGTTTCATTCAATGCAACTCTCGCACTGGTGGGTCAACTTTGAAAAAACCTCCTATGTGCTAGTCTTGGTGGTGTTCCCATGTCAGCATTGGCCATACACACCTATCAGAGCCAATGGAATGCAATATTGCTACTTTGTTTGGTTTTTTGCTACTGAACCAAGAGTGTCCAAGTGTCCCTGAATGACATTTTCATGCAACTTGCAACTTAACATAACTCAGAAACTGTAGGTCAGATCAACAAGACATCAAATCTATTGGTATCATAGCATGCTATTACCTCTAGTGGTCCCTCTCCACCGCATTTGCATGGGCCAATGACTCCATTATCCATCGGTTTCGTAAACTAGGGTTTTCCTAAGTTTCCTTCAATGCAACTCTTGCACTAGTGGGTCAAGTCTGAAAAGCCCTCCTCCATGCTAGTCTTGGTGGTGTTCCCATGTTGGCATTGGCCATACACACCTATCAAAGCCAACGACATGTAATCTTGCTATGTCGTTTGGTTTTTTGCTCCTGGGATGAGATTGTCTAAGTGTCCCTGAATGACATTTTCATGTGGATTGTAACTTGATATAACTCGGAAACCATAGGTTGGATCGATGATCCTTTGACTCTATTGGTATCCTATCATGCCATTACCTCTAGTGGGCCCTCTCCACCACATTTTCATGGGCCAGTGACTCCACTATGCATCGGCTTCGTAAACTAGGGTTTTGCTTAGTTTCCTTCAATGAAACTCTTGCATTGGTGGGTTAACTCTGAAAAATCCTCCTTTGTGCTAGTCTTGGTGATGTTCCCATGTCAACATTGGCCATACACACCTGTCTGAGCCAATGGCATGCAATATTGTTTCTCCGGGACCAAGAGTGACCAATTGTCCATGAACGACATTTTCTTGCGACTTGCAACTCGACATAACTCGACAACAGTAGGTCAGATGGACAAGCCATCAACTCTGTTGGTCTTCTAGCATGCCATTACCTCTAGTGGTCCCTCTCCACCACATTTTCATGGGCCAATGACTCCACTATCAATAGTTTTCGTAAACTAGTGTTTTTCTCAATTTCCTTCAGTGCAACTCTCACACTGGTGGGTCAAATCTTGAAAACCCTCCTCTGTGCCAGTTTTGGTCATCTTCCCATGTCAAAATTGGCCATACACACCTATCAGATCCAATGGCATGCAATATTGCTTCTCCGTTTGGTTTTTCACTCTTGGACCGAGAGTGACCAAGTGTCCCTGAACAACATTTTCATGCCACTTGCAACTCGACATAACTCAACAACTGAAGGTTGGATCGATGAGCCATCGACTCTTCTAGTCTGCTAGAACACCATTACCTTTAGGGGGCTAGTGACTCCACTATGCATCAGTTTTGTAAACTAGGGTTTTGCTCAGTTTCCTTCAATGCAACTCTCGCACTAGTGGGTCAAATATGAAAAACCCTCCTCCATGCAAGTATTGGTGGTGTTCCCATGTCAACATTGGCCATACACACCTATCCGAGCTAATGACATGCAATATTGCTACTCCATTTGTTTTTTTTCTCTCGGACCGAGAGTGACCAATTGTCCCTAAACAACATTTTCATGCGACTTGCAAATCGACATAACTCGTCAACCATAGGTCAGATGGATGAGCCATTGACTTTGTTGGTCTCCTGGCATACCATTACCTCTAGTGGGCCCTCTCGACTGCATTTTCATGGGCCAGTGACTCCACTATCCATCAGTTTCATAAAGTAGGGTTTTGCTGAGTTTCCTTCGATGAAACTATTGCATTGGTGGTTCAAATATAAAAAACCCTCCTCCATGCCTATTTTGGTGGTGTTCCCATGTAAGAATTGGCCATATAAACCTATCGAATCCAACGGCATGCAATCTTGCTTCTCCATCTAGTTTTTCGCTCCAGGACCGAAAGTGACCAAGTGTCCTTGAACGACATTTTCATGTGACTTGCAACTCAACATAAATCGACAACCAAAGGTCAGATCAACAAGCCGTCGACTCCGTTGCTCTCCTAGAATGCCATTACCTCTAGGGGGTCCTCTCGACCTCATTTGCATGGCCCATTGACTCCACTGTGCATCGGTTTTGTAAACTAGGGTTTTGCTTAGTTTCCTTCAATGCAACTCTCGCACTGGTGGGTCAACTCTGAAAAACCATCCTCCATGCCAGTCTTGGTGGTGTTCCCATGTCAGAATTGGCCATACACACCTATCTGATCCAATGACATGTAATCTTGCTGCTCCATTTGGTTTTTTACTCCCGAATCGAGAGTGACCAAGTGTCCCTGAATGACATTTTCATGTGTCTTGCAGCTCAACATAACTTGACAACCGGAGGTCGGATCGATGAGCCATCGAATTCGTTGGTATCCTAGCATGCCATTACATCTATGGGGGCCTCTCCACCACGTTTCCATGGCCCAATGACTCCACTCTGCATTGGTTTTGTAAAATAGGTTTTTGCTCAATAGATTTAATGATGTTGTAATTTCTTGTAATAAGAGGTTCTAGATATGTTATATGCTTGGAAAGAGTGCCCTAAATGGATGTATATTCATGGTGTTAACGTACAATTGGAGTAGGGTTTATTTTGTTGGGTTGCCTTGTAATATTAGGATGAAGATAAGTGAAATATTGGACCATAGTGACCGCCTTCACACACATGTTGAGGAGAACAAATGAGCATAGTAACCACCTTGGCACACATATTGAGGATAAGCATTGCAGCATTGTCACCACCTCTAACACATATGTCAAGGAGCATTGGGAACAAGAATATGTGGTAGACAACTAGAGGAGGAATGCATTACATGATGAAACTTGGATATGCATAAGGACACTAGGGTTTATATATGTAAGTAAACCTTAGAGAAGGAGATATAATACTAGAGGAATTGGTTGTCTTGCAAAATCTATAGCTCTTGTTGTCAAGGAAAAGGAGGTAGAATTAGGGTTCCAACCGTGTAGAAGATACAAAGAAAGGAGCTAATGTCTTTGGTGATATTGCAGTCTTGTTCTTGTGTGATACATGGAGGTTAGGGAAAGACGATGGAAAACTTAACTTGATAACTCTTGAGCTTCTTTTGATTCCTTTCTTAGAAGAAGATGTTTTTAAGTTTAGTTTATTTTCCATGGAGGTCTTGGTGCTTGTGTTGATGCAATAGACAAAGACCTAGGGTTTGAGGAATCATCGTAGGATGGACATGTTGATGTCGAAATTGGTGCTAGACTTGTTTGAAATGCCATGTGATTCTATGATGAAAGATGATTAGGGTTTATAAAACCTAACTAGGAAAACAATTATAGTGTGGATACCTTAATGCATGCTAGGGTTTCATGAACTACAATCTCGTTGAGACTTGCATACTAGGGTTTCATGAACTACAATCTCGTTGAGACTTGCATACTAGGGTTTCATGAACTACAATTGCATGCTATAACTAGGGTTGAGAAGTTATGAGATGAAACACATGTACATGTACAAATTAAAAACCGACTAGGGTTTTGTGAACTACAATTGTATGCTATAACTATTGTTGAGAAGTTATGATATGGAGCTAGGGTTTTGTGAGGTCTTTAAAAGCTACGAGATGGAAGTAGAAACACATGTACATGTACAAATCCAAAACCAACTAGGCTTTCATGAAATACAAATTGCATGCTATAACTAGGGTTGAGAAGTTATGAGATGGAAATATGGATTTATGAGCTCTTTACAAGTTATGAGATGGAAAAGAGAAATACACCTACAGTTTCACGAACTACGATTTCATGCTAGGGTTTCATGAACTACAATCTAGTTGAGACTTTTATACTAGGGTTTCATGAACTACAATTGTATACTAGGGTTTCATGAACTACAATTGCATGCTATTGTTTCATGAACTACAAATTGCATGCTGTAACTAGGGTTGAAAAGTTATGAGATGGAAGTGGGGTTTTATTACCTCTTTACAAGTTATGAGATGGAAAAGATAAACACACCTATAGTTTCATGAACTACCATTGCATGCTAGGTTTTCATGAACTACAATCTTGTTGAGACTTTCATACTAGGGTTTCATGTACTACAACTGCATGCTATAACTGTTGCTGAGAAGTTATGATATGGAACTAGGGTTTTGTGAGGTCTTTAAGAGCTACGAGATGGAAATAGAAACACATGTACATGTACAAATCCAAAACCAACTAGGCTTTCATGAACTACAAATTGCATGCTATAACTAGGGTTGAGAAGTTATGAGATCGAAATATGGATTTATGAGATCTTTACAAGTTATGAGATGGGAAAGAGAAACACACCTACGATTTCATGAACTACCATTGCATGCTAGGGTTTGATGAACTACAATCTCGTTGAGAGTTTCATACTAGGGTTTCATGCACTACAATTGCATACTAGGGTTGAGAAGTTATGAGATGGAATTAGTGTTTTATGTCCTCTTTACAAATTATGTGATGGAACTAAAATGGTATGGTATGGTATGGTATGTTAGTACATGGTATGATGTTAGTATCATAGGGTATTGTAGGGTATGGTATGGTATGCTAGTATGGTATGGTGTGTTAGAATGGTATGATGTTAGTATTCTATGGTTTGTTATATTAGTTGGTAGGGTTTTGTGAACTCTTTATAGGTTATGAGATGGAAGTAGAAACACATGTACATGTACACATCCTAAACCAACTAGGGTTTCATGAACTACAATTGCATAGTAGGGTTTCATGAACTACAATTGCATGCTATAACTTGGGTTGAAAATGGCCCTCCCCCTCATGTTTTCATGGCCCAATGTGTCTAGATATCACTAAGAAAGCACATGTTGTGGAATTATATTATTGATGTACTAGAATATCAGCCAACAACCTGCATAATAAAACTAGGGTTCACATATTGAGACATGGAACTAAAAACTAGGGTTTTATGAACTCTTTAGGTTTGAACATCAAATTAGACTGGTTAGTATCATTTAAGTAGAAACCAAATGGCCATATAGCCCTAGGATACACTTACAAATTGAAAACCAACTAGGGTTTCATGAACTACAAATTGCATATTATAACTAGGGTTGACAAGTTATGAGATGGAACTAGCATTTTATGACCTCTTTAGGAATATATCCTTAGATTGGTTAGTATTATTTAAGTAAAAACCAAAAGGACCTATACCTAGGCTATGTACATACATGAAATAATTTTATTGGGATTAATATGAACTACTTACTATTTCATATGTTCACAAATGCAAATACCAATGTGTGCAAATGCTAGGAGCAATACTCGAATTACCAAATTTTTACAATTGAATTAAACCATAGGTTATGAATTGAATTTATTTGTTATCCTAAACCCTAGCTAACACTATTGTAATTGATGAATAGTTATGTGCTATACTTTCCTGAAATGATAACCCCAGCTAGACTTGCCTGAAATGCCATGTGCTTCTATGATGAAAGATGATTAGGGTTTATAAACCCTAACAAGGAAAACAATTATAGTGTGGAGATTTGAATTTTAGATTATATTATCTTTATTATTGGGTAGATTATAGCATTGGTTATGCATGCTAATTTGAGATAATTTTGGGTTGAATTTGTTAAGTAAAATTTAATGGTGTTTATTTTGTTAGATATCCTAATTGCAGACCTTTGGATAGGTCATCATGCACTTGTGTAGGCCATCAAGATGATGACTAAGGAAAATCGTCTGAAATAAAAGGAACTTGCTAGCCAAAATGACCCTTCAAACCATGATTGTACACCCAAAGAGAACATGTCACTACCAATGGAAGGATCAATAGGGATGACAAGATAGGAATTGAATGGGTAAGATAAGAAGGAAAGAAAGTGACCTTAGACTATGATAGGTGAGTAAGAAGGCTATTAGGGCTGCCACAAACAGGATATTACCTGTCAAGGTTTCCTCATTGATTATAAATCCCAGGTTATGCATGCTAACCTTTAAAATTCAGTTAGGGTTAGGGTTTCCTCATGGATTTTAAACCCTCGGTTATGGATGCTAACCCTTAAATAGTTAAAATTGCAACAAGTACAATACCTCGTTAAAATTGCAAGTGCTCAATAGATTGTTATACAAGACACATATTCATGAACTTGTTTCATTTTTTATTTGTCAACGAAGAACAATTTTTATGGGATGTTGGCATTATGGGATTTTTTAATTTCAATTATGCAAGTGGTTGAAGCATGTTAGTGGTGTCGATGGGACATTATCATCATATCGTACAAAGTCAACCTCTCTTTCAAAATACATTAGAGGAAATTTCAAATCAAAATGGGCCTCCTAAAATGAACTAATAAAATAATATTTATTAATTTTGGAGGAAGAAAAGAAAAAAACTATTTTTTTGTTTGTATTTTTGACATATCTCCCTGTGTTTTTACTCAAATTTCGATTGGGATAGCTTGTTGGATGCAAAATTAAATTCTGAGTTGGCATACTTTTTACAGACCCCGCCACCCAAAAAACAAGAAATACCTGAAAAAAATGGAATGATGACATCATCATTCTGTTTTTTCAGGTATTTCTTTTTTTTTTGGGTAGCGGGGTCCATAAAAAGTATGCCAAGTGGGTACTCGTTGGATGCAGAATTTAATTCCACATCCAACGAGCTCTCCCAATCGAAATTTGAGTAAAAACACATGGAGATATGTCAAAAATACAAACAAAAAAGTAGTTTTTTTATGATACGTATCCTCAAATTTATATTAAAAAAAGGTTTAAGACCTATACGGTATTTCAAATTTAAAGGAATTTCATTGGCTAACACATCATGACATGGAATTTGAATAAAAGTTAAAAGGCCCATTTTGAGTTGAAATTTCCTCTAATGCATAAAAGTATTTCTAGCCAAGCATTTAGCATTATGACAGTCCTATATTTCACTTTTTAGCTAACCAAGACAAAGGTACAATCTTTTTAAGTAAACATCAGTGCTAAACAATTTTATAAGTGACAAGTTTCCAAGCCAATGGGACTGTTAAACTAAATCAAATTTGCAATCAAGTAAAATGTTTTATGACAGTCCAAGATGTAATTTCCAGTCAAGTAAAATGTCTTATGACAGTCTAAGATGTAATTTCCAGTCAAGTAGGAATGATAAGAAGTATATTCACTTGGCTTTTGCTAACACAATGACTTGAAAGCAATTCAAGGACTTTTCTAGTATTTTGCCAAGTTATGGATGTTTATATACCACTGTCAAATTTGTTTAAGTATGGCTGGGAATGATTGTTTATATACAGTCCCTTTAGGGTGTCTTTGTGCCAGTTTAAATTGGGTTATGGACAAATTTGAGTTGAGGCGTTAGTGAGTGGGTAAGATAGAAAGGAAAGGAAGTGACCTTAGGAAATGATAGGTGGGTAAGAATGCTATTAGGGATGCCCTAAGTAGGATATTATAGTGAATATGTTAGCGAAGCTAAGGATGAGTTAGTGGTGTTCTAGGGATATCCAAAATGGATATTACAGTCAGAGATATAGGGAGAGTCATGGGGGTCTAAGTAGTGTGGAAATGAAAGGAATAAGCATTGCTTTAGAGAGAGGGAAAGGGTTTTCGCAAGGGTTAGGATAGAATATAATGGTTTAGGTGTGTCTTATGGCTTCCTAATAGGTAGTATTATAGTTTACTTTGATAGACAGTCCTAGGGTTAGTCAAGGATAGAAAATGTAGTAAAAGGCCAAAGGTTAGAATTACTATGCAAATACCAAATGTAGACAAGTTCTTTCTATTGCAATTTGGACAATGAATAAGACTGTATTTTTATGCATTTGTGTATTTTTTTTGTTAACTAACCTACAGTGCTCATTTTTTATCCATTTTATTATGAAATTACAAACTTTATTGCTTCATCAACAATAAGTATTGTAAGCGCATCAATTGTAAAATACTCCTGTAAAGAAGTACAAAATGATATATTAATATACAAAAATATCCAATCATATACAAATTAGGGCAACTCGTTTCGTATACAAAATATGGCAACTCATGCCATATACAAAATATGGAAACTCATGCCCTATACAAAATATCGAAACTCATGCCAAAATTCCGCATCATGGCTAGTGTACATAAGAGTCTCTCTCAATCCTCCCGCCCACTGTCGGAGCTCCCAAGTCCAACTCCAAAATCGATCTTCCTCTTCTTCGAGCTAGAGGAAGCTCGGTTCACCTGGATACTTCGACCACCTCCCATTGGGATCTAAAATGACAACAATCAAATGTCAACTCCTACAGGAAATTATACAAGTATAAAACACAATTTAAATATCAAAATTACATTTTCAAATTTTAAATAGATCACTTGAGACGAGACCATAAGTGGTGAACGGGCTACCCTCCTTTGTGATCCAATTCTCTTGGCAATGGCACCCTGCAACATTTAAACAATAAGATAACTCATACAATTTAATGCTATGTTAATTTTCATTAATATTGAATGAGATTTTCATAAACTAATCAATCTCACCGTGAGCACGCCAGGATGGTCCTGGAGGCTGGTAGGTGGAGCAATCGACTGCTCCTCAGGGGTGGCAGGTGGAGCAGTGCGTTGTACAACCTGCTCTGATGCAAAGGTGGATGGAATAGCGAAGGATGTAGCCACATCAATGTTGGCTACAACACTAGGGGGCATGGTGGGAGAGGGCGTGGAATGGAGTGGGAAAAGTCATAATGTATGACGTAAAGTCTAGCTGGCTGTAGAATGGAATGGGCCACCCTGGAAGTGGAAACGAAGGTTGTGGGGGAATATGGAGGAGGGGGATGAGGTCTGGNGGGGGGGGGGGGGGGGGGGGGGGGGGGGGGGGGGAGATGGATGGAAGTCTGGTGGTGGGTGGGAGGAAAGGGATGGATGGAACGAGGTAGGGAGGGATGTAGGGAAAGGGAGATGTATTCCAGGGGCTACACCTGGCATATATGGTGGGAAAAAGGCAGTTGGTGGAGAGATAGTGACACCGATGTGCCTATGTGGTGGGATCTACATACATATTCATGTCATCATGTATTAGCACATAAAAAATATAACTATACAAATCTAATACATCAAAACTGAAATTAAATTTATACTTTATTACAAGATACCTGCTCACGAGGGGATCTGTTGATCCCTGGTGGGGATGGATGGTCACTTAATCCTTCAGACACCTATTCATTTGCACAAAAATTTTTAGATTCAATTAGTAAATATTAACTAAATATGGGCCGACAATTTAAATAAATATGTGACGATTGACATCCAATTACTACTAACATTAAATTTAATTACTGAATAAAAACTACCTATGTCAATGATGTCGTGATGTCCTCAGCATCTTCTATGGCTCCATCTAGGTTGAAGGAACTAGTGTCCTCCCACCCGTGTGTTGGAGATTTGGCACTGAATAGTTGTACATTAAAAAAAATCAAGTCATCAACATCTGATTCTAAGTTAAATTTATTAGAAATTATGATATTAAATAAAACAATGACTAACCTGGTGTAGGTATCTCTGTGTGCCATTCTCTTGCATGGGAACCTTGAATGTATGCCCACAATGAGAGCAATGATGTGGCAATGGTTTCGTCGAGCTATATCAATCCACCTCGCTACCACCTATATCTGCTCTCCCTTGCCCACCACCAGTAGACCGTGGAAAAGTGTGTCTCTCAGGGGGGTCCTGCTCGCTCTGCGAGTACATAGCCACAAATTTGGTATGCCTGAGAAGGTGCCGTGTGGCATGTCTGATGGACTCATGGATCTCATCTATCCCACTACCTAACCCAGGGGGTTGAGGAGGTGGTTTTGGCTCTCACCTAGGTGTAGCAGGTCCTCTCATTGGGTTCTGGTGGGAATGAATTCGATCTTGAGATGAGCCAAAATCGACGCCCTGGAACTCAGTGATGTCAAAGTAGTTCACATGGAACCCTAACACAAACTCAGCCCATAGTTGCCTGAGAAAATACTGTGGGACCTCAACATTGTTGCATGGAGGCTTGTCGAATACCATGAACCATCTCTTCCTCCAGTTTTCTCTCCATGGCTAGTAATTACACTAGTCCATGCAAACTCGCCTCTTCTTCACATCTGGAGGTTTTCCTATTCTAGGATCTGTAAATTTGCTCCACAGTTGGGATTTTGTGATATTCATGTTTTTAATATCCTCTTTGGACATACCAATGCTATAATGCTCTCTCATTCGAGCCTATATTTGCTCAAACTGGTTATCTCACTATGGGAAGTGTTGATAGATTCTATAACGTTTTGTATTGATGTGGAGAGGGAAACTAGAGAGGTTTCCCTCGTGTTCTTCAATTCATCACTCAAAATTCTTAATTGGTTTAAATCCCCGTGTAATTCATCTTTGGGGTTTTCTTGTTCGTTTAATTTAGGGTTTTCTTCGTTTAATTCAGGGTTTGGATCCTCTGTTTGGTTTGTTTCATTCATTTCTTTGGATGGTTCATTGGTATTGGTAATTATGGTTAGGTAATTTGTACCTCCAGTATCAAATTTTTCCCATTTCAATTGATTTTCAATTTCTTTTTAATTTGGTATTTTATTTTAAAAACAATGAAATAAACAAAAAAATTGCATTCCTACACTATTTACCTTACTCCAGCATCATTTTAGGATATTTTCACAAGTTGGATGGGCTCCTTGGGGGTCGAAATCACCTCCTTGGGGTCGAATACAGCTCCTCCTTGCACGCTCATGGATTGCAAAACAATACAAACTCTTTTGTTTTTTTAATACACACGGAAGCGTGGGCGTCCCTGTTTGCTATCACGCCCAATCTCCATGCACAACCAAATGCATGTGCACGTCCAAATGCGCGTGCGAGCTCTTATTTCCCACGCTAGCAATATGGTGTGCAGGTTCGTGAGTCCAAAGCGGAAGCACATGCACGCATCTGCTAGGTCTGTGTGCGCTGTTGATTTAGCCCGCTTGTGCTCTCTCATTGCATCATAATTGGGTAGGAGCTTCGTCGAGGCACCCTGAACCATGGATGAATTTCACAATGTAATATAACCCTTAATAAATAACATAATGTGACATAATCAATAATTAATGTCATAATGCAACATAATCATAATAAACATCAGAATATGACATAATGCTTGATGAATGTCACAATGATGGACATCAAAAGTCACATTACAAATGTGTCACATATTGGGTTGTGTGGGTGTATATCATTTTTTAATCTTGAATGAATGTTAGAATGAGACATGACCCTTTGTCATATTAGACATATAACATTTTCTCAATGTCACAATGTGACGTAACAATTAATAAACATCGCAATGCAGCATAACACAATGAACTTCGAATGTCACATTATTGGTATGTCACATATTTGATTCTACATAACCCTTTGTCATATTGGACATATAACAATTTCACAATGATGTAATGCTACATAACCTTCATAAACATAAGAATGCCACATAATTATTAAGTCGCATATTGGATTGTGTCATTGTATATATCATTTTTTAATCCTTAATGGGACATAACCCTTTTTAATGTTCGACATATAACCGATGCTTAATGTCACATTGCAACATAACCATAGATCAATGCCGCAATTGAACACAATATGATGATTACATAACCTTCATAAACATCACAATGAAACATAATCCTTGATGAATGATGTCCCATAATTAATAAGTCGCATATTGGGTTGTGTCATTGTATATATAGTTTTGTACTCCTTAATGGGACATAACTTTTTTTTTCTTGTTAGACATATAACCCATACTTAATGTCACAATGCGACATAACCATAGATGAACACTGCAATCAAACACAACATGATGATTTTCAAATGTCACTTTACTAAAGTGTCACATCTTGGTATGCATAAATCAAAATATGCATAAATTTAATTTAATTTTAAAATATGTATTTTATTTTAAATATTATAAACAAATTTACATCGTGTTCTTAACATTTATTTTGATCTAGATATTTAATATATATATACATATAGAATGCTATTTTTTTAATGTTATTTTATGATTCAAAATATAGCATCATTATTTTTACAATAATATAATTTTTAAAAAATAAATAAATTGTTCATTTCACTTTAGAGTAGAATTCATAGTGAAGTTGTTTTTTTTTTAATATATTTAAATTTTTTACAATTTATCATCTAGTAAAGACATTTATAGACATTTATAAACATGGATCTAAAAGTAAAAAAAATATAGTAGAGTTTTATTCTTTAAAATAATATTTTTAATTCAATAAATAATATACTAATTTTATAAATAATATAAAAATTTATAATTTAAATATAAAATTTAATATCTATTCACAATATGTGGTAGCTAATATATTAATATAGATGAGCTTAAATTCTTTAATTCTTTGCCTATAAAAGTGAAAACTTTCCCTTGTTAACCACTCAAAATAAGTTTTATGAAGATTTTGTTAAAAAAAGTGATTCAAGGATTTCTTTGCAGATAAAAAAAAATACTTTCACTTGATTTTTATAATTAAGTAATTTAACCATTTTTATAATTAAATAATATAACTACTCAAAAAAATATTCAAAAAAAATATTGTTAAATTCTTTTCTAAAAAATTAATAAGATTAATTTTTCTATAAAGTGATCTCCATTAATAGAACACTTATTAAATTCTTTGCCAATAAAAGTGAAATTTTCACTTGATTTTTATAGTTAAGTAATTTAACCACTCAAAAAAATTAAGTCTTATGAAGATTTTGTTAAGAAGTGATCCTCGCTAAAGAACTTTGATGAGATTTTTACGAAGTGATCCAACGCTTTCTTGGCCGATAAAAGAGAAAACTTTGATGAGATCTTTATAATTAAGTAATTTAACCACTCAAAAAAATAAGTTTTTTTTGAAGATTTTGTTAAAAAGTGATCGGGCTCTAGGAAGAATGCTACGCTCCTAAAAGTTTTACCTGGGAAGAATGATATTTTCATATGTACTGATTTTGGAAAATCATGGTTTAAGTGGGAAGAATGTGACGCTCGTACAAGTTTTTACCTTGGAAGAATGCTATTTTCATATGTATTGATTGTGAAAAATCATACTACCGTAAAGATCTTGTAAAAGTTTTACCTGGGAAAAAAGAATGCTATTTTCATATGTACTATTTTGGAAAATCATACTACCGTAAAAATTACGGTAGAATTTTAAAGCATATAAGGGTTAGGCTAATGCTATACATCCGCTTCAACAGAACAAATAAAGATATTGAGTACAACGCCTAACTTTCAAGTTATCCAGTTTTCAAGCTGCTCACTGCAGTAATTTTGTTGCAGGAGATGTTGGTGAAAGGGCTTCCGGAGAAGAAAACGCTAAGGGTAAATGCTCGGCCAAGGAGTGCGAGCTCTTAGTTGGAATCTTAGGAAGCACGCACATGAACAACCCAACAGACACTCCTGCAGTCCCTGCTGAGTCATATTGGCTGCCTTTGCTGCATAACCAAAATCTATGTTTGAAAAAGAATAAAAAGATAGTAAAGTGGCAATCGGCAAATAGATTATTGTGTAAAGTTAACCTCTTTATTTTTCGGATACTATCTCCATTGACAAGCAGATTATTCAGTGAGCAGCTTGAATACAACTCTCAAAACCTTATTCTTGCTCAGCAGCCCTGGTTGTGTATTTGAGTGATAATACTTTTAAGTCTGCACACAGGGAAAAAAACGCCCACATTAAATAAATAGTGTCATATCGTTTATTAACAAATAGTGTCATGTAGTTTATCAACTGGAAGCAAGAAGCTATAGCAAATTAGTACGAAACCAGATATCTAAACCAATAAACCCCAAATGATTACAAACAAAAAACACCATATGCATAACCACGAACAAAGGATTGAAAGCATTCATTTAAAGACTTCGCACAAAAACATAGATCTAAACCAATAAACCACAAATGAATACAAACAAAAAAGACCATATGCATAACCACGAACAAAGTATTGAAAGCATTCATTTAAATATTTATACCTGGAAAAAAATTTGCGTAATACAATTCTACTGCTATTTTTCCGCGCTACAGGTCTTGGAATAGCTCATGCAGCGAGATTAAAGCTCATAGCCGATCCCTTTACCATGGGGAGCAGAAATTACATAAATAAAGGGCTGAAAGAAGTTTGTATTATCTCGAGTCACACGACATGTTGTGCACCATGTGTTGAGAAGCGGAGGACACATACATTCCATGCAGTTGACACTTATACATAGTTGCTGGCAAAGTCGGTAATAGTTCTATGAAATCAAACTCCACCGATATAGATGGTTTAACCGTCATCGCACGACTATATACCGAGTGGGATCTGGCTAATGATACATTAAACAATTAACCTTAACTAACAAATACCTAAATAAATCCATTAGTTTAAAGATCAGACGACCATCAAATAGATCCAAGCTGTACAATTGTCAATTTTTATTTTTAGTGAATCTTGATGATGCGCTCGATGAATTTCATCTCAAAAATATGAGATATATACTCTATCGGCGTAATTATTCTCCACCTGTTCTATCTTACTTCATGATTCTATACAGATGTTGCAACTCCAAACTTCTCAATTCTCTAATAAGAGATAATGAAAGTGACTAGAATTTCAAAAACTAATATTTTATGATATTTTATATGTCATAAAAGTTGTTGATTTACAATGGTTTTCAAGACCAAAATAAGCTTTCTAATTCTATCTCACTATATATAAATCCCAATAACAAACATGCTCCTCTTTTATCCATATATATATTATCATAGTCATAATCATAAATAACATAAAGGCATTTTTATTGTTAAGTTTTTCTTTTATATAAAAAATACTTAGTATTCATGTGAATAGTTTTTTTTATTTTTATTTTTATAATTGAACACAAGATTATTTTGATATGTAGATTTTATAAAATAATAATTTCAATCAATCCATGATCTCGCTAAAGTGATGATACAATTTTCTTATTTCTCTCCATCCTCCCATGGTTAGGATATGGTTGCACCAAAGTCTTTACAAGGCGTTTAACGTGATTGCGCAAAAAATTATTATAAATTTATGTTATTTTTCTCGTAAAACCTTGCACCAAAATTATATCGTTTCTTAGATAGAGCGTCCCACGAAGCAACTGTTATAATACATTCACGATTTTGCCTTTCTACGTACATTAAAACATTTATATTTAGGTATATGTCTTACACTTTATCATTTATTCAGAGCAAAACTACAGTCTCATTTTTGAGATTACACTTTATCTTTTCATAAGAGCAAAATTACAATCTCATTTATTCAAAATTATATGTTTTTGGAAATTCAAAAATATACAAGTAAATGTAATTTCTTTTAAGCCACCAAATTCCTTCATAGTGAAACATTTTTACAGAAATACAAATTTAGGGTTATCATTATTTAGCCTATTCTAAAAGCAATACTTTTTTTTGTTGGCTATGGATTAGCCTTAGCTTTGGATATATTTATGTTTAAGATTCAACCACAAGAAATGAGAACTAAATAATGCTCATCTAGGTGGTCATTCAAATTCAAATTAACATGTTGGTCTTTTTGACAGTTCAAAATGCAGAATCATCGAGTCATGCTTACAAAAATACTAAATTAGGTCTCCTACGGAATTTCAATAATCAAGATCCATCTTGGTACATACGACTGCAAATGTGTCAACTAATGCGAATTTGGTGGGAAGGTACTGTCAATGTAACAGTCACCATTTCTGTAATGAATGAGAGTTGATGGTCGGTCCGAGACAGATTGATGACTCTGAAAGTCCTTCCAAATGCATTAATGTTTTGTTGCGGCCTTTCTGTTTCGGCTATCAACCTCTCAATGGAGCCAGGATGAATGAGAAATAATGTGAAAGAATAGAATGAAGACTCAGAAGCACAACGGGCATATTGAATACCTTCTCATTATTAATAACGGTTTAAGTAGCAAATACAAATGACAATATTACAGGTGACATAACTCACTAACTAACTACCAGTGAGATTACTCTTCAACACACCCGCTTAATCTCAACTGGTAGTACATCATTAGCACTTTCTATGTCAAAGTGCTCTCTTTGATATACAGATGCATATGTTCCCAATGGTTTGGTGAACATGTCATCTAACTGCTCCTTAGTACTACAAAAAGTAAAAAAATTTGTCCATCATTGACTAAATCACGAATCAAATGATAGCAAGTGTCAATGTGTTTGGTTTTTCTATGAAATATATTATGTTTAGACAACTCTATTGCATATCTATTATCACAGAAAATGGAAGTGGGTTCTTTTTCGGTGTGTCCCATATCTTTTAATAGTATTCTTAGGCAAACTGCATGGCAAGCTAATGTGGTGGTTGCTACATTATGGGCTTTTGCAAAAGACATGCTCACAATGGGCTGTTTCTGAGATACCCAAGAGATCATATTTGTACCCAAATGGAAAGCATAACCAGATGTGCTTTTCTTATCATCAAGACTACCTGCAAAATCACTCGCTCTGTACCCTGTAAGAGTACTGGTGTATGAGTGTACCACAGTCCATATCCAGGTGTTCCTGCAACATATCTCAGTATTGTTTTTCCAACTTTCCAGTGAGATTCTTTGGGAGACTTCATAAATATGGAAATAAGATTGACAACATACATCACATCAGGTCTGGTAGTAACCAAGTACATTAAAATGCCTACCATTTGTTTATAGAGTGTATTGTTTAATACTGGTTCATCATCATTCTTGGTTAACATGGTGCCAAGAGCTATAGGGGTTTCTACTGGTTTACATTTATCCATTGTGAATCTCTGCAAAATATCAGTAGCATACTTATGCTGGCAGATAAAAATACTTTTATCAGTTTGAGTAACTTCTAGGCCAAGGAAGTACTTCATTAGTCCTAGATTAGTCATTTCAAATTCCTTTTTTATAACTATCCTCAAATCTTCAAGCATAAAATTATGAGTGTAAATCATGTCATCAACATAAAGACATAGCATAAATATTTTACCTTACTCCGTTTTGACATACAGAGTGGGCTCATTGCTGCTTCTGCTGAAACCATTGTTGATGAGGTAGGAGTCAATCCTACTATACCAAGCTAGTGGAGCTTGTTTTAGAACATACAAGCCCTTTTTCAACTTATACACTTTTTCTTCGTGACCTTTGACACTATAACCAGGTGGATAGTCAACATAAAATTCTTCTTCAAGAATTCTATTAAGAAAGGAAGATTTCACATCCATTTGATATACAAGCCATTGATTTTGTGCTGTAATGGCAAGTACAATTATGATGGTATCCATCCTTGATACAGGAGCAAAGGTTTTGTCATAATCTACACCATACTTCTGTGCATATCCTTTGGAAACTAACCTTTCCTTGTGCTTTTCAATTTCTCATTTTTCATTCAATTTGGTCTTATAGACCCATTTGACTCCAATACTAGTTTTGTCTGTAGGGATGTCAACAAGATCCCAAGTCTAGGTTTTCTCTATTGCATCAATCTCTTAATTCATGGCTTTTACCCACTGTGCATCTTTCAATGCTTCATTAAAAGATGTGGGCTAATAGGAGAATAGAGCATACTGAAGTTTCTCTTCAAGAGATGGATTATGTTCATATAACTCTCTCAAGCTTTTGGTTTTTCGGTTTTGTGGTTGACCATCTACTGCTTTGTCTTGCTACTGTACTTCCAATCTTGGAAGTCTAATAGGTAGATCTGGCATATTTGACATTTATTCTTGGTGTATGTTTGAAGGATCACTCCAACATTTGTTTTCAATTAATTTTACGTCTCTTTTCACCACAAGATTCTTGGTGATAGGATTACACATCTTATATGCCTTATGCTTTTCACTATAACCAGTGAAAATGCAGCACTCACTTTTCTTGTCTAACTTTCTTCTGAGTTCATCAAGTATATGCGTAAAGACAACAGAATTGAAAATTATGAGATGTGCGACACTAGTCTTAGTGCCACTCCATGCTTCTTCAGGAATCTTGTCCCGGATAGTCACCATGGGTGATTTGTTGAGCAAGTAGATTGAGCATTCAATAGCTTCATCCCAATACTCATCTCACAACTTATTTTGTGACAACATGCTACAAGCCATGTTCATAATTCTCATGTTCTTTCATTCAACAACTCCATTCTATTGTGGAGTGTATCTAGTAGTGACCTGTATGCCATGTTGCTTACAAAAGTTTGAAAACTCATGTGAATCATATTCAACTCCACCATCTGACCTGAGCATTTTAATGGACTTTCTAGGCTACTTATCAGTGAGATCCTTGAACTCTTTAAATTTGGAGAAGGTCTCCGATTTGTATCTCAGAAAATAAATCCATGTTTTCCTGCTAAAATCATCAATAAAGGTCAGAAAATAAAAAATGCCTCCTATAGATTGGGTTTGCATGGGTCCACGGAGCTCTATATGAACTAACTCAAGTTTCTCTTTGCCTCGAGATATGGAAATGGGAAAACTGTCCCTATGATGTTAACGAGTGATACAGTCTGCACAAGTGTTGGATTGTTGATGAATAACCAGTAATCCTTTGACCATTGAATGTTTGCACAGGAGATTGAGGCTCTTGAAGGGAAGCTAACCGAATATCCAGTGCCATAAATAGGATTCATCTTGACTCAAAACTACATGAGCTATAGGTTGTATAAGGTTGCCACTCCTAAGAGTGAGAGGAAATATTCTATTCTTGGTCATTTCAACTTTAACTATGAGTCTGTTCCTTGGAGGTGTAATATCCCGAATTTTGGACCTAACACTTATAGGCATCAGCCTATTGATTATGATGCTGTCTTGATATTTTATTTTGATATATCGGGTCAAAGACCNATATATATATATATATATATATATATATATATATATATATATATGCTTGTTTGTGTTGGGCATGGACCCTGAAGCACATGAACGATGAGATGTTTGTGTTGAGCGAGGATCTCTAGAGCACCTGGGTAATTAATGTTTTGTGTTGAGTGAGGAGCTCTAGAGCACATGGGTAATTAATGCTTTCTGTTGAGCAAGGAGCTCTAGATCACAAGAGTACTTACATTTGTGTTGAGCGAGAAGCTCTAGAATACATGAAAATATAAGATTTGGAAGTGTTGGGCATAAGCCTTGGAGCCTTCCATGTTGATGTTGAGCATAAGCTCTGGAGCATATGACCCTTTGGCATTGTATATCTAGTTGTATCGTACAAGTAAATCCTAGCATTAGTACTAAGTGAAGAGCTCTGGAATTGCACTAAGTTTGTAACTCACTATTAAAGCATTGAGTGTGGGCTTTGGTCAGCACTAGTGGTTACTAAAAAGAATTTAATAACTTTCGAGTGAAAACAACTTGAGAAAAATATTGATCTCATCATACTTATTTATAAGTGATTAAATGAAATTTTGAATTGAACTATATTCTCATCAAGTACTGAAGAACTACGACGTTATACGAGGGAAATCCAACATGCAAGGATGTTTAGAGTTACCTAGCATGGTAGACCAAACCATGTACCTATTTGACCTTAGTGAAGAAGGGTCTTCAACTCTAGGGATCATGGTATATGATGCCCAAAGACAAATTTTAACAAATTATATATTATTATGTATTTTATACATGGTATGTATAAGAACAAATACATTAATAATATTAATTATGAAAGTAATAAAGAAAATCTCCATCCATTATTATTTATTATTCAAAGATAATATTTAGTCCAATACTTGCAAAAGTCTAATTATGAACTAGTTGAAAGTTCCTAAGTTATAAAGTATTAAAATTAACACAAAATTAATTGAAAAGGGTTAAGTCAAGAAACCAAGGTTTCTTGATTTAACTATCCCTTTGACTGAAAAAGTATGTGTGTAAATTCTCAAGCCAAGGAAAGGTTTGGGGTGCTAATCTATCATTAGGAGGAGTCATTTTTTGATTGTTTTTCTCTCAATTAAATTCTTAGAGAACATTATCCAAGAAGGAAAAATGAGAACTGATCCAAACCTGACATACCAAATAGGAAACCGTGCCTTAGGAGCTCAAAGCTACTTGCATGTTGGAGTCCAGCTCAGGGGGATCCAGATTTAAACCAGGAACAGTTCCGGGTCATGGTTGGGTGGAACGTGGTAGTTTCGAAGTGATTTGGTCATAAAAAACAGAGGTCATATCTGCCATTGAATTGTTAATGTTGGTTATTTAAGTGTGCAGGTTCATCCATTAAAAGAGCTTCAAGTTATAGGTATGAATCTCTAAACTGCCTATTCCATATTCCTATAATAAATGCTGGCTATGTTAGGGAAATGATTACATTTTATTTCCTAAACCTATGTAAATGTTTCTCTGTCTAAAATCTATTAGGTTTGCATTTGTAAATTATAAGCCTAGGCTGTAAGTTAATTTGTATATTAGACTTATCCAAGGCTTATTCTTGAGATGCTTCTACAAGTTTAATTCATTTATAAATGTTTATCAAAGGTTATGCACCATATTTTTAATTCCTATATTATCTTTACTATTGAAACTGGGTTAAGTATAAACTAGGTTTTATTTCAGAGCTGCTACCTATCTATTATTTTGGGTTTTTATACTCTACCGACATATTCCATTTGTCAGCGGAGGCATGTTTTAGATTTAATTAAAATAGTTTAGAGGAAAGTCTTTTATATATATATATATATAAACTTATGACCTAGATAACCTAATATATTTACAAGCTGAATTACTATATGTATATATAAAAATATATACATCATCAGACATAAATAAAATTATGAATCTAATCAACTAAGTACTGACTATAATTATTTATAAAATAAATAAACCAGTAAGGACCTTTCAAGGTCTGCATATTTAAATACAAGATAACTATTAAATCATCCCATTAAAAATAACATCATCATAAACAACGAATAGCGTAAGTATCATGACCATTGTTTGGTCCAAGATCAAATCTCTTTTCACTATTTAAAATCCAGAGTCCTAAATATTTTAAGTAAACAGCAACATAATAATATGCATAAATCATTTAAAGTACCATCTAATATTCCTCACACTCATCACTTAATAATAACCAAGTAATATTTTAGAACCCTTAAATTAGATAGAGTTCGTGGTATCGACCCGTGTGGGCATACAAATCTAAGTCACATGTCTTAAATACAAACCACAACATAAAATGCATAAGCAGTAATCAATTACATAACCTTGCCTTCGATCCATATAAATGAATTAAACTTATAGCAAATAATAATACACAGGAAATATTGTATAAACCACATCATAAATATACACAGTCCCACGACTTTATATAAGCAACGACTAGGATTCGAATCTTGTAGGGTTGTTTTATATTAATCAAAGCCATGCTATACACATAGTGTATGTGGGAGTCTATAATAAATTACATACACTACATCAAGGCCGTGAAACCCCTATGGTCTGCACTCACACTGTAAGCGAGGCCTCGGCCACATTTATTTGAATACACAATCCATTAAAAGTAAACCTACAACAACGATAGTTATCGTGGTTTTTCACAAATGGATTCTTCACATTTCCACATATCATAATAATAAACAAATAGTAAATAATTTCAAGCATTCAAGCTATCGTAGCAACCCTATGGAGTACTAATTCCATACATGGCATGGTCTCAGCCCATTAACTAACAGGGAAATTATAGCTACGAAATAAATAAAAGAAATTTATGCATAGAAGCATCCACGCAAGAAAAATACTTATGCTACACAAGTTTAATAAACCCGTTTCGTGGCATAAGGATTTACACACAATCTAGTCCATTAACCATTGCCAAAAATATAAACACAGTATAAATTCATTTACACAGTCACCATTAAAATCTATGAATCAAAATATTACACAGTCGTGTTAAGGGCTATGGCACCATTGCAAGCAATGGTCTTACCCACACTTAAAACCCACAAATAAAAATATGAATTACATAAATGAAACGTAGAGTCTGCTAAATTCCCAAGGTTCCCCATTCACTACTAACAACACCTTTACTATATTTACAAACCCAATACTTATACACAGGCTCGAAGGCAAATCAAAATCCCATAGTAAAACCCAAACAACAGCATGATAACCCAGTCCTACCCACAATGTCAAGAGGTGACAGCATAGGATGTTTTATAGGCTTACCATGCACCTATGGCATCCCCCATGAACTGGTGGTAAATACCTAAACCTTGAAGCTCCACCCTACCTTGGCACCTACAACCACCAAAAAAACAATGAATGGTGAGAAGTATGCAAGTTTTTATGCCACAAATCAAACATCAAACACATTCATGAAACCAACGAATCCTAATTTTGTAACCAGGGCATTGTCTCCATTCACAGTGCAGAGCCGAGACTAAACCATCCATAGAGCAAGCGAAATGACCAAAACATTTGTGAATCCAAGCCCTAGATTGGGCTTCCCCAAACCCAAAGAAGCATTAATGGCGCCATCATAGTGTCAATTATCTACCCAAAACCCACTTATACATAATTTTCATTCATTTCATTATCGTGGTCTCCATTTTTCATGCAAGTCTTAAACCCCATCGTATAATGTCAAACCTTAGAATATAACTTGCCACCCCAATGCTCAGACAAGGTATAGCATGTGTTAGATATCGTTTAATTTTAGGCTTAAGTCTTAAACCCTTGCATATCTATATTCCCTAAGCCTAATGCTTAGTAACCATGGAATATGAAATATGCCATGGTATTATTGCTAGGTATAAAATCAAGGTTTGGTCTATACCTCCAAAGTTTAAAACCTCTTAAGAGAAAATAAAATACATGTTAATACTTTGAATGTAACACATATGAATTACGAATAGATTAAGTTCGAAACATAGGATCCGTAACTTCATAATGAAAAATAGGCGTCTCATAGATAATTTATCTATGTTAAATAATTAATGAGGATAGTATTTTACCTTATTATGAAGCTGAAACAGTAAAGGATTGTATTGAGAACCAGTAAGTGTGTTAAGGATCAAAACATTCAGCACCGTTTAACAAGTCTCAATTGCTAAGCATAATCTGCATAGAGTGAAAGAGGTCCCTTAGTTCAAACCAAACTAAGTAAGCCTTCTAGATAAGTAAGCACTTTACCTCTCAGTAATTGTCACATGGGAGAACTAGTTCTGCTACTCCACCCACTTTAGTTACAGAAAAAACTTAAGTTAGAACCATATAAATAACAAGTAAGACTATGCAGAGATAAGCAAAGCATATAATCTAGTAAGAAAACATTCACCATAATGTATAACTGTAAGGATAATGTAGTAAACAAGCATTATGACTTTGTAAGTAAAATACAATAATATTCATAACTCAAAGTAAGATGATAGAACGTAAGAACAACTTACGACTAAACATTGGTACGATCAGTGTACATTATATTTCACAAGTTCAATAATGTTCCGCATAGGTAGTTTTTACTAGCCTAATACATTGTTTTTTTCAATTTTGGGGACATTACAAGTGGTATCAGAGCCCAGTTTCAATACTAAGAGACCTATGGGCACACCAAGAATTTACTGCAAAGAAAATAAAGTATGTTATTAATTTTTTTACTAACAAATTTTTTTCTTGTTATTTAAAAATTTTGAGGTTACAGGAAACTTGTTAGTGAACAGTTCAGTTTATGAATACTAAGGAAGATAACAGCCAGCAAGGAAAGATGAACACCCCCACCCCAGAATCAGAATTGGTTGTGGAGCTGAATTTTGATATTTTGAATACTATACACAATCTTCAAGTAGAATTGTGAAGTCTTTGAGAAGATAGTCTGAACAAAAGAAAAGAACAAAAATCTATAAATGAAGCATTACTAAGAAATATGGTAGGAGGAAGCTCGCAGGGTAAACCTACTCAGTCCACAAACAAATCCAAAAAGAGAACCTTACCATAAACGAGCCAACATCCCAAGAGAAGAAGAAAAAGGGGAACATAACCTTGAAGAATCGAAAGGAGATCAGCACAGTCCTTCCAGTGATGTGTATCTTTCTCCCCGAAGAAAGAAACAAAGAAGAAATGAAAGTCGTGAGGGGCAGTTTAGAAAAATAAGAGCCCCGACTTATGAAGGTGAAGTAAATGCTAGAAAGAATTCTGAGTGGTTGCTGGGCATGAGAAAATATTTCTAGGTTCATAACTACTCAAGTGAGATGAAGGCTCAGCTTGCCATTGATAAATTGAATGGAAAGGAAGCAAGGTGGTGGATATATTTAAAACACACCAAGAAATATTAGCTAAGAGAAATACACTAGGATAACTTCCAAAAAATTTATCAAGAAAAATATATGTCATAAAGGTTCTTTTGTCGAAAGGTGAAAGAGTTTCACGAGCTATGTATGCGATCCATGACTATGGACACTTTTATTAACATATTTCTAGATATGTTACATTATATACCATCCATCAAAGAAGAAAAGGTAAATATCCAACAGTTCCTACGATGTCTTCCTCCCAAATGTCGAGATAGGATTGAATTTGACATGCCTAAGTCCTTGGATACCATGCTACACAACTCTAGGTTTTGTTATGAGCATGGAGAACTAAGGCATGAGAACATGAACCGAAAATAGGACAAGTCTAAGAACTTTTCTGATAACTGCAAACTTGGTTTTAACCCACATCCATACAGAAAGTCGAATAACAGCTTTCCAGCAAACAAGGACTTCAATAAATCTGGTACAAATCCTTATGTACCCGCTCCTAATGTTAATAATCCAGTAGCAAGTGGATCCAATGATACCTCGCTACATATCAAGTGATGGAAATGGAGCAGGCCTCATTATGCCCAAGATTGTAAGAATAAGACTAGTGGGGTCTTGCACAACTTATAAGAAGAACTAACTATTGAGGATATAGCTGGAACACCACAGATTTATGTAGCATTGGATGGACGACGGGAATATCATTACGCTACAATGGTTTCGATAGAAAGTAAGATCTTAAACACCTCTATTTCAATACTTATTGATCCTGGTGCTTGCCGGACCTATGTTTCACCTAAAACTATTGATGAATACAAACTAGGAAAAGTAAAGCATGATAGACCTTGGCCGGTGCAGTTAGCCATAGGTTCGAAACAAAATTTTTGTAAGGAAAATATATGCCTTACAAGCAAAGAAATGCATCGGGAAAGGCTGGAAGATGTTTGCAGTAAACATCCAAGAGATAGATTTTGAAAGAGAACAATGCATAGAATACTTCCCCATTCATGAATAATTAAAGGATGTGTTTCCTAAGGAAATCTAAGGATTACCTCCGAAACGAGACCTAGACTTTTCCATTGAACTGACACTAGGATAAGTTTCGACTTTCGAATCCCCTTACTACATGAGTGCACTTGAGTTTGTCGAACTCCATCTATAGTTGCAGGAGTTAATAGAGAAAGGGTATATCCAACCCAGCGTGTCTCCTTGTTGAGCACTGATAGTGTTTTTAGAAAAGAAAGACGATACGATGAGGATGTGCATCGATTACCTTCAATAGAACAAAATGACTATAAATAACTATTATACACTCCCTAGGATTGATGACTTGTTCGTTCAGGTGAGAGGAGCCGGAATATTTTCAAGTATTGACCTACGATCTAGGTACCATCAGGTATGGATTCGCAATGAGGATATTCACAAAATCGCCTTTCCTAAAAAGTACGGGAACTATGAGTTTGTAGTGTTTCCATCTGGGTTGACCAATGCACCCACGAACTTTATGTGTATGATGAACAACATATTTAATAGACCTATATGGATTAGTTTTTCATGGTATTTATAGACGACATATTAGTTTATTCCAAGAATAAAGAGGAACACGAAAAACACATTCGCATAGTACTACAAGTGTTGAGATAACATTAGCTTTACGCTAAGTTTAGTAAATGTTATTTTTACAAACCACAAATATAGTACTTATGACTCATTATCTCCTAGACAAGGATAGCTGTGGACCTAGAAAATATTAAAGCCATAAAGGATTGGCCTACCCCTACTAGTGTCACTAACATTAGGTCCTTTTTGGGAATAGCGGGACATTATCAAAAGTTCATTGAGAACTTCTCGAGAATCGCTTGCCCCATGACCATTTTGCAGAAAAAGGAAAGTAATTTCTTATGGAATGCTAAGTGCGAAGAAATTTTTCAAAGGATTAAGCAGCTTCTAATGACCGCACCTATGTTACAAATTGCGGATCCCGATGGAGATTTCATTGCTTGCACAGATGCATGCAAGGAAGGACTAGGAGGAGTCCTCCTGCACAATGAACACACGATCAGTTATGAATCACGGAAGGTAAAAGAGCATGAGAAAAAAATACCCTACGCATGATCTTGAGTTAGTGGCCATCATGCACACTTTGAAGATGTGAAGGCACTACCTCATGGGAAGGAAGTTCCTTATGAAGACACACAATATGAGTCTAAAATATTTATTCGAGCAATCGGATCTAAATGCAAGTCAAGCAAGGTGGTTGGCTTTCCTTAGTGAGTACCATTTCGAGCTAAATCACATTAAGGGAAAAGATAACAAGGTTTCCTATGCTTTGAGCCGACGAACTGATATGATATATGAGGTGACTTTGAGTCAAACTAATACATATTGACATGAGAGGATTAGAAGTACCAACAGAGTTGACCCTTTCTATGCAGAAATCATCAAGAAAGTCCAAGAGGACATGTTGTTTCAACAATGAAAAAAATACAAGGTAGATGAATCCAGACTATTATAGTCGAAGGATTGTTTGTATGTTCTAGAAGGAGGGGACATTCATTCTAGCATCCTAATGGAATTTCATTAGGAACCCTACTCAAGGCACTCAGGATATCAAAAGATGATATCTGTCGTCAAGAGACACGTTCCTGGCCTAAGTTAAAGGCCGGCATTGTGATATTTATTGCAAAAGGTCAGGAATATCAGCTAGTCAAAGCTGAGCATCATCATCCTTCAGGATTGCTACAGTAGTTACCCATTCCAGAATGGAAGTGGGAGGTCATTAGTATGGATTTCATCACCGGTTTACCAAAAAGTAAGAAGCAAAATGATTCTATTTTTGTATTCATCGACAAGTTGTCAAAAGCAACACAATTCATTCCTATGAGGTCAACTTACAAGGTAGTGAACATTGCTGATATCTTCTTGAAGGAGATATTTACATTCCATGGGATACCCAAGGCAATCATCTCAGATCAAGATGTTAAGTTTACAGGAAAATTTTGGAGATCTTTATTCTCCGTATTGGTGACGCAGTTGAAATTTAGCACTACATATCACCCCCAGATAGGTGGGTAGACTGAAAGAGTAAACCATATCGTTGAGGACATGCTTAGGATGCATGTCATGAACAACCCCACAAAGTGGGAGGATTACCTACATCTCACAAAGTTTGCGTATAACAATGGTTTTTAGACTTCCGCCAAGATGAGTCCCTTTGAGGTACTCTATGGAAGAAATTTTAGAACATCAATTACTTGGGATAGCTTGGTGGATCGGCTCATGTTAGGTACTGATTTATTGATGCACTTGGAATATTTGGTTACCAAGGTCCAGGTGAACCTTAAAGAAGCACAAGAACGCTAGAAACATTACACAGATCTAAAAATAAAATATAAAGACTTTCAAATAGGTGATCATGTTTCCTTGAAAGCAAAATCTAAATGAAGCTCGTTGATTTTAGGTAAGTGTGGTAATTTAGCACCTAGATTTTGTGCACCTTTTCAAATAATGGCTAAGAAAGGGCCAGTGGCATATGAGCTAGCATTACCCGTGCATGTAAGATTCCATAATGTTTTCCATGCATCTTTGTTAAAGAAATATGTTTATGATACTAAACATGTAGTTGACTAGTCCTTATTACAGGTAAAACCTGAAGGGTATTTTTTCCCTGATCCTATTCATATACTAGACAAGAGAGAGGAGCAGTTTTGGAAGCGCACCATAGTCCAATTGAATGTGAAATGGAAGCACTTTGAGGCTGATGAGGCTACTTGGGACAATGTATCCATGATGATAAAGACTTACCACACCTTGTTTCATGATGCCATTCTGAGTCCCTAGAACACCAGGGATGGTATTTTTCTAAACAGGGAGGGATGCAATATACCAAATTTTGGACCTAACACTTATAGGGAGAGCCTATTGATTATTATGTTGTATTGATATTTTATTTTGATATATCAGGTCGAAGACCCAATTGCATAGGAACATGATGATTTGTTTTACATATTGGGTGTAAGACAATTGTGGATGATATATATATATATATATGCTTGTTTGTGATGGGCGTGGACCTTGAAGAACATGATTGCTAAGATGTTTGTGTTGAGCGAGGAGTCCTGGAGCACATGGATAATTAATGTTTTGTGTTGAGCGAGAAGCTATGAAACACATGAAAAGATAATATTTGGAAGTGTTGGGCAAAAACCTTGGAGCCTTCCATGTTGATGTTGAGCATAATCTTGATGTTGAGAATAAGCTCTGGAGCATCGGATCCTTGGCCATTGTATCCCTAGGTGTATTGTACAAGTACATCCTCGCATTAGCGTTGAGCGAAGAGCTCTTGAATTGCACTAATTTTGTAAATGCGTGTTAAAGTGCTAAGTATGGGCTCTGGCAAGCACTAGGGGTTACTGAAAATAATTGTGCTGAGAGGTACTCTACAGTCCAGTATGGGGGAGATCTTGTAACGTTACATAACATTATGTCGGCTATAAATAATAATAAAAAATAAAAATAAAAACAACTATATAAACAACAAGAAATATCATAAACTACACAATAAACGCCAAGAAGTATCGCAACTTGGAAGCCTTGATGCAACACATAAAAATTTTAAATTTTATTTCAACTAGATCTAATTTCTCTAGAGATGAAGACTAGCAAATAAGAGGGCAGGCTCACGGAGTCATATCCTCCTCCCATATCCATCTCCACCTCCGTGGGATCTCTGTTGGTAGGCTCACGCAGCCATCTCCACCTCCCTGCGATCTCGTCAACAAGCTCACGTAGCCATCTCCCAACCAAAATATTCTGTTAACCAGCCATCCATCTGAGCCAGCAACCACCAGTTCTCAGCGTCACCCTCCTTAGCATAAAGAGAAAAGGTAAGAAAGAGAATGCAACTGAATCTGTTCGTGGATATACAATTGGAAACCTTTCTTAATCAATTGAAAAAGACAAAGACCGAGGGATCAAATCTCCCATAGTAGAAATCTCTCGCATTAAAATGTATTGCTCAACATTATCCCCAAATTGAAAATCTGCTGATCTTGATATGGCTCTATGAATGGGATGCCTTATCAGCCTAAATGTTTATGGATTCTCTCATATGTGATAACGACAATAATGACTATTCAATTGTGTGAATTCATGAACTCCGAAGTTACATAAAGTCATGAGTAGCCTTGAGTAGCCTAGAGCTTTGTGGAATTTGGAATAAAAGAAAACAATTCCAATGAAGGAATTTATAAGTTCGCAATTTGATTAAAAGTAAATTAACAATCACAACCAATATGTTTGAGGAAAAAGGAAAAGGAAACGCACCATGGTTAGGCTTAATTTAATTTATTTAATATATATTTCAATATATTTATATTAAAATATATATTCATTCAGTACTTCTACTGCAAGATCAATCCCGCAACTGATTCCTTATACTGCAAAACATTCAAAACATTGAAATTAATGTCATATTTTCACAACCAATTTTAACAATGTTGTTAGGCATGGCATTTCTGCTATGCATTTTCACCATTAATAAAAAAGATTTAAGTGTTGATGATGGCTTCCCATAAATAATCTTTTATAAATATAGTGATTTAGATAGATTTAGGTAGTGATGCATAGTAACATGAGCACCCTTCGTCATTTTTACTCTCGAAAGAAATACCCCAGAAGATGATTCTCCTCTGCACACACTGCACTTTAGTTGAAGCGCGCTCATGAAAACATAAATATGACGCATGCACTTTAGTTGAAGGACGCTCCTGAAAATATAAATATGAACACATGGATATAATTTAAATACTATCTAAACCCTAAAAAATGACTGAGAATAAAAACAGTTAAAATTGAAAGGAAGATCACACTTGCTATAATAAAATTCCCATTGTTTAGGCCATCTACCCGACGATAGTTATTGGAAATTTTAACCGTGCTACATGATGGAGTCTCTGAATTTGTGACAGAAGCATTATCGGTGGGAAGAGATTCGTTACTTTTAGTGCTTCCTTGGGTTGGATGCATGTTTAAAGGCTGAGCTGAGCCAAAAAAGGTAACCCAAAGAGCTCTTCCCGCCACCACTGCTAACACCACAAACCATGATATAGTTGTGCTGTGTAAATCTACGGCACTGTTATCAATCAAACTTTGCTTACAAGAAACAACCAAAGCCATGGGAGGTTGTGGCTACTTGGTAGCCACGAAGCCTTAAATAAAATGACTAGATGTGAACTGTTTTAATGAAATATTAAACCAAATCGAAGGTGTACAATATTCCATTGAAGAAAAGCTACAAAAGGGGTAGAATATCTCTTTGTAGGAAGGATTCACCTTTTCTTTCTTCACCATTATGGAGATGGTGGGCACCATTAAAATATATATTAAAATATTTAATAATATATATATATATATATTAAATTTATTTAGATGGCCGACATCATGGAAATATATATTAAATTTATATTATTATATATTTCAATGATTTATAATTCTATACAAATGATTCAAAAGGGAGAGATTGAGTATCTCTTTGCATGACGGATTCATCTTTTCTTATCTTCACCATGGAGATGGCGGGCATCTTTGAAATATATATTAAAATATATAATAATAATATATATATTAAATTTATGGGATGGCCGGCATCATGGAAATTTATATTAAAATATATAATAATATATATATTAAATTTATATTTTAATTTAAAATTAAATTAAAATAGAATTATAACTCATTGAAATATATAAGAATATATATTAAACCATATTTTAATTTAAAATTAAATTAAAATATGATTATAAATCATTAGTGAATAAATTATAATGCAAATGACCTTTTGTAATATAAATATCATAAAAAAATAAATTACTCCTAAAAAATAATAAATTTCAAAAAATATATTATTTCAAATTATATAGAATATAAGACATAAGGAATTCCTCTAATTTTATCGCAAACATTGAAAAAATTAATTACACATTTCACTTGAGAATGATTGGTAAGCAAATCTCTATAATTCTTGAGTGGATTTCATCCCTCTAAGTCCTACACAGACATTGAAAAAAATTAATTACACATCTCACTCTTGAGAATGATTGGTAGGCAAATCTCTCTAATTCATGAGTGGATTTGATCCCTCTAACGACAAATCACTCTAAAGAATGATTGGTAGGTGAATCCCTCTAATTCCTGAGTGAATCTTATCCTTCTAATGACAATAGCTTATTATTTTAATTGATAGTAAGCTTAGATGGATATATCCCCTCCCCATATATAATATCAATGGAAAATTTGACTCCATGTAATTATCGCAAAAATATGTGGTCCTTGCACATGGTTTTAAAACCATGTGCAAGGCTTTTTAAACAACCCATGGTAACTAGCATTCAAGGATATTTGTTAAAAAATTTTGCCAAATTTCAATTAAAAATAAATAAAATAAAAAATAAACTACTCCTTAAAACAATTATGAAATTTCAAAAAATATATTATTTCAAACACTAATCAATACCTTCATTTCCCAAGATTGCCTTTCCATGAGAATTGTACCATCCATCAATGAATCATAATGAAACAAAATTAAGATATGTTGAAATTATGAATTCATTATTATACTATAAAATTTATAAAAGGATTATAGTTGTACTTTCAAGTCTCTATCCCGGATGACAAAATTTCTAACTATGTTTGGATCAAGTGAAAATGGTGAAGAGCATTTCAATCTCTGCCACCATCCTAAAACTCAGCTAGGTGCTTAATAACACTGCTACATTTCCTTAGAAATGAATTTGCTACATGATCGGCAAGGGGAGCACTATTCTAAATGCAAAGATAACGAAGAAAAACTACGTTTGCATGAAGAGACGTAAGCAAAAAAAATGATGTTATACATATCCAAATGCAAATGATGGTTTTTTTAATTCAAAATAGAAGTGTAATTATATTGTAATTGTTGTACTTCAAATCTCGAAAGCATATTCAAATTTCCATAGTTTCGTAAATTATAGCTGACGAGGAAATCCCAAGTTCAAAATTTACAAATGTGTTTTATTAGCATAGATCTTGAAAAAAATCTACCAATTGTTGAAATAGATCAAATTTCTAAGTGTAAATCTTTTTTAGTGGAAATGTTGAAAAAATGTACAATAATGTAGAATCTAGCACTTCTAAGCAAAACAAAAGAAGAGTGATTGTTTGGGGTAAAATGGAAAATCCTAGAGTGACTGTAAATCTAAACCATATTTTCATTTATTTAATCCTTACAAAATTATTATCTCTATTTTCAAGTTTAACAATTTATTCAATCCTTAATACTTATTACTTACATTGAGATAGTCATCATAATTCTATCTATGTTTTCAACTTAAGATGTTCCTTACAATGTTGATCAAACTCCAGTTTTGTGTCACCACCCACGACTGAAACCAGCTTAGATCCAAATCCTAGGCTCTATCAAGCACCGAGAGGGATCAAATCTCCCGAGGTGCAAACCTCTCCTCGAATAGCTCCTTGCTTGCAATACCTAAGAAGAGGTTTGCACCTCGAGATATTTGATCCCTCTCGGTGCTTGATAGAGCCTAGGATTTGGATCTAGGCTAGTTTAATAACTTCCGAGTGAAAATGACTCGAGAAAAATATTGATCTCATCAGACTTATTTATAAGTGATTAAATGAAATTTTGAATTTCTATATTCTCATCAAGTACTGAAGAACTACCACATTATAAGAGGGAAATCCAACATGCAAGGATGTTTAGAGTTTCCTAGCCTATTAGACCTAACCATCTACCTATTTGACTTTAATGAAGAAGTGTCTTTAAGTCTAGGGATCATGGTATATGATTCACAATGACAGATGTTAACAAATGTTATATTATTATGTATTTTATACATGGTATGTATAATAACAAATATAGTAATAATATTAATGATGAAAGAGAGAAATAAAAGATCAATCCATTATTATTTATTATTCAAAGATAATAAATAGTCCAATACCTATAAAAGTCTAACTAAGAACTAGTTGAAAGTTCTTAAGTAAAGTATTAAAAATTACCCAAATTACTAAAAAAGGGTTAAATCAAGAAACCAAGGTTTCTTGATTTAACTATCCCTTTGATTCAAAAGTCTGTCTATAAAGTATCAAGACAAGGAAAGGCTTGGAGTGCTGATTTATCATTAGGAGAAGTCATTTTTTGCCTATTTTTCTCTCAAGTAAATTCTTGGATAACATTTTCCTGAAAGGAAAAGGGAGAAATCATCCAGACCTTATATACCACATAGGAAACCCTACCTTAGGAGCTCAAAGCTACTTGCATGTTGGAGTCCATCTTGGGGGGATCCATATTTAAACCAGGAATGGTTCCGGGCCATGGTTGGGTGGAACGAGGCAGTTCCCAAGTGATTTTCTCATAAAAAACAGAGGTCAGATCTTCCTTTGAATTTTTAATGTTGGTTATTTGAGTGTGCAGTTTCAGCAATTAAAAGAGCTTCAAGTTACAGGTATGAATTCCTAGAATGCCTATTCCATTTTCCTATAATAAATTTTGGCTATGTTAGGCAAAGGATTACATTGCATTTCCTATCCCTATGTAAATGTTTCTCTATCTAAAATCTCTAGCTTTGCATTTGTAAATTATAACCCTATGTTGTAAGTCAATTTTTATACTAGATTTATCCAAGTTTTATTCCTCACATTGCTTCTGCAATTTTAATTCATTTATAAATTTTTATCAATGGTTTTGCACCCTAGTTTGAATTCCTATATTATTTTTACTGTTAAAACTAGGTTAAGTATAAACTAGATTTTATTTCATATTTGCTACCTATCTGTTGTTTTGGGTTTTTATACTCTACTGACATATTCCATTTGTCAGGAGAGGCATGTTTTAGATTTAAATAAACTAGGTCAGAGGTAAGTCTTATATATATATATATAAACTTACAACCTAGATAAGCTAAGATATTTACAAGCTGAATTACTATATTTATATATGAAAATATATATATCATCATACATAAATAAAATTATGAATCTAATCAACTAAGTAGTGACTATAATTATTTCTAAAATAAATAATAGAGTAAGGACCTTTCAAGGTCCACATATTTAAATACAAGCTAACTATTAAATCATCCGACTAAAAATAACATCAGCATAAACAACAAACAGACTAAGTATCGTGACTATTCTTTGGTCCAAGATCAAATCTCTTTTCATTATTTAAAATCCATAGCCCTAAGTATTTTAAATAAACAACAACATAATCATATGCATAAATCATTTAAAGTCCCATCTAATATTCCTCCCAGTCATCACTTAATAATAATGAAGTAATATTTTAGAACCCTTAAATTACATAGAGGTCATGGTATCGACCCATGTGGGCATACAAATCCAAGTCACAGGTCTTAAATAAAAAACACAACAAAAAATGCATAAGGAGTAATCAATTAGATAACCCTGCCTTCGATCCATATAAATGAATTAAAACCTACAACAAATAATAATACACACGAAATATTGTATAAACCGCATCACATATATACACAGTCCCAACTCTTTATACAAGCAACGACCAAGATTTGAATGTAGGGTCGTTTTATATTACTCAAAGCCACACTATACACATAGTGTATGTGGGCTCCTATAATAAATTACATATGCTACAGCAAGGTTGTGAGACCCCCGTGGTCTTCACACACACTCTAAGCGAGGCCTTGGCCACATTTATACATAGTCCATTAAAAGTAAACCTACAGCAACGATAGCCATCATGGGTTTTCACCCATGGATTCTTCACCTTTACACATATCATAATAATAAACGAACTGTAAAGAATTATAACCATTCCAGCTATAACAACAATCTTGGGGAGTGCTAATGCCATACATGGCATGGCCTCAACCCATTTGCTGACAGGGAAATTACAACTATGAAATAAATACAATCAATTTATATACAGAAGCATCCACGTAGGAAAAAGCCTTATGCAACACAAGTTTAATAAACCCCTATCGCAACATAACAATCTACACACAGTCCAGTCCAATAACCATTGCCAAAAATGTAAACATAGTATAAATTCATTTACACATTCACCATCAAAATATGTGAATCAAAATATTACACAGTCGTGTCAAGGGCTATGGCACCATTGCAAGCAATGGTGCTTCCCAGGATTAAAACCCCCAAATCAAAATACGAATTAGATAAATGAAATGTAGAGTGTGCTAAAGTCCCATGGTTCCCCATTCTCTGCTAACAACACCCTTACTATATTTACAAACCCAAAAATTATACACAGGCCCGAAGGAGAATAAAAATCCCACAGTGAAACCCAAACAACAGCATGATAACCAAGTCCTAACCACAATGTCAAAAGGTGACAGCGCAAGGTCTTTAACATGCTTACTGTCCACCTATGGCATCGCCCATGAACCGGTGGTAAAGTGATAAACCTTGAATCTCCAGGATACCCTGGCACCTGGAACCACCAACAAAACGATGAATTGTGAGAAGTATGCAAATTTTTAAGCCACGAATCAAACATCAAATGAAGTCATGAAACTAATGAAGCCTACCTTCATAACCAGGGCATCATCTCCATTCACAACGCAGAGTTGAGACCAAAACATCCATAGACCAAGCGAAATGACCAAAACCTTCATGGATCCAATACCTGAGCTTGGGATTCCCCAAACCCTAAGAAGCATTAATGGTGCCAGCCTTGTGTCAACTATCCACCCCAAACAAACTTTTCCATAGTTTCCATTCCTTTCATTATCATGGGACCTTCATTTTCCATGAAAGTCTTAAACCCCATTGTATAATGTCAAACATTAGAATATAACTCACCACCCCAATGCTCATACAAGGTATATCATGTGTTAGGTATCGTTTAACCATAGGCTTAATCCTTAAACCCTTGCATATCTATATTCCCTAAGTTTAATGCTTAGTAACCATGGAATACGAAATATGCCATGCTTTTATTGCTAGGTATAAATCAAGGTTTGGTCTGTACTGCCAAAGTTTAAAACCTGTCAAGAGAAAGAAAAATACATGTTAATTATTTGAATGTAACAAATATGAATTATGAATGTATTAAGTTAGGAACAGAGGATCCGTAACTTCAAAATGAAAAGTAGGCATCTCATAGATAATTTATCTATGTTAAATAATTAATGAAGATAGTATTTTACCTCATTGTCAAGCTGAGATAGTAAAGGATCGTATTGACAACTAGTAAGTGTGTTAAGGATCAAAACGTTCAGCACCCTTTAACAATTCTCTGTCACTGAGTATAATCTGCATAGAGTGAAAGAGGTGCCTTAGTTCAAACCGAACTAAGTAACCATGCTAGACAGGTGAGAAATTTACCTCTCAGTAATTGTCACATGGGAGAACTAGTTCCACCACTCCACCCACTTTATTTCCATAAACAAATTTAAGTTAGAACCATATAAATAAAAAATATGAATATGCAGAAATAAGCAAACCATATAATCAAGTAACGACACATTCACTATAGTGTATAACCATAAGAATAATGTAGTAAACAAGCATTATGAATTTGTAAGTAAAATACAGTAATATTCATAACTAAAAGTAATATGATAGAACATAAAAACACCTTACGACTAAACAATGGTACAATTAGTGTACTTTATATTCCGCAAGTTCAATCATGTTCGACATAGGTAGTTTTTACTCGCGTAATAAAAAAAATTCTATTTCCAATTTTTGGGGACGTTACAAGAGGTTTATCTTAGATAACACAGTATATATCATGAAACCTAACATTGTACGGGTTCTGAAGTAATTGACCTATACTGATCAAATTTAGATTCAAATGAGGTACATAAAACACGTCATGAATGGACTTATTTTCATTTTGCTTAGTAAGTACAGGAATAGTACCTTTTCCTTTGTTGGAACCAGAAAGCCATCTCATAGCTTGATATTCATGACAATATAAGAATCCAAACTAGAGAATAGAGACTCTTTACCTATCATGTGATTGCTGCAACAACTATCTAGTAGACATACATCTGAGCTGCAGTTTCTTCAGTTGCTTGATAAGACATAAACATTACCTCATATGAGCCTTCTTCTTCTTTCGAGACATTAGCTCTACTATTGTTCTAGTTATTATTCTATTCACCATGCTTCTTTATTCATTCTTGTTCATAGTTCCCATGCTTCTTGTAGTAGTTACACTTAACATTGCACTTATTGCTCCATCTCTTTCCTCTCCCCCTTGGAGAGCTGTGAGAGTGTTCTGAATGATCTAAGTGTCCATGACTGTGATTGGTTCTTTCTTCTATAGCTATAGACCCTTGGCCTCTTCTTCCTCATCCTCCTCTACCTCGACCTCTATTGAGGGAAGCTTGGGTGTTGAATGCATTGGTCAGCGATTCTTCTTCTTGAGTGAATCCTGCTTCATGAGATAGAAGAGATTCATTCAACTCTTCTAGGGTGAAATTAGATAGATCTTTTTCTTCTTCTATGGCAGTCACTACCATAGCAAAATTATTGGTGAGACACTGAACAATCTTTTGAACAATTTTTTTTTGTTCTGGCGGTTCACCATAGGTTTGGAATTGGGTCACAATACCTGAAACCCTAGTCATGAACTGATCCATAGTTTCTAACTCTTTCATCTTGAAACTTTCAAATTGAAGGCGTAGGGTTTGCAGTCTTACCATTTTAATGCGATCAATTCCCTTGTAGTCTGATGCAAGAAGATTACAAGCTTGATGTGCGCTCATAACACCTATGATCCATGGGAAAATGGACTCCTCAATGCAACATTGGATCATCCACGTGGCTATGAGAGCTTGGTCTTAGTGAGCTTTGAGAGCATTCTTCTAGGAATTATTCATTGCAGCCAAGGCAACTGCTTCAGTTTCTTTGAACTTGGTCTCCACCATATCCCAACATTTGTTGAGATGCAGAAATGTCTTCACTTTTATAGAAAAAAATTCATAGTTAGATCCAATTAGAAGAGGTCCATAGATCGGCTTCAATGATCTCGTACCAGCCATCTGATATGACTTAAAACAAAAAACAAAAAATTTCCCCTGCTTAGCTTTTATCCTTTAAAAAAAAAAAAAATGAGCAGAGTTCCGGGTGCAATGGAAATAGGCCATGGGGGGCCATGGTGCCAGAAGTTTGTGTAAGGATGATGTATTCATCGCTTTTTCCAAATTTTAGGAGACCGGTGGCACCGCCTTCTTCCTCTTCACAATATACGGTGGGAAAAGATGGTAATGCACTTCCCAATTTCAGTAAATCAAATTTGAGATCTGAGCAGTGACTACGGTCGCTTTCTGCAACAAAAATGTTGATTTCCATGTACCGTATCTACGATCAGTTTCACCCTTGTTCAGATCAAACCTTTGTAGAGCGAATCTGCTTAATTGTACCTCGGAATGCTTTCTCTCTCCGCAATAAATTATTTGCAAAAAAAACAGAAAATCCACATTTTTATTTTATTCAAGAGATATTTGGTCACCCAAGATTTGGAGGCACATTAGTGCTCTGGCAAACTAGCACTCGGTCAGATCTGGAAATTTGGCAAACTCGCGCTGGCTCAGATCTCCACTTTTTTTGCCTCCGTTGAAGGCAGGTCTGGAGAGTGCATCTTGTAAGCTTGCAATGGTTTGAGAGATCTGAATGATAGAGATCACTCCGTCAAGAAAGGGACAAAATTATGATAGCTCCAGAGTAAAGAGGTCAGAGCAAGGTGAGATCTGGAAAACAAAAATAAAAAATCATCCATGTTTTTTTTGTTTTTTAAGGTTAGGGAAAAATAAAAAATAACCAAAAAATCAGATCTGGAAAATGGAGAGATAAAAAATAAAATAGCCGTCCCTAGATGGAAAGCCGCATCCAAATGGCTTCTGAGTAAGAGTGCTTTCCACTCTGTGAAAAGGATTACCCCAACAACGGACGCATTAGGCCCTAAGCTTTGATACCATGTGAAAGAATAGAATGAAGTCGGAGAAGCACAATGGGCAGATTGAATACCTTCTCATTATTAATAACTATTTAAATAAGAAATATTAATGACAATATTACGGGTGACCTAACTCACTAACTAACTACGATTGCATAATAACCCTTTTTATTAATTGTTATTTTTGGGTCAAGAACTCATTTTCAAATCTGTTGCAATTACCTTTTATTTTAATAACAGTGCATGGTAATCAAAGGAAATCATTAAAAAGTTTTCACGTTCGTCTAAAACAATAAAATTGTTAATTAAATAATGAATCGTGAAATTGCAATGATTTCTAATTTTCCAGGCTCCAACACAGCCACATGAAATCAGGTTGTTCTAAAATACTGCATCGACCTCCTGTTTGTTAAGGTTATTTCCAAGACCATGAGAAAATTAACGAGGCTGTTTAGTTTTTAATGGGGCCACTGCGCAGCGAGCCATTGGATCATCCAACATCAAACTCCACATCTGTAGTCACATTAAATCTAGCCTTCCCAATAAGCAGTTGGTTATTGATTCGTAAAAAAACTGATATTTTGGAGTTATGAACAAATGCTTATGAAACTTTTTGTCGTAGTGCATAAGGTTGGTCGGGATGATGTGATTAAAATATTCCCTCCCAAGGATTAGAGAAAAATCTATATTTTTCAAGATTGGCCAGTGGAAATATGTGGCTTGACCAATGGCCACATCTGTTACATTTGAAAATGGCCACTTTCCTCTACGTTGCATCTCCACTCGGGTACCATCTTCCCGGGAGGTCATGGGATTCAAATGACCAGTAATAGTAGTACCCTTCCGAGCCCTTACAAGGGGTTCTAGTGCTTCCTAGAAGTGTAAAGTGAAAATTTACCTAAAAAAAATTAAAAGCTGAATTTTACCCTATCAGTAAAGAAGGGAAAAATTTATATCAACATTTCAAAAGAAGCGCAACATTTGAAATCACTCATCCATATAAATTTCTCAAGATTCTGAAGATCTTGATATCTCTATACTATAAAGTTCCACTAGTCGTTCAAAATATTGGAAATATAATCATTATAATCACTCACTCACTCATGTCATTCACTCACTCCTTAGGTGTGAAAGATGACTAGTCATCACTGAAAACTACGAGGCACTAGCCACAAATATGTGCCTCTAACTCCCAAGTCACTTTGGGTTGCAATATAAAGTGTGACAAAGTGTCGATGACTATGCTATAACAACAAAGACCAATGACTAGTCTACTATTAGGCCCGAGACAAGCTCAAAACTTTGTGCCTACTACTTATGTGAACCTCGCTACTAATGTCCACTCATTTTTCGTTAAAATGAAATTCAAAAGGTTAGTTTCATGAGTCCTCCTCTACAAGACATCATTTATTGCATGAATATAATAGACTCGCAACAACTATAAACAACACCCAATGTCATGCAAATACAAATAATGGCATGTAGCTAGGATCACAAACTATGCAAAGGTCGATTTTTGCATTGCTATAGAGATGCGCCACTCGGCACACAATATGGAGAAACAATGAGTTAGAAAAAACATTTGGACCAAAGCACTTGCATAATGGTTATTACTAAAATAAAAACTAATAATAAATTCTTTTTTGCTCAAGAATAGTCTTCAATTTGAGGGTGGCATGATCATGAGGTAATCTCCCTCCATCCTTTCAAACATTTGTGGTTTCTCACAACATTTGTCCTCGGTGCTCGCCAACAAAATACATACAAAATTTACTTGGATTAACATCCTCTTCTATTTAAATCCTCGTCTGATATCCATAACTAAGGATTATTATGGATACACCATGTCACCCTAGAATATAGATTGGGTCAAGGCACAGAGACAACCATAAAATATCAAATATGTGAAGACGCAAAGAGTAAGTGACAACTATAAGTACAAGTCTTATATTAAATTTACTATATAAGTGTTGAATTGACACTTTCAGTGGAGATTTGCACGTTGGATTGCTGTGATCTTCTTGTCACTCGTTACCAATGTGATTGCAAGGAATTCTTTAAAGGTGAATCCCTTAATTTTAGGACATCTTCCTCATTTTATGCCTTTTGGTAAGACAATAATGAGGGTATTGGCATGCATCATCAACATAGAGACATGCAAATTGATTTTTTTTATTAAATTACTTAAATTTCCTACCCGCTACTACCTATTGATTGAATTGTGGACTAGTACAAAACATAACAAATTTTAGAGCCACGAGCCCTTAATTACTCACACCTAGAACTTTCTCAAATCTAGCCATTAATAAACATATTTTGGTGTTTCGGTTCAATTTAAAAGGTGGATTGTTGATACTTAGACATGTAGTGAATTTGAAGGCTTCAGTCGACTTAGGATTGATTCCATTGCCCCTCCATCCAATGCATGTATGTTATCATGACAAGTGTTGAACAACAAAGTTTGATGCCATGACCTTGATTATATTAGCGTTACTAAATTGCTTGGTATGGAGGTTTTTTTTAATGTTTTCATAGTTGTGTATTATTTTTTCTTAGGTTTCCAATCCCCATCATTCTTACATCTTTCAAGCTTGGATTGTTTCCCTCTCTCCGGTTGAATTAAGTTATTGGTTAGTTATATATATGTTTTTTGGTTGTAGGTTTATTATAGCCTCATTTTTCTTAGTGGCTTCCTTTTGTACATAGTTAACACTAAGTAATTCTCTCATGGTTTTAGTTTTTCTTCAACACTATATCTAGTTACGACATCATGCACTATGCATAAGATCATGCAGATTCCCAAATATGGTTATCGCATAGTCTAAGAAGTTTTTCTATATCATGAAGTGGGATCCAACTCGAAAAAATACAATACAATAGAATAGTTGTTATGTTACTGAGCTGTAAAATTAATGTTACATATATGACAAATTAATGTGTTCAAAATAATTTTTATTGAAAATATATCATTTTTTCATATCGTTACTAAGGAATCCTCAACTCTTTAAAATTGTAAAACATTTGAAGAGCAATATTTTTTTTTTGCATTTTTTTGTGAAAAGGTTTAGTTAATTTATACTTGTCAATTAAAGTACAATTATTTATATTTGCCTTCATCATTAAAGGGCTCCAAGACTAAATTTGATATCCTTTGGCCATTGTAGGCGGTAGTGGTGATTGAAAATCGTACATGTTTTAAATATTTTAATTATATAGTTTATTTTTATGATATATTTTATTAGTATTTTAGCAATCAATTATTAATAATATTAATATGTTTGAATAAATTTAAATTTAATATATACGTTTATTATTTTAATTATATATGTTATTATTATGATATATTTTATTATTATTTTAACATTAAATTATTAATAATATTAATACGTTTCAAAAAATTTAAATTTAATATATAAATTTATTGAACATATTAATATCATTAATGAACTTATTGTTATATATTTATATCTTCCAAAATGTCAATAATATTCTATTACAAAATAATATAATAATAAATTAATACAATATTGTCAACTATTTATGTCTCCAAAATGTTAATAATATTATATTATAAAATAATATAATAATAAATAAATTTATATTTATTATAATGTTATACTATATAATAATAAACATGAGATAATTAATATATTACAATATAATATACTATTTATTCCATATATATAGTTATAGATATTATAATGTTTTAAACTAATAAAATATTAAAATATACTATTATATTATAATTAAAAACAATAAAAACCATGGTTAAAGTTGAACAGATTTATTGTGTTTTTAACTATGGTTGACTATATACATGGTAATGATCCTCAATGAATTTCTAGATGTGAATTATATTGCTATTTTTATATTATATATTTATTTGTATTTTATTTTGTAATTTGTATTTTTACATGAGATGGTTGTTTAAATTAACATAACTTTGTTATGAGAGTGATCTCAAGAAGTATATATATATAGCTTTCACATGAAGTTGATGGATTTTTTAGATGTAATCTTAGTTTCAAGAAACACTAGAAAGTTTAGTAAAACAAAAATGGTCTAGTGTTTCTATGAAGTATGCATGCGTGGGGCCAAGCCTACCATGTAATTGGACAGGACACAGGATCACTTGAGCATTATAGAAACACATAACATTTTAGTGTTTTGTTTAACATATTAAAAACCCCAAAATAGGTTGTGACATCCATTCCATGTTTCACGTCCAACTTCCATGATAGTTATGGGCGAGGAGAAGCAAGAATGCTTGAGGATTTATGGCTACTAGATTGGAAGAGGGGAGTGAATTGGAGAGATATCCATCTGCACTCTTAAATTTTTCCTCATACCTTTATTAAAAATACATTTTTTTATGTTTCCCCAATCCATACCCATAGTATAATTATGTATCAAATCCAACTAATTTATTTTAACCCACGCAAATATTACTATCATGGTTAAATATTTTTTTAATCCCAAGCTTCCTGTACAAACTATAAGATCCATGATACCTCCTTCCAATCCTTCAATCCAACCATTTGCTCATTGTTTCTTCTTCATACCCCTTTATACAATTTAATGAGACTTTCAATGGATGAATGGACAGCAGGGAATTTTTTAAGGATTTTGATATTATACTTAAGTATAGTATTCTACACGATTGTTCTAGATTGCAAAAACATGTTTATAGATAGGTAGGTGAATATTAAATGTGAAACATAAAATTAACACTAAAATGTATAAAGTTTGGAGAATATTAAGATAAAAACACATATTTTATGTAAATATAGGCGATATTAGACACCAAATAGCGAATTTATTTTTTGAAAAAAACGCAAAAAATAGTGAATTGGCGAACTTTCGCCATGAAACATTACACTGATGGATGGACATATAGATGGTGTCTTGTACAGTCTAAAAGGTATTCATACATAGTCTAAGTAATTATGTGCATAATATTAGCTTCCTATCTCTATTTCCATAACCTCTACCAAACTATCCTTTATGTCAATCTCAATTAGGATATGAGCCACTGAGTGTGAGGTATAAACCATAATATGATTATCATTTTCTAAAAAGGACCCTATGTTAATCCCAAAATCCCTCAATATTTCGACAATATGGAGGTCTAGCAAAAAAACAAGAAGTTTTACACACATGGGATGCATGGTTTTCTTTTTGAGATGGGATCAAAACTAGGAATCTATTTCTCTAGTGTAAAATTAGGTTGCATTACTCTAAAACCATCTAAACCACAAAATATTAACATATTCTTTATCTTTTAAGTGGAATACCAACCAATCCTTTAGTAATGTATGAAACCTTGGCACGTTCACCCTAGCACATTTTCCACTCGCTTCTACAATCTGATTCATTTTTACATCTTCACCTAAAACTAAGTTAGGTTTCAATGAGGACAATTTTAGATACATGCTTACTCTTCTTCCCACATTAGCCACTAGGTTATTCATATCTTGCAGATCTCCTTCTAATCCTAATCACCTTCCTCTTAAGCATAGTCCTATTTTAAAATACCCTCCTTCAAACCATGGGGACTTTGAATGCACCTCAAAACCATGAGAAAGGTTTATGTTGGTCCTTGGAAAATATATTACACAAACAAACACAAAATTGCTACCAAACTTGACCTCACTCTCTTGAGAATAAGAGTTCCTTATCCTAGAAAGATCCATAAATATTGTAAGAAAGATGTTTAATCTAAGTTTGAAGCTTCGAGTAGGAAGATATAATACAATCACATATATATTTGTAGAATGAATAATTGTATAAATTTATTTGTTTTTTTCCTTCGTGTGTTTATGATATTTTTGCTTATAAATGTGCACATTCTAAGTTTAATATTTGTTTGTGTTTTCCCGATGCACATTGGATTAATGAATGTCATGCATTATAACCTACATCTCTTCTGATCATATAGATGTAAAACCATGTAACCCTTTAAAAAATATCCTTGAAATCCCAACCATCTCAACTCTTATAAAATTGCACTCGCCATCCTTATAACCCATTTATCCACTAACATTTAACAGATATAACCTGTGCCAACCTATTTAACCATTGACTTGAATGTACTCAATAAATACCTAGAGATTATAACCCCAAACAACTAGTCCCTACAAATCTATATGATATATCCCCAAGAATCTTTTTGTTATTACAATATATTGAGATGAGACTTATGTTAGTAATGGAATCGTTCTTACACAATGTTCTTACATTTTTCCTTTTCAAGAGATGTCATTATATCATGTATATAATTTTAATGATTTGATTTCTTATTTTTTTTTTGAAATGGAAAGCATGGATACACACATAGAGATACAAAGAGATATGTATATGCTCAGAGACATTTGAGCCTCAATTTTATTATTGAGGATAGACATTGTATGCGTGCATCCAATTTGGAGGCAATGATGGAAACCTTTAGTAGGTCAAATGGTTTGCTTTAGGGCATTGCTACATATAGAGAGAGAAAGAGAGAAGAATATGTTGGTGGACTTAGCCACAAGGAAGATGAGAAATTGAAGTTAACAAAACAACACATCATCACCCCTTTTAGATATCCATGGATGGGTCAAGTCCCACACTTAGGAAAAAAGCATATTTGTTTTTAGTAGTGTACATGTTCACTATTCATATATAATTGGATGAATATATGGTACATGGTATTTGATGTACCATCAGAAAACAACTAGGAAATATTGTTATATTTTCTTATACGGATGTATGAAGAATATTTTTGGGGCAAGATTGTCAACTATTTTGATATTTTGGAGTACCAAGATGTTGGGATGGGGTTTCCTCAACAATGTCCCAATGTGAGGAACACATATCCTAATTTCCCAATAGCTACATGTTGTGGATGACGGGCCTAGGCGATACATGTCGCCTGCATAGCAATTGGTCCCACAGATGCAGTAGTGGTTCCTATATTTGGCACAAGCAATTGTTTTTCATAGCACTTATCTTCAGGGTAATAAGGGCCATCATTGTTAGAGTCATTTACCCAAAATGCACACTTATTTGGTCAATTTTGGCCTATTTAGCCACTATCCTAAGTTTAATTGACTTACTTGGCATCATATGAGCACACTATAACATTGACATGAGCTCACCCACTCCCTCCTTCAGTCAAGGAGGCTAACTAAGACTTCTCTTTCAGTTGGGGAGGCTAGCTTGACTTCCTCCTTCAAACAAGGAGCATTTCCGGGGTCATCTAAGTGTCATAAATGCACCTAATTGCTAACTGATTGTTACAATCAGTTAACCTGAGTTGTGAAGGCATGTCTATTCATTATTTGATTACTTTTTGTCATTATTTATGAACTGGAGCTAACACGTGCACCTACAACCAATTCTAATGACATGTTTACTTCAGTTAACTCCATCATAGCTACCTCCTTAAGTTGTAAATGTAGTTACATGTGACGAGTCACTTTCAGTTAGAATCAGTCATGTATTGCACTCCATTCAGTTAGGGCTTAGTGTGAGAGTCAATTATTTATTAGCTTGGTGGTTAACTATGTGTGTTGACTATGGCTGACATTCATTTAAGCTACACACATCCATGCAATTTGAATGACCTCCTTGAGCCTTCGAATTATCTTGGAATTCATGCACCTTACATGACCATTGTGTTGTATTACTCATTCTTTATTGATTATACAGAGCTACTACTCCTATTGTAGCCCCATTATGCCATTTTCATGCTTAATTGTCTAAAATCTCTTATGAGACTATGTTTTAGTCCTTAGATTACCGTGACAGATTAATAATTAGATCGACCATCTATTGGTGGTCTAGGTCCACCACCTCCCGACGGGGTAGAACCACTAGCTTCTAGTGGCCGAGTGATCTGAAAATCTTCAAGATAAACCACTTATTCTATGAAATGAGAACTTGACACAATTCTCATTCATTTTTGTAGCCATTATTACCCTTATTCCAAAAAGGATTGATACAAGTATCACACAAGTTCATCTTGAGGAATTTTTTTGGGCCATTAAATTATGTCTGTGATACAATATTTTTAATTTCTATTCTCAAGTTTTTTTTCTAGAAATTTTACAAAATAACATACATATAGAAGCAAGTTATACTAAAAAACATATACATTTTGCAATTTGTTTCTTTAAAATAAGACATTTTTATTGCCAAATAAGACATTTTATTAACAAATTTGTAACAAATTTCAGTAAATAAAGATATTTAAAACCATTTTCAATGGATTTTTAGAGATAGTTGTATACAAGTGATACTATTTTATATTATTTTCCAAAAAGTGACAATTCACATAAATTCAAGAAAAACTATACCATATATTTGTTATTGAGAGCAGTCATAACTAGTTCATATTCATCAAGGGAGTCTCCAATGTCATCTAGCTGTTCCTTCAACAAGGAAGCCCTTATGAAGTAATATTGAATTGATTCTCCTTTGCTCATCTTGGTTCTCTTCAGTTGAGCTCTCTAATTCATCTTTCTGTTGATGATCCTTCCCTCATACATTCTAGAAAGGGAATCATACATTTTCTTTGGTGTCTCCTTGGATGACACTTAATGGATCAAGTTATCTTTGATACAATAAAAAACAATCCTCATTTTCTTGATTAGGTCCTTTTGATGATTCTCCTTAGCTTCATCTTTTTCTGGTTTAGGAACTTCATCCTTGATGTATTTGTCAAGATAATTCTCTCTAAGAATGAGACCAATCCTATACTTCCATGCACGTAAGTTTGCAATTCCTTCCAGCTTGTCCTCAAGCTTAGTGGTTGGGGCCATCTTATCTAGGAGGTCACTTAAAATTTAAATTTCTAAAAATTAAAAGAATACCTTACTAGGAGATGCACTTGACTGAGATGAGTTGGTTGGTCCACTTTATTTATGGATATCCCAGATCTTCACCCTTCAAACCTTGCTTGCGAGGTTTAAGTTTTGACAGAATTTATCATCCTGGTTTTCTATAGTTTTATGGTTCAGCCCTAAAACAAGGGTTTGTATTTCTCATAGATTCAACAACCCAAAAAATTCCCTATAGGGATCAATAGATTCTCTCTAGGGAGGCACAACATTCTATGCAAACAGATCTTCAAAATTCCAACTTTTGCAGAAACCTTAATTTCTTGTCAGAGGGAGAGGGGAGAGAGAGTTTCACATTGTGATTTGTTCTATTCAAGCTATATCTAATACCATGTTAATATTTCATATTATTAGCTAGATATAATTAGTTTTTAACCCAAATTCAGAACAATAGCATAAGTAGAATCACTGAAAGAAACACAATCACAAGATAGACACAATATTTATCTTAGGAAACCCTAAAGGGGAAGAAATCTCAACAAAAATTTGTCTATATTGATGTATAAGATAAAACCACAAAACACGTAATCCTCCTCCATTTTTTAATCTCTCTCTATCTCTCCTATGCACTACACAAGTGTGAGTCTGTGTTCTAATGACGAACACAGCTCCTCTATTTATACTCTTTTTGACACTTGACTTTTACCCTAACAAGTCGGCCCCACTAAACTTCCTGGGCCGAGTTCACCTAGGAAATCACAAAATACTATTATATTATATTCATTAGGGTACTATTGACTCGACTTAAAATGGAGGATTTACCACATGACTCTATGATGACAATAATAACATCACGACGGAGGAATAGAACATCTCCCTTGAGGTACACTGGTAAAATACATTTAGAATATCCTTTGAAGTTAAAATATTTCAACATTGATGACACCTGGCTCTAGTTCCATCATATTGACCCCGAATTTATTCCACCAATCATTTATAGAAGAGGGCCCATACAAAAGAGGATCTTCATAGATATTTTTCCTCTACGGGACAAACTTGATTATTGCATAATATGTATGATTAGTTTTATCTTTGTTTAGGAATTCAAACCATATTATTTTGTGTCCTTGGTAGCTTAGTTTAGTGGCGGGAAATATAAGGTTTTCATCATTATTAGGACCAAAACTTGGGGATCTTATTATGCTTATACAATAATACTGAAGGTCCAGTCATAGTCTCAAAAAGAATAAAGAAAACTCTATCCAAATAAGGTTTAGATCATGAAAACGGTGTGTTAGTAGTTCGCAGGCATCATAGGTTTTTTTTTGGTATTAAACTATTTCTAGTTGGAATTCTTTCCATTTCAGGGACCAAGTGAACGCAGGCACTTGAATTCTAGATATTTTCATCAATTGTTTTAGTACTTCCCAATTTCCATCTAGGCTTCCATTGCATACAATAATATGAGAAACTCATATTATCGTAAATGTTAAACATAGTGTGGGAACCTTCAATCCCTATTGATATTACCATGTTAATAAGTGGGTTATAGGCACACTTTCTTCCTATTAGCTTGCTTACATGTAGTTGGCTCATTTTTTTAGCTCGCTTGTTCCTGGCTCCCTTGCTGCTGGCTCGCCTTCTCTAATGATTATTTATTTACATATTATTTATTAACAAGGTATTCTATGGTTATAAAATCAATGATACAATTATATTTCCCAAATATATGCTCTACAATATAACTATGACAAGAAAATAATGCTTGCCATCTAACAAATTTGCCTTTGGAAATAACATTTTTAATAGTGTTATTTAATACAAAAGGTATCCTTGTGCAATCACTCCTAATTACAAGATTATGATTAAGTAAATGAATTTGATTTTTTTCTATGCATCGTAAGGATACCAATAATTTTTTATTAACCATCGCATAATTATGCTCATCTTTGCTCCATGTTCCTGATGCAAACTGTACAATTTCTTGTTCTGCTTTCTTTTCTTTCTTCCTGGCTTGTTTTTGTATGACTCCCCAACCAATGTCAGAAGAGTAAAGTTCTATGATATTGGGGAGATCATCATAAATAATGTGCATGAATGGAAATGTGTTCACCTTCTTCTTGATTCTTCTTACTGATTTTGTATTCTCTAGGGTCCATGGTCCTGGATTCTTTGACAGTCTTTGCTTTAGTAGTTTTCTATCTGCTGCAATATTGTTGTAGTATGGGGATAGATATTTTAGAAATCCAATTAATATTTACATCTAACTTTTGTTTTTTCTGACGTCTGGAAATTTGTCTACAAATTTGATTACATGTTCTTGGACCTTTATTCATCCATTTTCAATTGTTTGTCCTAATAATTCAATGGTTTCCTAGAATAGCTTCATTTTTCTTAGCATACAAAACAATCCCATTATCATAAACTACCTTCAGGAAGATATTTAGATTTTTGTGATGCTCCTCTAATGTTTTGGAGAACATGAGTACATTATCAATATAGAGTATCAACTAGTCCATGTATGGATTGAATATTTCCTCCGTTAATTTTTGAAATTGAAATGGAGCATTCTTAAGGCCGAAATGCATAACATTACGTTCATAGTGTCCATGAGGAACTACAAAGATTGTTTTGTACTGATCTTCTGCTGCTATACCAATTTTTCACAAAATCCACTCTTGAGGTAAAATTTGGAAAATACCTTGCATCTTGCAATTCTTTATACAAGGTCATATTTGTTGTCCACTTGACATTTGTTCCAATTCATAACATCATTGGGAGGATTATATTTTATTAGCATCCTTGTAGCTTCCCTCACCAATTCAAAATGTTTGTTTACATAAAATATGTAACAAATCCAAGGGTTGTTTGAAGGAACTATCAAACTTTATCTAAGAGATCTTGGATTTCCTTTTTGAAATAAGCTTCCATCTCCCTAGACATTGGCACTGTATTTGAGTGTCAAGGGGTACCTATGAACTATGTCTTTAATGCTAGGTTGACCACATGTTTCTTTCTGTGCAAGAATGAATTACAGGATTCAAAGCAGAGTTGTTTGTTGAATAATGAGTCTATTTCCTCCTTTACTCTTTTCCACTTGGGAAATTTTAGCTACTCTTCTATCCTCACATTCTTGATCTGATCTTTTATGCTCAGAATTTATTTTTCTATTTGATATTGTACACTATATTAGATATTATTCGGGTAGAAATCAAGGGAAGAAATACCAAAGTATCTAATGGATCTATGGTCATGTAAAAGATTTTTTTTCCTTTGTATGTACAGACTCCATGGGGTTCTACTGTATTTAAAAATGGAGTACCAAAACTACAGGCTTGGTTTAACTTCATTAGTAAGAATCTAACATCAAATCTATATTGGTTCAGGCAAATACTAACTTTAGGAAATTCAATGTTTTCCAGAGGATATTCCCCAACAGTATGTAAGCTATGGGATGTTATTGTCCAATATTTTGTAGGGATCCTTCCTATGTTAAAAATATTTACATCTAATCCAGAATATATTAAAACTGGGAGAGTAAAGTATTCATCCTTAAACTTGATGGTCAAAGTGACATTTTATCTTTGGTGAACTATGGAATTTACCTGAAATGTGAAATGCAAAATAATCAGGAGTCACCTTTTGATATGGAGTGCTTTCACTATTTTTGTCTTCATACTCAGGTTTCCTTCTTCTAAAGAGCTACTTTCTAAGGAAAAGGATGAAGGAATTTGTACCTTTGCTTACTTTTTAGTGTCTATTTTTGCTACCCTATCTTTTAGTCCTTTGATCTCCTTCTTCAATAGATTTTTTTCTTTGGCCAATTCTTGTAATGTGATAGGCCTATTGGCTTTTGTTTCTAGTATGGGAGTAGTATTCCTTTCACATGATGGTAATGCAGAAGAAAATAATTCCCATTCCGCTGAGACTTGGGGAATATCTTCATGTCCTCAGTTTTTTTGAGCTTATGTTGCTCTGGATATACTTCTTCTTCTCTCTTTTGTTTTCATTACTAATTTTTTCCTTTTGTTTAAGTAAAACAACATTGGAAATATATTCTTTCGTAATTTCCTTTGCATTTCCTTCTTCCATCTCTACTATTTGTTTCATCATGATTGAGATTTGAGTCCTGATATTATCATTTTACAAAATTTAGTCTTCTTTCTAGATTCCATCCATGCCATGTAGGTTTTTGAACTTCCCATCTTCTTCTTCATTAGAATAATATGAGAATGATTTTTCTTCTAGGGATCACTCACAAGTGTTGGTATATAGACATTGGCATGTATGTCCTTTTCTTTTCATGACCAACTCTTTAAAATCAGTAGTGGTATCAGAATCTTGAGCTTCAAACATTCCTTCAATACTAGAAGAGCTAAGACATTTTGGATCATTTTCTTAAGAATAACTTACATCATAGGTTCCTCCTAAGGATTTACTTTTAGGGAGGATGACTCCCTTATGGCATTTCTTACCGCATAGAGAACATCTATAGTTTTGTTATATGATGTTCAAGAGATGATTTGTAATTTGGTTCCATTCCTAAGGATTGGACTTCCTTTTCAATGGACATTTGTTTGTATAATACTTTAGTGTTCCACATTTATAGAAGACTGGCTTAGGAGGGTATTTCCATCCGAATATTCTTCCATATTCGTCTTTCCTCAATTGGTACCTATAACTATGTTTTATTTTCTTATCAAAGTACCATTTTCCATATCTTTTCCTACCCCTAAAGCCTTTTCTTATTTTCCTTCTCTTGTAATATTTGTACCTCTCAAGAAACAAATACTTTAGAAACTTAATCCTTTTTATCCTCTATATTTTTTGTTTGGGAAGGAGGCTCTTTTTATATTTTAATTATTTTAGATATCCAGGTTTTGGCATACCAAATTGATTGCACACTCCTTTTGTTACTGGAAGATATTCTCTTGCTTCTTTGGATGCACTTCTTTTGGTACAAATATCAGCAATGTAGCTAATAATGATGCCATCCAAGAGTATTCCTCAAGGGTGCCCATTCTAAGAGCATTGCTGAAGAATTTTTGGAAGTTCTTGGTAAGGGATGCGATGTATTATTCCTTCCACACTTTCTTGTCACTATATTGTATGTCCTGACATCTAATAATTGAATCTCTATGGAATTGCTCATTATCCTTCAACGTTCTGCATTTCATGTTGAGCAGAATTTGGGTCTTCTTGGCTTTGTGATGCTCAAGAGTACCAACTCGGTATCTTAATATTTATGCAGTAAGATTTCATATTAGATTAGATTCTTCTAATTTTCCAATTTTTAGTTTTGAGGCTTTCCACTCATTGCATTTTTATGCAGCTACAGTTCTAGTCCACCATTTTTGTAAAGCACTGATAAAACCATAAACAATCATTTTGCATGTGGAAATTGCATATTTCCCACTAGCAACATAAGGTCTATATGCAATGTACATTCTATCAATCATCTGTTCAATTTGTTGTGAGATATAGACATTAAAATTCCATTCATACAAAATATTTGTTGACCATGACATTTGATTTATATTGATTACATAATGTATATCTGGTGCAGGTGGTCTAACCATATGATTTGGAATTCTTTGATCAGTTGCATTTATACTTAGAATGGAGGGGTTTTTTATATTCATTTGGACTTCCATCACTCTAGGCTTGTATGGAATGTTTTCTTCTAATCCAACAAAAAATTATTTTCTTTGTTATTTTCATGTTTCTTTGGGGGTAGAAGCATGGGGAATACTTGTTTGCTTTTGAAATAATAAGGTAACTTGGTTGGATCTAAATTTCTTTATTTTTTCATTTGCCAAATTTTATTTACCTTCTTGTGTGACTTAATTGTGATAGTTTGTATCTCCCATACCTCTACTAGTACATGTGTTAGATCTTTCTTTATGTATGTATCATGTGTGTTTACTAAGTCTCCGAGAGAAGTATGAGGCATTTCCTTACCATTTATAGATACCTTGATTTCATTTAGTGTTTCTAGTGTTAGCTCTAGTCCTTGGTTTCCTTTAAACACACTATCTCTAGCTTCTTTATGATATATATTTAGCATATTGTTAAGATACTCTAGATGGGAATCGGTCGTATGTTTTCCACTATGCATCTGCAAATCTAGACATTTCATAGCAACACTTTCCAATTTAGCAGTTGGTGGATTTATTTTTTGTCTCCTTCAGTTTCTCTAAAGGGAGATGCTACTACCATATATTCCTGCTGTTCTTCTCTTATTAACAGAATGGGACTCAAAGGTGGAAAAAGGGTGATTGTAAAAGTCTCTCCACCTTTGTTCAGTTCCCATCTGTGGGATTCTTGATTTCTCTTAGGGACTTCTGGGAGATGGTCTTCTACAGGATTCCTAGAACTCTCATGTTGTTCTTCACTCTCCACTATTATTAGTTGAAGAGTTTTCATGGCCTCAGTGAGTTCTTGAGACTATGAAGGGGATGGTTCATATTTGTATTTTTTTATCCATTCATAGAAAGAGATCCATTAATTTTCAATTTTAATATGCTATTTCCATTTTGCTTCGAGTTCATTTTTCTCCTCTATAGAGTATGATGCTTTAAATTCTCTAGAGTCTTCGTGTGTAAAGAAGTCCAAAATTGTCATCTTCTTTGTGAACTCATCCTTTTGATCAAAAAGAGAGTAGCCCTTGTATCTATTCAAAAAAATCTATATTTTTTGAAGAGAAAGTCTATGGATTTCTGGAGGAAGAATGGTGGTTAGTCTCGAGTATGGAATAGTTTCATTCTACTTCAACCTTTTGAATCTTTTGCTTCCCTTTTCCTCATGCTTAAGATTTTTTCTAATTTTTTCAGGTATTTCTTGTTTTTTACATCATCATCACATTTTTTCAGGTATTTATTGTTTTTTGGGTAGTAAGGTCCGTCAAAAGTATGCTAAGTGGGTACTTGTTGGATGCAGAATTTAGTTATGCATCCAACGAGATCTCTTGATCGAAATATGAGTAAAAACACGAGGAGATATGTCAAAAATACAAACAAAAAATGTAGTTTTTTTTATGATACCTATCCCCAAATTTATATTAAAAAAGTGTTTAAGACCTATACGATATTTCAAATTTAAATTAATTTGATTGGCTAACACATGATGACATGGAATTTGAGTTAAAGTTAAAAGGCCCATTTTGAGTTGAAATTTCCTCTAATGACATCATGCACTTGTGTAGGCCATCAGTATGATGACTAAGGAAAATCCTCTGAAATGAAAGGAACTTGCTAGACAAAATGACCCTTCAAACCATGATTGTACACCCAAAGAGAAAATGTTGCTACCAAAGGAAGGATCAATAGGGATGACATGATAGGAAGTGAGTGGGTAAGAGAGGAAGGAAAGCAAGTGACCTTAGGCTATGATAGGTGGGTAAGAAGGATATTAGCGCTTCCCTAAATAGGATATTACCTCTCAGGGTTCCCTCATTGATTGTAAATCCTAGGTTATGCATGCTAACCTTTAAACTTCGGTTAGGGTTAGGGTTTCCTCATGGATTCAAAACCCTAGGTTATGCATGCTAACCCTTAAAACATTAAAATTGCAACAAGTACAATAGCTCATTAAAATTGCAAGTGCTCAATAGATCGTTATAGAAGACACATATTCATGAACTTGTTTCATTTTTTATTTGTCAAAGAAGAACAATTTTTATGGGACGTTAGCATTATGGGATGTTTTAATTTCAATTATGCATGTGGTTGAAGCATGTTAGTGGTGTTGATGGGACGTTATCATCATATTTTACAAATTCAACCTCTCTTGCAACCAACATAAAAGTATTTCTAGCAAAGCATTTAGCATTATGATAGTCCTATATTTCACTTTTTATCTAACCAAGACAAAGGTACAATATTTTTAAGTAAACATCAGTTATAAACAATTTTATAAGTGACAAGTTTCCAAGCCAATGGGACTGTCAAACGAAATCAAATTTCCAGACAAGTAAAATGTCTTGTAACAGTCCAAGATGTAATTTCCAGCCAAGTAAAATGTCTTCTGATAGTCCAAGAGGCAATTTCGAGTCAAGTAAAATGTCTTATGACAAACCAAGATGTAATTTCCAGTCAAGTAGGAATGATAAGAAGTATATTCACTTGGCTTTTGATGACACAATGAGTTGCAATAAATTCAAGGACGTTTCTAGTATTTTTCCAAGTGATGGATGTTTATATACCATTGTCAATTTTGTTTAAGTATGGATAGGAATGATTGTTTATATACAGTCCCTTTAAGGTGTCTTTGTTCAACTTTAAATTGGGTTATGGACAAATTCGAGGTGAGGCGTTAGTGAGTGGGTAATATAGGAACGAAAGGAAGTGAACTTAGGATATGATAGGTGGGTAAGAAGGCTATTAGGGATACCCTAAATAGAATATTAGAATTAATATGTTAGGGAAGCTTAGGATGAGTTAGCGGTGTTCTAGGGCTATCTAGAATGGATATTACAGTTAGAGATATAGGGAGAGCCGTGGGGGTCTAAGTAGTGTGGAGATGAAAGGAATAAGCCTTGCTTTAGAGAGTGGGAATGGTAGGATTCTAGGGCAAGGGTTGTAGCAAGGGTTAGGCTAGAATAGAATGGTTTAGATGTGTCTTATGGCTGCCTAATAGGTAGTATTATAGTCTAGTTTGATAGATAGTCCTAGGGTTAGTCAAGGATATAAAATGGAGTAGAAGGACAAAGGTTAGAATTACTATGTAAATACCAAATGAAGACAAGTTATTTCTATTGCAATTTGGACAATGAATAAGACTGTATTTTTATGCATTTGTGTATTCTTTTGTTAACTAACCTACAGTGTTAATTTTTTATGCATTTTATTATGAAATTACGGAATTTATTGTTGCGTCAACATTAAGTATTGCAAGTGCATCAATTATAAACTACTACTATAAAGAAGTAAAAAATGATATATTAATATACAAAAATATCCAATCATATACAGAATATGGAAACTCGTTCCGTATAGAAAATATGGCAACTTGTGCCCTATACAAAATATGGCAACTCATGCCAAAATGCCACATCATGGCTAGTGTACATAGGAGGCTCTCTCAATCCTCCTACCCACCCTTGGAGCTCCCAGGTCCAACTCCAAAATCGATCTTCCTCTTCTTCGAGCTAGAGGAAGCTCGGTTCACCCGACTGCTTTGACCACCTCTCCTTGGGCTCTAAAATGACAACAATCAAATGTCAAATCCTATAGGAAATTATACAAGTATAAAACATAATTTAAATATCAAAATTATTTTTTCAAATTTTAAATAGATCACCTAAGACAAGACCATCACGACCTCTTCTTCGAGCTAGAGGAAGCTCGGTTCACCCGACTGCTTTGACCACCTCTCCTTGGGCTCTAAAATGACAACAATCAAATGTCAAATCCTATAGGAAATTATACAAGTATAAAACATAATTTAAATATCAAAATTATTTTTTCAAATTTTAAATAGATCACCTAAGACAAGACCATCAGTGGTGAGCAGGCTACCCTCCTCCGTGATCCAAGTCTCTCAGCAATTGCACCTTGCAACATTTAAATAGTAATATTACTCATAAAATTTACTACTATGTTGATTTTTGTTAATATTGAATGAGATTTTCATAAAATAATCAATCTCACCATGCACACATCAGGCCAGTCCTAGGGGCTAGCAGTTCGAGCAATCGACTGCTCCTCAGGGGTGGCAGGTGGAGCAGTGGACTATACAACCTGCTCTGATGCTAGGGTGGATGGCATAGAGGAGGATGTAGCCACATCTATGTTGGCTACAACACTAGGAGGAACGGTGGGAGAGGGCATGGACTGGAGTGGGAGAAGTGGTGATGTACGATGATAAACTCCAACTAGCTGTAGAATGGAATGGGCCACCCTGGAAGAGGTCACGATGGTAGTGGGGGAATATGGAGGAGGGGGATGAGGTCTGGGATGGGGTGGAGGGATGGGTGAATGTGGATGGATGGTGTAATGTGGTCGGAGTGGGGAGGGTGGATACATGGGAAACTGCAAGGGAGGGGGTGGGGGGCGGGGAGTTAGATGGAAGTGTGGTGGTGGGTGGGAGGCAAGGGATGGATGGAATGGGGTGGGGAGGGATGCAGGGAAAGGGACATGTATGCTAGGGGATACACCTAGCATATATGGTGGGAAAAAGGTAGTCAGTGGAGAGATAGTGACACCGACATGCCTATGTGGTGGGACCTGCATACATATTCATGTCCTTGTGTATTAGTACATAAAAAATATAACTATATGAATCTAAGCCATCAAAACTGAAATTAAATTTATACTTTATTACAATATACCTGCTCACAAGGGGATATGCTGATCCCTGGTGGGGATGGATGGTCACTCAATCCTATGGACACCTGTTCACTTGCAAAAAAATATTTAGATTCAATTAGTAAATATTAACTAAATACAAGCCAATAATTTAAATAAATATGCAACGATTGACATCCAATTACTTCTAACATTAAATTTAATTATTGAAAGAAAACTACATGTGTGTATGATATCACAATGTCCTCGGTAGCTGCCATGGATACATCAAGGTTGAAGTAACCAGCGTCCTCCTACCCGTGTGTTGGAGACTCAGCACTGAATAGTTGTACATTAAAAAAAATCAAGTCATCAACATCTAATTCTAAATTAAATTTATTAAAAATTATGACATTAAATAAAACAATGACTAACCTGGTGTAGGTAGCCTTGTGTGCCATGCTCCTACATGGGGACCTGGCATGGATTGCCACAACAAGAACAATGATGTGGCAATGGTATCATCGATCTAGATGGATCCACATGGCTACCACTTGTATCTGCTCTCCCTCATCCACCCCGAGTAGACCGTGCAGAAGTGTGTCTCTTGGGGGGGTCATGTTTTCTCTGCAAGGACATAGCCACAAATTCCGTATGCATGATAAAGTGGCATGTGGCATGTCTGACAAACTCATGGATCTCATCTATCCCACTACCTAACCCAAGGGGTTGAGGAGGCAGGTTTGGCTCTCACCTAGGTGTAGCAGGTCCTCTGAGTGGGTTCCGGTGGGCGTGAGGTCATTCTTGGGATGAGCCAAAACTGATGCCCTAGAACTCAGTGATGTCGAATTAGTTCACATGGAACCCTAACACAAACTCATCCCATAGTTTCCTAAGAAAATACTATGAGACCACAACATTGTTGCATGGAGGCTTGTCGAATACCATGAACCATCTCTTCCTCCAGTTTTCTCTCCATGGCTGGTAATTACACCAGTCCATGCAAACTCACCTCTTCCTCACATCTGGAGGTTTTCTTGTTCTAGGATCTGTAAATTTCCTCCACAGTTGGGATTTTGTGATATTCAGGTTTTTAACATCCTCTTTGGACATACCAGTGCTATAATGCTCTCTCATTCAAGCCCTATATTCACTCAAACTGGTTATCTCACTATGGGTAATGTTGATAGATTCTATAATGTTTGTATTGATGTGGCAAAGGAAACCTGAGAGGGTTCCCTCGTGTTCTTCAATTCATCACTCAACATTCTTAATTGGTTTAAATCCCCGTGTAATTCATCTTCGAGGTTTTCTTCTTTATTTAATTCAGGGCTTTCTTCATTTAATTCAGGGTTTGGGTCCTCTGTTTGGTTTTTTTCATTCATTTCTTCGGATGGTTCATTGGTATTGGTCATTGTGGTTAGGTAATTTGTACCTGCAATATCAAAATTTTCCCATTTCAATTGATTTTCAATTTCTTTTTATTTTTGTATTTTATTTTAAAAACAATGAAATAAACAAAAAAAATTGCATTCCTACTCTATTTACCTTTCTCCAACGTCGTTTTAGGTGATTTGCACAAGTTGGTTGGGCTCCTTGGGGGTCGAAATCGTCTCCTTGGGGTCGAATTCGGCTCCTCCTTGCGCTCTTGTGGGTTGCAAACCAATACAAATTGTTTTGTTCTTTTTTTTACATAGGGATGTGTGCGCATCCCTGTTTTCTATCACGCCCAATCCCCGCATGCGGCCAAATGCACATGTGCGTCCAAATGCGCATGCACGTCCTGAGGCGCATATGCGTTCTTATTTCCCATGCCGACAATCCGACGTGGAGGTTCGTGAGTCCAAAGCAAAAGCGTGTGCATGCATCTGCTAGGTGCATGCGCATTGTTGATTTAGCCCACTTGCGCACTCCCATTACATCATAGTTGGGTAGCAGCTTCATGCGGGCGCCCTATACCATGGATGAATTTCACAATGCAATATAACCCATAATAAATAACATAATGCAACATAATCCATAATTAATGTCATAATACAATATAACCGTAATAAACATAAGAATATGACATAACTCTTGATGAATGTCATAATGATGGACGTCAAAAGTCACATTATGAATGTGTAACATATTGGGTTGTGTGGGTGTATATCATTTTTTAATCTTGAATGAATGTTAGAATGGGACATGACCCTTTGTCATATTAGACATATAACCCTTATTTAATGTCACAATGTGACATAACAATTAATAAACGTCGCAATGCAGAATAACACAATGAACTTTGAATGTCACATTATTGATATGTCACATCTTTGATTCTACATAACCCTTTATCTTTTTAGACATATAACATTTTCCCAATGATGTAATGCGACATAACCTTCATAAATATAAGAATGAAACATAATCCTTGATGAACGTTGAATGCCGCATAATTAATAAGTCGCATATTGGGTTGTGTAATTGTATATATAATTTTTTAATACTTAATGGGACATAACCCTTTTCAATGTTAAACATATAACCTATACTTAATGTCACAATGCGGCATAACCATAGATCAATGCACCATAGATCAATTTCGCAATTGAACACAACATGATGATTACATAACCTTCATAAAGGTCACAATGAAACATAATCCTTGATGAACGATGTCACATAATTAATAAGTCGCATATTGGATTGTGTCATTGTATATATATATTTTTTAATCCTTAATGGGACATAACCCTTTTTCTTGTTAGACATATAACCCATACTTAATGTCACAACCTGAAATAACCATAGATGAACACCGCAATTGAACACATGTCACTTTACTAATGTGTCAGATCTTGGTATGCATAAATTTAATTTAATTTTAAGAAATGTATTTTATTTTAAATATTATAACCAAATTTACATGGTGTTCTTAACATTTATTTTGATCTATTTTGATCTAGATATTTAATATATATATAATAATAATAGAATGTTATTTTTTAAATGTTATTTTATGATTCAAAATATAACATCATTATTTTTACAATAATATAATTTTTTAAAAATAAATAAATCATTCATTTCAGATAGATATACTATATTTTTTTATAGTATATGTCATCCCAATAACTACACCATGAAGTAAAATTGTTCTTTTTATTACATAATTCATAGTGAAGTTTTCTTTTTTTAATATATTTAAATCTTTTACAACATTATCTTTATCATCTAGTAAAGACATTTATAAGCATAGACATTTATAAGCATGGATCTAAAAGTAAAAAAAATCATACTAGAGTTTTATTCTTTAAAATAATATTTTTAATTCAATAAATAATATATTAATTTTATAAATAATATAAAAATTTACGATTTACAATTTATAATATATAAAATTTAATATTTATTCACAATATGTAGTAGCTAATATATTAATATAGATGAACTTAAATTCTTAAATTCTTTGCTGAAAAATAATAAAAATTATATTTGTATAAAGTGATATAACCATTAATAGAAAACTTCTTAAATTTTTAAGTAATTTTTAGTAATATATTAATATAGATGAACTTAAATTCTTTGCTAAAAAATAATAAAATTAAATTAAATTAAATTAACTTCTTAAATTCTTTGCCTATATGAAAACTTTCACTTGTTAACCACTCAAAATAATAAGTTTTATGAAGAGTTTGTTATAATAAGTTTTATGAAGAGTTTGTTAAAAAAGTGATCAAGGCTTTCTTTGCCAATAAAAAAGAATACTTTCATATTAAGTAACTTAACTATTTTTATAATTAAATAATTTAACCACTCAAAAAGTTATTCTAAAATTCTTTTTCTGAAAAATTAATAAGATTAATTTAAGATTAATATTTGTATAAAGTGATCTAACCATTAATAGAAAACTTCTTAAATTCTTCGACAATAAAAGTGAATAGAAAACTTCTTAAATTCTTTGACAATAAAAGTGAAAACTTTCACTTGATTTTTATAATTAAGTAATTTAACCACTCAAAAAAATAAGTCTTATGAAGATTTTGTTAAGAAATGATCCTCACCAAAGAACTTTGATGAGATTTTTATAAAGTGATCCAGCGCTTTCTTTGCCGAAGATTTTGTTAAAAAGTGATCAATGCTTTCTTGGCCGATAAAAGAGAAAACTTTGATGAGATTTTTATAATTAAGTAATTTAGCCACTCAACAAAATAAGTTTTTTGAAGATTTTGTTAATAAGTGATCGGGCCCTAAAAGTTTTACCTGGGAAGAATGATATTTTCATATGGACTGATTTTAGAAAATCATACTACCTGTAGATCACGGTTTAAATGGGAAGAATGCGACGCTCGTAAAGTTTTACCTTGGAAGAATCGTATTTTCATATGTATTGATTGTGAAAAATCATACTACCGTAAAGATCTTGTAAAAGTTTTACCTCGTAAGATTGCTATTTTCATATGTACTATTTTGGAAAATCATACTACCGTAAAAATCACGTTAGACCCTTAAAGCATACAAGGGTTAGGCTCACGCTATATATCCGCTTGAACAGAACAAATAAAGATATTGAGTACAACGCCTAACTTTCAAGTTATCCAGTTTTCAAGCTGCTCACTGCAGTAATTTTGTTGCAGGAGATGTTGGTGGACGAGCTTCCGGAGAAGAAAACGCTAAGGTTAAATGTTCGGCCAAGGCGTGCGAGCTCCGAATTGGAATCATAGAAAGCGCGCACAGGAAAAACACAACAGACGTAGCTATTTCCTGCAGTCCCTGCTCAGTCATATTGGCTTCCTTTGCTGCATAACCAAAATCTATATTTGAAAAAGAATAAAAAGATAGTAAAGTGGCAATCGACAAATAGATTATTGTGTAAAGTTAACCTCTTTATTTTTATTTTTCGGATACTATCTACATTGAAAAGCAGATTATTCAGTGAACAGCTTGAATACAACTCTCAAAACCTTATTCTTGCTCAGCAGCCCTGGTTGTGTATTTCAGTGATAATACTTTTAAGCCTGCACACAGGAAAAAAACGCACACATTAAATAAATAGTGTCATGTCGTTTATTAACAAATAGCGTCATGTAGTTTATCATTTGGAAGCTGGAAGCTGTAGAAAATTAGCACGAAACTAGAGATCTAAACCAATAAACCCCAAATGAATACAAACAAAAAATACCATATACATAACCACGAACAAAGGATTGAAAGCATTCATTTAAAGACTTAGCACGAAAGCAGAGATATAAACCAATAAATCACAAATGAATACAAACAAAAAATACCATATGCATAACCATGAACAAAGGATTGAAAGCATTCATTTAAATTTTTATACCTGGAAAAAAAATTGCGTACCACAATTCTACTGCTATTTTTCCGCGCTACAGGTCTTGGAATAGCTCATGCAGCGAGATTGAATCTCATAGCCGATCCCTTTACCATGGGGAGCAGAAATTACAGAAACAAAGGGCTGAAAGAAGTTTCTATAAACTTTTTGCAGTTATCTCGAGTCACATGACATGCAGTGCACCACGTGTTGAGAAGCGGAGGACATGTACGTTCCATGCAGTTAACACTTACACAGTTGCGGGCAAAGTCCGTAACAGTTCTATGAAATCAAACTCCACCGATCTAGATAGTTTAACTGTCATCGCACGACTATATACCGAGTGGGATCCGGCTAACGATACATTAAACAATTAACCTTAAGTAACAAATCCCTAAATCCATTAGTTTAAAGATCAGACGATGATCAAATAGATCCAAGCTGTACAATTGTCAATCACTAATCCGCTAGATCAAGTCCATCTAAAAAATATGAGATATATATGCTGATCGGCTTAATTATTCTCCACTTGTTCTATCTTATTTCATGATTCTATATAGATGTTGCAACTCCAAATTTCACAATTCTCTAAGAGATAATGAAAGTGACTAATATTTTATATCTGACATCATAAAAGTTGTTGATTTACAATTGTTTTCAAAACCAAAATAAGCTTTCTAATTCTATCTCACTATATATAAATCCCGACAACAAACATGCTCCTCTTTTATCCATATATATATATTATCATAGTCATAATCATAAATAACATAGGGGCATTTTTATTGTTAAATTTTTCTTTTATATAAAAATGCTTTAAATTCCTTCATTTTCATGTGAATAATTTATTTTTATTTTTTATTTTTATTAATTGAACACAAGATTATTTTGATATGTAGATTTTATAAAATAATAATTTCAATCAATCCATCATCTTGCTAAAGTGATGGTAAAATTTTCTTATTTCTCTCCATCCTCCCATGGTTAGGATATGGTCGCACCAAAGTCTTTACAAGCCGTTTAACGTGATTACGAAATAAAGTTATTATAAATTTATGTTATTTTTCTCGTAAAACCTTGCACCAAAATTATATCGTTTCTTATATAGAGCCTTCCACAAAGAAACCGTTATAATACATTTATGATTTTGCCTTTCTACGTACATTAAAACATTTATATTTAGGTATGTCTCTTACACTTTATCGTTTATTCAGAGCAAAACTACAGTCTCATTTTTGAGATTACACTTTATCTTTTCATAAGAGAAAAATTACAATCCCATTTATTCAAAATTATATGTTTTTGGAAATTCAAAAATATACAAGTAAATCTAATTTCTTTTAAGATGCCAAATTCCTTCATAGTGAAACACTTTTACATAAATACAAATTTAGGGTTGTCATTATTTAGCCTACCTTAAAAGAAATACTTTTCTGTTGGCTTTGGATTAGCCTTAGCCTTGGATATATTTATGTTTAAGATCCATCCACAAGCAATGAGAACTAAATAATGCTCACATAGGTGGTCATTCAAATTCAAATTAACACGTTGGTCTTTTTGACAGTTCAAAATGCAGAATCATCCAAAGTCAGCTTACAAAAACACTAAAATAGGTCTCCTACCAAATTTCAATAATCAAGATCCATCTTGGTACATACGACTGCAAATGTGTCAGCTAGTCCGAATTTGGTGCAAAGGTACTGTCAATGTAACAGTCTCCATTTTCGTAATGAATGAGAGTTGATGGTTGGTCCCAGGCAGACTGCTGACTCTGAAAGTCCTTCAAAATGAATTAATGTTCTGTTGCGGCCTTTTTGTTTCTGCTATCAGCCTCTCAATGGAGGCAGGATGAATGGGAAATAATGTGAAATAATAGAATGAAGCCCAAGAATCACAATGGGCAGATTGAATACCTTCTCATTATTAATAATTGTTTAAGTAGGAAATACAAATGACAATATTACGGGTGACATAACTCACTAACTAACTACTAGTGAGATTACGCTTGAACACACCCGCTTAATCTCAATTGGTAGTACATCAGCAGCACTGTCGATGCCGAAGTGCTCTCTCTGATATACAAATGCAGATGTTCCCAATGGTTTGGTGAACATGTCAGCTAACTGCTCCTTAGAACCACAAAAAGTAAAAAACATTGTCCATAATTGACTAACTCGCGAATCAAATGATAGCGAGTGTCAATGTGTTCGGTTTTTATATGAAATATATTATGTTTAGAAAACTATATTGCATATCTATTATCACAGAAAATGGAAGTGGGATCTTTTGTAGTGTGTCCGATATTCTTTAACAGTATTCTTAGCCAAACTGCATGGCAAGCTGCTATGGTGGTTGCTACATTATGAGCTTCTGCAAAAGACATGCTCACAATGGGATGTTTCTGAGATTCCCAAGAGATCATATTTGTACCCAAATGGAAAGCATAACTAGATCAGGGGGGATTCACTTGTTGACCAATATCCTAGCACGTTAGTTCATATTGCGGGTTTTAAATTTCTTAAAAATCAGGCCAATATATTGCAGGTATTGGGGGTATGAGGTGTTTAGGGCGGGCGCCTAGGAATGTTTATAAGGATTAGGTTATAAAAAAAGGGTGGTGGGGACGTTTCAGATATTGGGAGGGGGTTTCAACAAAAGGATTTTGGACCAATATCTACATAAATTAAAGGTATTCTTTAAAACTCCATGATTGCACGTGCTATGTGATCAGAGGTTTATTGAGTGAAGCCCCTGTGAACTAGATGTGCTTTTCCTATCATCAAGACTACCTGCAAAATCACTCGATGTGTACCCTGTAAGAGTACTGTTGTATGAGTGTAGCACAGTTCATATCCAAGTGTTCCTACAACATATCTCAGTATTGTTTTCCCAAATTTCCAGTGAGAGTCTTTGGGAGACTCCATAAATATGGAAATAAGACTCACAACATACATGAAATTAGGTCTAGTAGTAGCCAAGTACATTAAATGCCTACCATTTGTTTATAGAGTGTATTGTTCACTGCTAGTTCATCATCATTCTTGGTTAACGTGGTGCCAAGATCTATAGGGGTTTCTGTTGGTTTACATTTATCCATTCTGAATCTCTGCAACATATCAGTAGCATACTTATGCTGGCAGATAAAAATGCCTTTATCAGTTTGAGTAACTTACAGGCCAAGGAAGTACTTCATCAGTCCTATATTATTCATTTCAAATTCCTTTTTTGCAAGTGTCCTAAAATCTTCAAGCATCAAATTACCAGTGTAAACCATGTCATCAACATAAAGACATACCATCAATATTTTACCTTTCTCTATTTTGAAATATAGAGTGGGATCATTGCTACTTCTGCTGAAACCATTGTTGATGAGGTAGGAGTCAATCCTACTGTACCAAGCTTGTGGAGCTCGTTTTAGACCATACAAGGCCTTTTTCAGCTTATACACTTTGTCTTCATGACCTTTGATTGTATAACTAGGTGGATAGTCAAAATAAACTTCTTCTTCAAGAATTCTATTAAAAAAGGAAGATTTCACATCCATTTGATATACTAGCCATTAATTTTGTGCTGCAATGGCAAGTACAGTAATGATGGTATCCATCCTTGATACAGGAGCAAAGGTTTCGTCCTAATCTACACCATAGAGTCTATGCATATCCTTTGGCAACCAACATTGTGTTGTGCTTTTCAAGTTCTCCTTTTTCATTCAATTTGGTCTTATAGACCCATTTGAATCCAATACTTGTTTTGTCTGGAGGGATGTCAACAAGATCCCAAGTCTGGTTTTCCTCTATTGCATCAATCTCATCATTCATGTCTTTTACCCACTATGCATCTTTCACTGCTTCATTAAAAGATGTGGGCTAACAGGATAATAGAGCATACTAAATTTTCTCTTCAAGAGATGGAGTCTATTCATATAAATCTCTCAAGCTTCTGGTTTTTTGGTTCTATGGTGGACCATCTACTGCTTCGTCTTGCTACTGTACTTCCAATCTTGGAAGTCTAATAGGTAGATCTGGCATATCTGACATTTCTTCTTGGTGTATGTTTGAAGGATCACTCTAGCAATTGTTTTCAATTAATTTTATGTCTCTTCTCACCACAAGATTCTTGGTGATAGGATTATAGACCTTATACACCTTATATGCTTTTCTATGTAACCAGTGAAAATGCAGTGCTTACTTTTCTTGTCTAATTTTCTTCTAAGTTCATCAGGTATATGCGCAAAGCCAATAGAACCAAAATTTTTGAGATGTGTGACACTAGTATTAGTGCCACTCCATGATTCTTCAGGAATATTGTCCCGAACAGTCACCATGGGTGATATGTTGAGCAAGTAGATTGAGCATTCAACAGCTTCATCCCAATACTCATCTGACAACTTCTTTTGTGACAACATGCTACGAGCCATGTTCATAATGATCCTGTTATTTAATTCAGCAACGCCATTCTATTATGGAGTGTATCTAGTAGTGAACTGTCTCTGGATGCCATGTTGCTTACAAAATTTTGAAAACTCATGTGAATCATATTCACCTCCACCATCTGACCTGAGCATTTTAATGGAATTTCCAGACTACTTCTTAGTGAGATCCTTGAACTCTTTAAGTTTGGAGAAGGTCTCTGATTTGTACCTGAGAAAATAAATCCATGTTTTCCCGCTAAAATCATCAATAAAGGTCATAAAATAAAAACTGCCTCCTATAAATTGGGTTTGCATGGGTCCATAGAGCTCTGTATGAACTAACTCAAGTTTCTCTTTGGCTGAAGATGTGGAAGTGGGAAAATTGGCCCTATGATATTTACCAGTGATATAGTCCTCACAAGTGTTAGATTGTTCATGAATTACTGGTAATCCTTTGAACATTGAATGTTTGCACAGGAGATTGAGACTCTTGAAGGGAAGTTGACCGAATATGCAGTGCCATAACCAGGATTCATCTTGACTCAAAACTATATTCATAGCTACAGATTTTAGAAGGTTGGAACTCCTAATACTGAGAGAAAATATTCTATTCTTGGTCATTTCAACTTTAACTATGAGTCTGTTCCTCGGAGGTGTAATATCCTGAATTTCAGACCTAACACTTATAGGCATGAGCCTATTGATTATGATGATGTCTTGATATTTAATTTTGATATATCGGGTTGAAGACCCCACTGCATAGGAACATGATGATTTGGTTTAAATATTGGGCATAAGCCAATTGTTGATTATATATATATACATGCTTGTTTGTGTTGGGCATGGACCCTGAAGCACATGACTGATGAGATGTTTGTGTTGAGTGAGGAGCTCTGGAGGACCTGGGTAATTAATGTTTTGTGTTCAGCGAGGATCTCTAGAGCACATGGGTAATTAATGCTTTGTGTTGATCAAGGAGCTCTGGAGCACATGAGTACTTACATTTGTGTTCAGCGAGAATCTCTGGAATACATGAAAATATAAGATTTGGATGTTTTGGGCATAATCCCTGGAGCCTTCCATCTTGATGTTGAGCATAAGATCTGGAGCATAGGACCCTTGGCCATTGTATATCTAATTGTATCGTACAAGTACATCCTAGCATTAGTGCTGAGTGAGGAGCTATGGAATTGCACTAAGCTTGTGTGGAAATTTAACCCAGGTGTTAGAACAATTGCACTCACAAAAATTGTTAATCAAACATCCAAATTACACACAAAGGAGACTGGATATGGAGCAGAACACTAATCTGTATTGAATAAGTGTACAATAGCCATCCTTGTGAAGTCATAGGATACGACAATAAATAATTACATGAGAGATTTGAATGCATTGGGATGCCATTCAAATTAGTCAAAAGCAGGCTTACTAAATCTAGTCAATTCCCCCATAGGTGCATAAAGTAGTTTCCAAATCTTCCTAGGAGCTCACGAATTGGCAAAATCAATTAGGCAAGATAATAGGTAATGGAAGGACAACTCACACATTCTTTTATTAGGAGAAGAGAGTGGAGGATGATGAGGGCAAAAAACAAGTCAACTTCACCTAGTCATACTTTCCCTTTTGCCATAAAACTCAGTAAAAGAAGGCAATAAAGCAGAAAAAGCAGAGATGCACTAGGGAGGTTCAGGACTAAAGAGGAATTGATTCCAAGAGTTTCCCAAGTGGGGCCATGACTAATTTTTATCAATTTTGACCATCTCAGACATGTGGAGGACAACTTGCATAGAGTGGAATATGGAAACTAAGAAAATAAGACAAAAATGGATTAATTAATGTCTAAGGTAGATAACTATGGGTTGATTATTCTAATAGTTTGTAACTCCCTATTAAAGAGTTGAGTATGGGATTTGGTAAGCACTATGGGTTACTAAAAAGAATTTAATAACTTTCGAGTGAAAACGACTTGAGAAAAATATTTATTTCATCATACTTATTTATAAGTGATTAAATGAAATTTCAAATTTCTATATTCTCATCAAGTACTGAAGAACTACCACGTCATACGAGGGAAATCCAACATGCAAGGATGTTTATAGTTACCTATCCTAGTAGACCTAACTATCTACCTATTTTACCTTAAGGAAGAAGTGTCTTCAAGTATAGGGATCATGGTATATGAAGCCCAAAAACAAATGTTAACAAATTTTATAATGTTATGTATTTTATACATGGTATGTATAAGAAGAAATACATTAATAATATTAATGATGAAAGAAAGAAAGAAAATCTCCATCCATTATTATTTATTATTCAAAGATAATAAATATTCCAATACCTACAAAAGTCTAATTATGAACTAGTTGAAAGTTCCTAAGTTAAAGTATTGAAATTAACCCAAATTAACTGAAAAGGGTTAAGTCGAGAAACCAAGGTTTCTTGATTTAACTGTCCCTTTGACTGAAAAGTATGTCTATAACGTCTCAAGCAAAGGAAAGGCTTGGTGTGCTAATCTACCATTAGGAGGAGTCATTTGCTCATTGTTTTTCTCTCAAGTAAACTCTTAGAGAACATTTTCCAAGAAGGAAAAAGGAGAACTGATCCAAACCTGACATACCAAATAGGAAACCCTACGTTAGGAGCTCAAAGCTACTTGCATGTTGGAGTCCAGCTTGGGGGGGTCTGTATTTAAACCAGGAATGGTTCCAAGTCATGGTTGGGTGGAACGTGGTAGTTTCCAAGTGATTTGGTCATAAAAAGTAGAGGTCAGATCTGCCTTTGAATTGTTAATGTTGGTTATTTGAGTGTGCAGGTTTGGCCATTAAAAGAGATTCAAGTTATAGGCATGAAGCCCTAGAATGACTATTCCATTTTCATATAGTAAATGTTGGCCATGTAGGGAAAATGATTACAGTGCATTTCCTAACCCTATGTAAATGTTTCTTTGTTTAAAATCTATTAGGTTTGCATTTTTAAATTATAAGCCTAGGCTATAATTTAATTTGTATACTAGACTTATCCACGGTTTATTCCTTAGATCTGCTACCTATCTATTATTTTGAGTTTTTATAGTCTACTAACATATTCCATTTGTCAGCAAAGGCATGTTTTAGATTTAAATAAATGAGTACAAAGGAAAGTCTTATATATATAAGTATAAACTTACAACCTAGATAAACTAATATATTTACAAGCTGAATTAGTATATGTATATATAAAAATATATACATCATCAGACATAAATAAAATTATGAATCTAATCAACTAAGTATTGACTATAATTATTTCTTAAATAAATAAACCAGTAAGGACCCTTCAAGGTCTTCATATTTAAATAAAAGCTAACTATTAAATCATCCCATTAAAAATAACATCATCATAAACAATGAACAGAGTAAGTATCGTGACCATTCTTTGGTCCAAGATCAAATCTTTTTTCACTATTTAAAATCCATAGTCCTAAATATTTTAAGTAAACAACAACATAATCATATGCATAAATCATTTAAAGCCCCATATAATATTCCTCACAGTCATCACTTAATAATAACCAAGTAATATTTCAGAACCCTTAAATTAGGTAGAGTTCATGGTATCGACCCGTGTGGGCATACAAATCCAAGTCACAGGTCTTAAATAAAAACCACAACATAAAATGCATAAGCAATAATCAATTACATAACCCTGCCTTCGATCCATATAAATGAATTAAAACCTACAACAAATAATAATACACAGGAAATATTGTATAAACCACATCATAAATATACACAGTACCAAGTCTTTATACAAGCAACGACCAAGATTTGAATCATGTAGGGTCATTTTATATTAATCAAAGCCACGCTATACACATAGTTTATGCATGATTCTATAATAAACTACATACTCTACATGAAGGTTGTGAAACCCCCGTAGTCTACACTCACACTGTAAGCTAGGCCTTGGCCACATTTAATTGAATACACAATCCATTAAAAGTAAACCTACAACAACGATAGCCATCGTGGGTTTTTACAAATGGCTTCTTCATATTTCCACATATCATAATTATAAAAAAATAGTAAATAATTTCAATCATTCAAGATATCACAGCAACCCTGGGGAGTGCTAATGCCATACATGGCATGGTCTCAAGCCATTCCCTGACAGGGAAATTACAGCTACAAAATAAATACAAGCAATTTATACACAGAAGCATCCATGCAATAAAAATGATTATGCTACACAAGATTAATAAATCCCTATTGTAGCATAAGAATTTACACATAGTCCAGTCCATTAACCATTTCCAGAAAAATAAGCACGGTATAAATTCATTTACAGAGTCACGATTAATATGTGAATCAAAATATTACACAGTCGTGTTAAGGGCTATGGCACCATTGTAAGAAATGGTGTTTCCCACACTTAAAACCCCCAAATAAAGATATGAATTACATAAATGAAAAGCAGAGTCTGCCAAAGTCCCAAGATTCCCCATTCACTGCTAACAACACCTTTACTATATTTACAAACCCAAAACTTATACACAGGCCCGAAGGAAAATCAAAATCCCACAGTAAAAACCAAACAATAGCATGATAACCCATTCCTACCCACAATGTCGAGAGGTGACAGTGTAGGGTGTTTTATAGGCTTACCATGCACCTATGGCATTACCCACGAACCGGTGGTAAAGCCCACTAACCTTGAAGCTCCACCCTACCCTGGCACCTACAACCACCAACAAAATAACGAATGGTGAGAAGTTTTCAAATTTTTAAGCCACGAATCAAACATCAAACACAGTCATGAAACCAATGAATCTTACCTTCGCAACCAAGGCATCGTCTCCATTCATAGTGCAGAGTCGAGAATAAACCATCCACGAACCAAGTGAAATGACCAAAACATTTGTGAATCCAAGCCCTAAGCTTGGGCTTCCCCAAACCCCAATAAGCATTAATGGCACTATCTTGGTGTCAACTATCCACCCAAAACCCACTTATCCATAGTTTTCATTCATTTCATTATTGTGGTATCCATTTTCCATGAAAGTCTTAAACCCCATCGTATAATGTCAAACCTTAAAATATAACTTGCCACCCCAATGCTCATACAAGGTATAGCATTTGTTAGGTATCGTTTAAGCATAGGATTAAGTCTTAAGCCCTTGCGTATCTATATTCCCTAAGCTTAGTTCTTAGTAACCATGGCATATGATATATGCCACGGTATTATTGCTAGGTATAAAATCAAGGTTTGGTCTGTACCCCAAAGTTTAAAACCTGTCAAGAGCAAATAAAATACATGTTAATACTTTGAATGTAACACATATGAATTACAAATAGATTAAGTTAGAAACAAAGGATCCGTAACTTCATAATGAAAAGTAGGCATCTCGGAGATAATTTATCTGTGTTAAATAATTAATTAAGATAGTATTTTACCTCATTATCAAGCTGAGACGGTAAAGGAACGTATTGAAAACCAGTAAGTGTGTTAAGGATCAAAACGTTTAGCACCATTTAACAAGTCTCCATCGTTGAGTATAATATGCATAGAGTGAAAGAGGTGCCTTAGTTCAAACCAAACTAAGTAAGCGTTCTAGATAAGTGAGCACTTTAACTCTTAGTAATCGTGACTTGGGAGAACTAGTTCTGCTACTACAACCACTTTAGTTACAGAAAAAAAGTGAAGTTAGAACCATATAAATAACAAGTAAGACTATGCAGAGATAAGCGAAGCATATAATCTAGAAATGACACAATCACCATAATGTATAACCGTAAGAATAATGTAGTAAACAAGCATTATGATGTCTTTGTAAGTTAAATATAGTAATATTCATAACTCAAAGTAAGATGATAGAATGTAAAAACAACTTACAACTAAACATTGGTACAATCAGTGTACATTATATTTCGCAAGTTCAATAATGTTCCCCATAGGTAGTTATTACCAGCCTAATAAATTGTTTTTTTTCAATTTTTGGGGACATTACAAGTGGTATCAAAGCCTAGTTTCAATACTAAGAGACCTATGGGCACACGCATTTACTGCAAAGAAAATAAAGCATGTTATTAATTTTGTTACTAACATAAATTTTTCCTGTTATTTAAAAAATTTGAAGGTACAGGAAACATGTTACTGAATAGTTCAATTTATGAATACTCAGGAAGATAATAGCCAGCAAGGAAAGATGAACACCCCCACCCTAGAATCAGAATTGGTTGTGGAGCCAAATTCTGATATTTTGAAGACTATACACAGTCTTCAAGCAGAATTGTGAAGTCTCTGAGAAGATAGTATGAACAAAAGAAAAGAACAACAAGCTATAAGTGAATCATTACTAAGAAATATGGCGGGAGGAATCCTGTAGGGTAAACCTACTCTATCCACAAATAGCTTCAAAAAGAGAACCTTGCCATAAATGGGCCAACAACCCAAGAGAAGAAGAAAAAGAGGAACGTAACCCTGAAGCATCAAAAGGAGATCATCACCATCCTTCCAGTGATGACTCTATTTTTCCTCGAGGAAAGAAACAAAGAAGAAATGAAAGTCGTCAGGGGCATTTTAGAAAAATAATATCCCCGACTTATGAAGGTGAAGTAAACAATGGGAGAAGACTAAGGAGTGGTTGCTGGGAATGAGAAAATATTTCCAGGTTCATAACTACTCAAGTGAGATGAAGGATCGGCTTGGCATCTATAACTTGAATGGAAAGGTAGCAAGGTGGTGGATATATTTAAAACACACCAAGAAAGATGAGCTAAGAGAAATACGCTAGGATAACTTCCAAAAAAAATTTCAAGAAAAATATATGTCGAAAAGGTTCTTTGACCGAAAGGTGAAAGATTTTAACGAGCTATGTATGGGATCCATGACTGTGGATGCTTTTATTAACATATTTCTAGATATGTTGCATTATATACCATACATCAAAGAAGAAAAGGTAAAGATCCAACTGTTCCTAGGATGTCTTCCTTCCAAATTTTGAGATAGGATTGAATTTTACATGCCTAAGTCCTTGGATACCATGTTGCACAAATCTATGTTCTATTATGAGCATGGAAAACTAAGGCAGGAGAACATGAACTGAAACCAAGACAAGTCTAAGAACTTTTCTGATAACCGAAAACTTGGTTTTAACCCACAGCCATATAGAAAGTCAAATAACAACTTTCCAGCAAACAAGAACTTCAATAAATCTAGTACGAAGCCTTATGTACCAGCTCCTAATGTTAACAAGCCAGTAGCAAGTGGAGCCAATGCTGCGCCACTACATATCAAGTGATGGAAATGTAGCAGGACTCATTATGCTCGAGATTGTAAGAACAAGACTAGCGAGGTCTTTCACATCTTATAAGAAGAACTAACTATTGAGGATATAGCTGGAACATCACGGATTTATGTAGCATTGGATGACTGACAGGAAGATCATTATGCTACAATGGTTTAGATAGAAAGTAACATCTTAAAGACTTCTATTTCAATACTTATTGATCCTGGTGCTTGTCGGAGCTATGTTTCACCTAAAATTTTTTATGAATGCAATCTAGACAAAGTAAAGCATGATAGACCTTGGTTGGTGTAGTTAGCCATAAGTACGAAATGGAAAGTTTTGGAAATAGTTAAAGAATTTAAGGTAAACCTGAATGGTTTTCCAATGAAAGTAAACCTAAACATCCTACCTTTAGGATCGTATGATATACTTATCGGCATGTACTAGTTGGAAAAACACCATGTCATGCTCGATTGCTTACACAAGTCAATACTGTGTACGGATGGGCAAGGGAACCAAGTAAAGGTTCAAGGCATTCTAAAGAAAATTTTCATAAGGCAAATATATGCCTTACAAGCAAAGAAATGTGCCAGGAAAGGCTGTAAGATGTTTGTTGTAAACATCTGAGACATAGATTCTAAAAGAGAACAATGCATAGAATACTTTCCCATTCATGAATAATTCAAGGATGTGTTTCTTGAGGAAATTTGAGGATTACCTCCAAAATAAGACCTAGAATTTTCCATTGAACTGATCCCAGGAACAAATCTGGCTTTTAAAGCCCCTTACTAAATAAGTGCACTTGAGTTGGTGGAACTCAATCTGTAGTTGCAAGAATTGATAGAGAAAGTGTATATCCAACCCAGTGCGTCTCCTTGTTGAGCACTAATAGTGTTCGTAAAAAAGAAAGAAGATACGATGCAGATGTCCATTGATTACCTTCAGTTGAAAAAAATGACTATAAAGAACCGTTATCCACTCCCTAGGATCGATGACTTGTTCGATCAGGTGGGAGGAGCCAGAATATTTTCAAGTATTGACCTGCGATCCAACTATCATCAAGTACAGATTCGCAACGAGGATATTCACAAAATCGCCTTTCATAAAAAGTATAGGCACTGTGAGTTTGTAGTGTTTCCATTCAGGTTGACCAATGCACCCGTGAAATTTATGTGTATGATGAACAACATATTTAATAGGTATATGTATAAGTTTTTCCACTTATTTATAGATGACATACTATTTTATTCCAAGAATAAAGAAGAACATGAAAAACACATAGTACTACAAGTGTTGGGGAACATCAGCTTTACGCTAAGTTTAGTAAATGTGATTTTTACAAACCACAAATACAGTACTTAGGGCTCATTATCTCCTAAATAGGGATAGTTGTGGACCTAGAAAATATCAAATCCATAAAGGATTGGCCTACCCCTACTAGTGTCACTAAAATTAGGTCATTTTTGGGAATAGGTGGACATTATCAAAAGTTCATAGAGAACTTCTCGAGAATCACTTGCCCTGTGAATGTTTTGCAGAAAAAAGAAAGTAAGTTCTTATGGAATTCTATGTTCAAAGAAATTTTTCAAAAGCTTAAGCAGCTTCTGATGACCGCATCGGTGTTATGAATTACGGATCCCGATGGGGATTTCGTTGTTTGCATGGATGCATGCAAGGAAGGACTGGGAGGAGTCCTCCTGAAGAACGAACGCACAATCTGTTATGAATCATGGAAGGTAAAAGAGAATGAGAAAAACTACCCTACGCACAATCTTGAGTTAGAAGCCATCATCCATGCTTTGAAGATGTGGAGGCACTACCTCATGGGAAGGAAGTTTCTTTTGAAGACAGACAATATGAGTCTGAAATATTTATTCGCTCAACAAGATCTAAGTGCAAGGTAAGCCAAGTAGTTAGCTTTCCTTAGTGAGTACCATTTCAAGCTAAAGCACATTAAGGAAAAAGACAACAAGGTTTCCTATGCATTAAGTTTACAAACTGATATGATATATGAGGTGACTTTGAGTCAAACTAATACATATTGGCATGAGAGGATTAAAATGACCAAAAGATTTGACCCATTCTATGTTGAAATCATCAAGAAAGTCAAACAGGACACATTGTTTCAACAACAAAAAGAATACAAGGTAGACAAATCCAGACTGCTATGTTCCAATGATCGTTTGTATGTTCCAGAAGGAGGGGACATTCGGTCTAGCATCCTCATAGAATTTCATTGGGAACCCTACTCAGGGAACCCAGGATATCAAAAGATGATATCTGCCCTCAAGAAACACTTTTTCTAGCCTAAGTTAAAGGCCAACATTGCGATGTTTATTGTGAAATGTCAGGAATATTAGCTAGTCAAAGTTGACCATCATCATCCTTTGGGATTGTTGCTACTGTTACCCATTCTGGAATGGAAGTGGGAGGTCATTAGTATGGATTTCATCACCATTTTACTGAAAAATAAGAAGCAAAATGATTATATTTTTGTATTCATTGACAAGTTGTCGAAAGCAACAAAATTCACTCCTGTGAAGTCAACTTACAAGGCAGTGAACATTGCTGATATCTTTTTGAAGGATATATTTACATTGCATGGGATACCCAAGGCAATCATCTCTGATCGAGATGTTAAGTTTACAGGAAAATTTTGGATATCTTTATTCTCTGTATTGGAGACGCAGTTGAAATTTAACACTGCATATCACCCGCAGACAGACGGGTAGACTGAAAGAGAAAACCATATTGTTGAGGACATGCTTAGGATGTATGTCATGAACAACCCCACAAAGTGGGAGGATTACTTACATCTCGCAAAGTTTGTGTATAATAATGGTTATCAGACTTCCGCCAAGATGAGTCCCTTTAAGGTACCCTATGGAAGAAATTTTAGAACATCTGTTACTTGGGATAGCCCGGTGGATCGGCTCATGTTAGGTTCTGATTTATTGATGAACTTGGAACAGTTGGTTACCAAGGTTCACGTGAACCCTAAAGAAGCACAAGACCTCCAGAAACTTTACACGGATCGAAAAAGAAAACATAAATACTTTCAAATAGGTGATCATGTCTACTTGAAAGTAAAATCCAAATGAAGCTCCTTGAGCTTGGGTAGGTGTGGTAATTTAGCAGCTAGATTTTGTGCACCTTTTCAAATAATGGCCAAGAAAGGGCTAGTGGCATATGAGCTATTGTTACCTGTGCATGTCAGAGTCCATAATGTTTTCCATGCATCTTTGTTAAAGAAATATGTTTATGATACTAAACATGTAGTACACTAGTCCTTATTACATGTGGAATCTGAAGGGTATTTTTCCCCTAATCCTATTCATATACTAGACAAGAGAGAGGTGCAACTTTGAAAGCATACCATAGTCCAGTTGAAAGTGCAATGGAAGCACTTTGAGGCTGATTAGGCTACTTGGGAGAATGTATCCACGATGAGAAAGACTTACCACACCCAATTTCATGATGCCATTCTGAGTCCCTAGAACACCAGGGACAATGTTGTTCTATGCGGGGAGGGATGCAATATCCCAAATTTTTGACCCAACACTTATAGGGATGAGCCTATTGATTATTATGTTGTCTTGATGTTTTATTTTGGTATATCGGGTCGAAGACCCCAAAGCATAGGAACATGATGATTTGTTTTATATATTGGGTGTAAGACATTTGTGGATGATATATATATATGCTTGTTTGTGTTGGGAGTGGACCATGAAGCACATGATTGATGAGATGTTTGTGTTGAGAGAAGAGCTCTAGAGAACATGAGTAATTAATGTTTTTTGTTGAGCAAGGAGCTCTGGAGCACATTAGTACTTAAATTCGTGTTGAGCGAGAAGCTATGGAACACATGAAAATATAAGACTTAGAAATGTTGGGCATAAGCCCTGGAGCCTTCCATGTTGATGTTGAGCATAAGCTCTAGAGCATCAGATCCTTGGCCATTATATCCCTAGGTGTATCGTACAAGTATATCCTCTCATTAGCGTTGAGCGAAGAGCTCTGGAATTGCACTAAGTTTGTAATTCCATGTTAAAGCGCTGAGTATGGGCTCTGGTAAGCACTAGGGGTTACTGAAAAGAATTTAATAACTTCCGAGTGAAAACGACTCGAGAAAAATATTGATCTCATCAGACTTATTTATAAGTGATTAAATGAAATTTTGAATTTCTGTATTCTCATCAAGTACTGAAGAACTACCACATTATACGAGGGAAATCCAACATGCAAGGATGTTTAGAGTTGCCTAGCCTAGTAGACCTAACCATCTTCCTATTTGACCTTAGTGAAGAAGTGTCTTTATGTCTAGGGATCATGGTATATGATTCCCAAAGAAAAATGTTAACAAATGTTATATTACTATGTATTTTATACATGGTATGTATAATAACAAATATAGTAATAATATTAATGATGAAAGAAAGAAATAAAATCTCCATCAATTATTATTTATTATTCAAAGATAAAAAATAGTCCAATACCTACAAAAGTCTAACTAGAAACTAGTTGAAAGTTCTTAAGTTAAGTATTAAAAATTACCTAAATTACTAGAAAAGGGTTAAATCAAGAAACCAAGGTTTCTTGATTTAACTGTCCCTTTGATTGAAAAGCCTGTCTATAAAGTCTCAAGACAAGGAAAGGCTTGGGGTGCTGATCTATCATTATGAGGAGTCTTTTTTTGCCTGTTTTTCTCTCAAGTAAATTCTTGGAGAACAATTTCCTAGAAGGAAAAAGGATAAATGATCCAGACCTTATATACCATATAGGAAACACTACCTTAGGAGCTAAAAGCTACTTGCATGTTGGAGTCCATCTCAGGGGGATCCATATTTAAACTAGGAATGGTTCCAGGTCATGGTTGGGTGGAATGAGGGAGTTCCCAAGTGATTTTCTCACAAAAAACAGAGGTCAGATCTTCCTTTGAATTTTTAATGCTGGTTATTTGAGTGTACAGTTTCAGCCATTAAAAGAGCTTCAAGTTACAGGTATGAATTCCTAGAATGACTATTCCATTTTCCTATAATAAATGTTGCATATGTTAGGCAAATGATTACATTGCTTTTCCTATCCCTATGTAAATGTTTCTCTATTTAAAATCTGCTAGGTTTGCATTGGTAAATTATAACCCTATCCTGTAAGTTAATATTTATACTAGAATTATCCAATTTGTATTCCTCAGATTGCTTCTGCAAATTTAATTCATTTATAAATGTTTATCTAAGGGTTATGCACCCTAGTTTTAATTCATGTATTATTTTTACTGTTAAAAATAGGTTAAGTATAAACTAGGTTTTATTTCATATCTGCTACCTATCTGTTCCTTTGGGTTTTTATACTCTACTGACATGTTCCATTTTTCAGCAGAGGCATGTTTTAGATTTAAATAAGCTAGTTCAGAGGTAAGTCTAATATATATATATATATAATTACTACCTACATAACTGAAGATATTTACAAGTTGAATTACTATCTGTATATATAAAAATATATACATCATCATACATAAATAAAATTATGAATCTAATCAACTAAGTAGTGACTATAATTATTTCTAAAATAAATAAACGAGTAAGGAAGTTTCAAGGTATGCATATTTAAATACAAGCTAACTATTAAATCATCCCATTAAAAATAACATCATCATAAACAACAAACATAGTAAGTATCGTGACCATTCTTTGGTCCAAGATCAAATCTCTTTTCACTATTTAAAATCCATAGTCCTAAATATTTTAAATAAACAACAACATAATCATATGCATAAATCATTTAAAGTCCCATCTAATATTCCTCACAGTCATCACTTAATAATAACGAAGTAATATTTTAAAACGCTTAAATTACACAAACGTCGTGGTATCGACCCCTGTGGGCATACAAATCCAAGTCAAAGTCCTTGACTAAAAACCACAACATAATATGCATAATAAGTAATCAATTACATAACCCTACCTTCGATCCATATAAACGAATGAAAACCTATAGCAAATAATAATACACAAGAAATATTGTATAAACCACATCATATATCTACAGAATCCCAACTCTTTATATGAGCAACGACCAAGATTCAAATCCTGTAGGGTCATTTTATATTAATCAAATCCACGCTATAGACATAGTGTATGCGAGATCCTATGATAAATTACATACGCTATAGCAAGGATATGAGACCCCCGTGGTCTGCACACATGTTCTAAGCAAGGCCTTGGCCACATTTATTTAAATACTTAGTCCATTAAAAGTAAACCTACAGCAACGATAGACATTGGGTTTTCACCCATGGCTTCTTCACATTTCCACATACCAAAATAATAAACGAACCGTAAATAATTGCAACCATTCAAGCTATCACAACAACCTTGGGGAGTGCTGATGCCATACATGGCATGGCCTCAACCCATTCGCTGATAGGGAAATTACGGCTACGAAATAAATACAAGCAATATATATACAGAAGCATCCACATAGGAAAAATCCTTATGCAACACAAGTTTAATAAAACCCTATCACAACATAAGAATCTACACATAGTCCATTCCATTAACCATTGCCAAAAATGTAAACATAGTATAAATTCATTTACATAGTCACCATTAAAATTTGTGAATCAAAATATTACACAGTCGTGTCAAGGGCTATGGCACCATTGCAAGCAACGGTGCTTTCCAGGCTTAAAACCCCCAAATCAAAATAAGAATTACATAAATGAAATGTAGAGTGTGCTAAAGTCCCAAGGTTTCCCATTCTTTGCTAACAATACCCTTACTATATTTACAAACCCAAAAATTATACACAGGCTCGAAGGAGAATCAAAATCCCACAGTAAAAATTAAATAGCAGCGTGATAACCCTGTCCTACCCACAATGTCGAAAGGTGACAGCATAGGGTGTTTAACATGATTACTATCCACCTATGGCATCACCCATGAACCAGTGGTAAAGTGTTGAACCTTGAAGCTCCATGACATGATGACACCTGGAACCACCAACGAAATGATGAATTGTGAGAATTATGAAAATGTTTAAGCCACAAATCAAACATCAAACGAATTCATGAAACCAACGAAGCCTACCTTCGTAACCATGGCATTGTCTCCATTCACAACACAGAGCTAAGACCAAAACATCCACAGACCAAGCGAAATGACCAAAACCTTCGTGGAGCCAATACCTAAGCTTGGGATTCCCCAAACCCCAAGAAGCATTAACGGCACGAGCCTCGTGTCAACTATCTACCCAAAACCAACTTTTCCATAGTTTGCATTCGTTTCATTATCGTGGTCTTCATTTTCCATGCAAGTCTTAAACCCCATCGTATAATGTCAAACCTTGGAATATAACTTGCCACACCAATGCACATACAAGGTATAGCATGAGTTAGGTATTTTTTAACAATAGGCTTAAGCTTTAAACCCTTGCATATATATATTCCCTAAGCTTAATGCTTAGTAACCATGGAATACGAAATATGCCATGATTTTATTGCTACGTATAAATCAAGGTTTGGTCTGTACTGTCGAAGTTTAAAACCTGTCAAGAGAAAACAAAATACATGTTAATAATTTGAATGTAACAAATATGAATTACAAATATATTAACTTAGGAACAGAGGATCCGTAACTTCATAATGAAAAGTAGGCGTCTCATAGATAATTTATCTATATTAAATAATTAATGAAGATAGTATTTTACCCCGTTATCAAACTGAGATAGTAAAGGACCATATTGAAAACCAGTAAGTGGGTTAAGGATCAAAACATTTAGCACCCTTTAACGATTCTCCGTCGCTGAGTATAATCTGCATAGAGTGAAAGAGGTGTCTTGGTTCAAACCAAAATGAGTAATCCTTCTAGACAAGTGAGCAGTTCACCTCTCAGTAATTGTCACATGGGAGAACTAGTTCCGCCACTCCACCCACTTTAGTTCCATAGAAAAATTTAGGTTAGAACCATATAAATAACAAGTATGACTATGCAGAAATAAGCGAACCATATAATCAAGTAACGATAGATTCACCATAGTGTATAACAATAAGAATAATGTAGTAAACAATAATTATGAATTTGTAAGTAAAATACAGTAATATTCATAACTGAAAGTAAGGTGATAGAGCATAAGAACAGCTTACGACTAAACAGTGGTACAATCAGTGTACATTATATTCCACAAGTTCAATAATGTTCTGCATAGGTATTTTTTACTAGCCTAATAAAAAAAAATCTATTTCTGATTTTTAGGGACATTACACGAGGTTTATCATAGATAACACAGTATGTATCATGAAACCTAACATCGTACTGGTTCTGAAGTAATTGACCTATACTGATCAAATTTACATTCAAATGAGGTACATAAAACACGTCATGAATGAACTTATTTTCATTTTGCTTAGTAAGTACATGAATAGTACCTTTTCCTTTTGCTAGAACCAGAAATCCATCTCGTAGCTTGATATTCATGACAATAGAGGAATCCAAACTAGAGAATAGAGACTGTTTACCTGTCATGTGATTGCTGCAACCACTATCTAGTAGCCATAGATCTGAGCTACAGTGTTCTTCAATTGCTTGATAAGACATAAAAATTACCTCATATGAGCCTTCTTCTTCTTTGGAGAGATTGGCTCTGCTATTTTTTTGGTTATTGTTCTATTCAACATGCTTCTTTCTTCATTCTCGTTCATAGTTCCCATACTTATTTTAGTAGTTACACTTAACATTGGACTTATTGCTCCATCTCTTTCCTCTCCCCCTCTGAGAGTTGTGAGAGTGTTCTTAATGCTCTAAGTGTTCATGACTATGACTGGTTATTTCTTCTGTAGCTAGAGACCCTCGACTTCTTCTTCCTCATCATCCTCTACCTCGACCTCTATTAAGGGAATCCTGGGTGTTGAACGCATTGGTCAGCGATTCTACTTCTTGAGTGAATCGCGCTTCATGAGATAGAAGAGATCCAGTCAATTCTTCTAGGGTGAACTTAGATAGATCTTTTTCTTCTTTTATGGCACTCACTACCATAGAAAAATTATTGGTGAGACACTGAACAATATTTTGAACAATAATTTTTTGTTCTAGCGGTTCACCATAGATTTGGAATTGGGTCACAACACCCAAAACCCTCTTCATGAACTAATCCACAGTTTCTAACTCTTTCATCTTGAAACTTTCAAATTGAAGGCAAAGAGTTTGCAGTATTACCATTTGAATGGGATGGGTTCCCTTATTGGTTGATGCAAGAAGATTCGAAGCTTGATGTGCGCTCATATCACCTGCGATCCATGGGAAAATGGACTCCTCAATGCAACTTTGGATCATCCATGTGGTTGTGAGAGCTCAGTCTCAGTGATCTTCGAGAGCATTCTTCTGGGAATTATTCATTGCAGCCAAAATGACTGCTTCAGTTTCATTGCAGCCAAAATGACTGCTTCAGTTTCTTTGAACCCGGTTTCCACCATATCCCAACATTTGTTGAGTTGCAGAAATTTATTCGTTTTTATAGACAAAAAATCATAGTTAGATCCCATTAGAATAGGTCCCAAGATCGGCTTCAATGATCTCATACTAGCCATCTGATATGACTAAAACAAAAAACAAAAACAAAAACAAACAAATTTCCCTTGCTTAGCTTTTCTCCCTCTTTTTTTAATAAAAATGAGTACCACTCCTAGTGGAATGGCAATAGGCGATGGGGATTCGGGGTGCCAAAACTTTGTGTAAGGATGATGTGTTCACCACTTTTTCCAAATTTCAGGAGACTGGTGGCATCGCCTTTCTCCTCTTCACAATATGCGGTGGGAAAAGATGGTAACGCACTTCCCGATTTCAGTAAATCAAATTTGTGATCTGAGCAGTGAGTGCGGGTGCTTTTTACAACAAAAATTTTGCTTGCTGTGTACTAGATCTACGATCGGTTTCACCCTTGTTTAGATCAAGCCTTTGTAGAGCGAATATGCTTAATTGTACCTGGGAATGCTTTCTCTTAGCAAGAAATTATTTGCAAAAAAAAAAACAAATCCACGTTTTTATTTTATTCAAGTGAGATTTGGTCACCCGAGATTTGGAGGTGGACAAGTGCTCTGGAAAACTAGCACTAGGTCAGATCTGACAATCTGGAAAACTCGCGCTGGCTCAGATCTCCACTTCTTTTTTTATCTAGCTGAGGTTTTTGCCTCCGTTGAAGGCGGATCTAGAGAGTGCATCCGGTAAGCTTGTAATGGTGTGAGAGATCTGAATGATAGAGATCACTCTGCCAAGGAAAGAGACAAAATTTTGACAGCTCTAGAGTAAAGAGGTCGGAGCATGGTGAGATCTGGAAAATAAAATAAAATAAATCCTCCATGTTTTTTTTTGTATTTTAGGGTTAGGGAAAAACAAAAAATAACCAAAAATTCAGATTTGGAAAATAGAGAGAAATAAAAAATAAAATAGCCTGCCCTAGCTTGCCAGGAAAGTTGCTTCTAAATGGCTTCTGAGTGGGAGTGCTTTCGACTATGTGAAAAGGATTACCCCAACAACGGACGGATTAGGCCCTAAGCTTTGATACCATGTGAAAGAATAGTATGAAGCTAGAGAAGCACAATGGGCAGATTGAATGACTTCTCATTATTAATAACTATTTAAATAAAAAATACAAATGACAATATTACGGGTGACCTAACTCGCCAACTAACTACGAATGATATTACATTCTTCAACAAATATCCCTTTTTCTGTTATTTTTGGGTTAAGATTTCATTTTCAAATCTGTTGCAGTTACCTTTTATTTTAATAACAGTGCGTGGTAATGGAAGGAAATTATAAAATAGTTTTCAAGTTCATCTAAAACAATAAAAATGTTAATTAAATAACGAATCGTGAAATTGCAATACTTTCTAATTTGCGTGGCTCCAACGCAGTCACATGAAATCAGGCTGATCTAAAATACTACATCGACCTCCTATTTGTTAAGGTTATTTCCAAGACCATGAGAAAATTAACCATGCTATTTAGGTTTTAATGGGGCCACTGCACAGTGAGCCGTTGGATCATCCAACAACATACTGCACATCTGTGGTCACATTAAAGCTAGCCTTCCCAACAAGTAGTTGGTTATTGATCGCCATAAAAAAACTGATATTTGGAGTTATGAACAAATTCTTATGAGACTTTTGTCATAGTGCATAAGGTTTGTCAGGATGATGTGATTAAAATATTCCCTCCCAAGGATTAGAGAAAAGTCTATATTTTGCAAGATTGGCCAGTGGAAACATGTCCTTGACGAGACACTTTCTGTTACGTTGGTAAATGGACACTTTCCTTTATGTTGTGTCTCCACTCGGGTACCATATTCCTGGGAGTTCATGGCATTCCGATGACCGATAATAGTAGTACCCTTCCCAACCCTTACAAGGGGTTCTATCCCTTCATAGAAGTGTAAAGTTAAAATTTACCTTATAAAATATTTAAAAGCTAAATTTTACCCTTTCAATAAAGAAGGGAAAAATTTATATCAACATTTCAAAAGAAGGAAAACATTTGAAATCACCCATCCATATAAATTTCTTAAGATTATGAAGATTTTGATATTCCTATACTATAAAGTTCCACTAGTCATTCAAAATATTGGAAATATGATCAGTATAATCACTCGCTCACTCATATCATCCGCTCACTCCTTAGGTGTGCAAGATGACCAGTCATCACTGATAACTACAAGGCACTAGCCACAAATATGTGCCTCTAACTCCTGAGTCACTTGGGGTTGCAAAGTGTCAATGACTATGCTATAACAAGAAATAACAACGACTAGTCTACTATTAGGCTCGACACAAGCTCAAAACTTTGTTCCTACTACTTATGTGAACCTCGCTACTAATGTCCACTCATTTTTCATCAAAATGAAATTCAAAAGGTGAGTTTGATGAGTCCCCCTCTACAAGACTTCATTTATTGCATGAATATAATAGACTCACAACAACTATAAAGTTGAACATATTTATTGTGTTTTCAACTATGGTTGACTACATACATGCTAATGACCCTCAATGAATTTCTAGATGTTAATTATATTGCTATTTTTATATTAAATATTTATTTGTATTTTATTGTATAATTTGTATTTTTACACGAGATAGTTGTTTAAATTAATGTAACTTTGCTATGAGAGTGATCTCAAAACGTTTATATATATATATATAGCTTTAACATGAAGTTATGGATTTTTTAGATGCAATCTTAGTTTCAAGAAACACTAGAAAGTTTAGTAAAACAAAAATTCTCTAGTGTTTCTATGAACTATTCATGTGTGGGGCCAAGCCTACCATGTAATTGGATAGGACACATGATCACTCGAGCATTATAGAAACACATAACATTTTATTGTTTTGTTTAACATATTAAAAACCCCAAAAGGGGTTGTGACATCCATTCCATGTTTCATGTCCAGCGTCCATGATAGTCACAGGCAAGGAGAACCAAGAACGCTTGACGATTTATGGCTACTAGATTGGAAGAGGAGAGTGAATTGGAGAGATATGCATCCACACTCTTCAATTTTTCCTCATACCCTTAATAAACATACAATTTTTTATGTTTCCCAAAATTCCATATCCAATTAAATGAAACCCAAAACTAATTTTTCATTATCAAATTACATACCAAATCCATACCCATAGTATAATTATGTATCAAATCCAACTAATTTGTTTTAACCCATGCAAATATTACCATCATGGTTAAATATTTTTTTAATCCCAAGATTCCTGTATAGACTATAAGATCCATGATACCTCCTTCCAATCCTTCAATCCAACCATTTTCTCATTGTTTCTTCTTCATACCCCTTTATACATTTTAATGAGACTTTCAATGGATGAATGGACGACAGCGTATTTTTTAAGGATTTTGATATTATACTTAGTATAGTATTCTAAGCAATTGTTCTAGATTGGAAAAACATGTTTATAGATAGGTAGGTGAATATTAAATGTGAAACATAAAATTAACACTAAAATGTATAAAGTTTGGCAAATATTAAGATAAAAACACATATTTTATGTAAATATAGGCGATATTAGACACCAAATAGCGAATTTATTTTTCAAAAAAAACCTAAAAAATAGCCAATTGGTGAACTTTCACCATTAAAAATTACCCCAATGGACGTCTCTCTAGATGGTGTCTTGTACAGTCTAAAAGGTATTCATACATAGTCTAAGTAATTATGTGCATAACATGAGCTTCCCATCTCTATTTCCATAACCTATAACAAACTATCCTTTATGTAAATCTCAATTAGGATATGAGCCACTGAGTGTAAGGTATAAACCATAATATGATTATCCTTTTCTAAAAAGGAACCTAGGTTAATCCCAAAATCCCTCAATACTTCGATAGTATGGAGGTCTAGCAAAAAAACAAGAAGTTTTACACACATGGGATGCATGGTTTTCTTTTTGAGATGGGATCAAAACTAGGAATCTATTTCTCCAGTGTAAAATTAGGTTGTATTACTCTAGAACCATCTAAACCACACAATATTAACATCTTCTTTAGATTTTAAGTGCAATACCAACCAATCCTTTACTAATGTATGAAACCTTGGCACGTGTACCCTAGCACAATTTTCCACTCACTTCTACAATCTCACTCATTTTTACATCTTCACCTAAAACTAAGTTAGGTTTCAATGATGACAATTTTACATACATGCTTACTCTTCTTCCCACATTAGCCACTAGGTTATTCTTATCTTTTAGATCTCTTTCTAATCCTAATCACCTTGCTCTTAAGCATAGTCCTCTTTTAAAATACCCTCCTTCAAACACTGGGGAGTTTGAATGCGCCTCAAAACCATCAGAAAGGTTTATGTTGGTCCTTGGAAAATATATTACACAACCAAACAAACAATTGCTACCAAACTTGACCTCACTCCCTTGACCATAAGAGTTCGTTATCCTAGAAAGATCCATAAATATTGTAAGAAAGATGTTTAATCTAAGTTTGAAGCTTCAAGTAGGAAAATATAATACAATCAAATATATATTTGTAGCACGAATAATTGTATAAATTTATTTGTTTTGTCCTTCATGTCTTTATGAGATTTTTGCTTATGAATGTGCACATTCTAAGTTTAATATTTTGTTTATGTTTTCCTGATGCACATTGGATTAATGAATTTCATGTATTAAAACCTACATCTCTTCTGATCATATAGATGTAAACCCATGTAACCCTTTAAAAAATATCCCTGAAATCCCGACCATCTCAACTCTTATAAAATTGCACTCACCATCCTTATAACCCATTTATCCACTAACATTTAACACATAACCCATGCCAACATATTTAACCACTAACCTGAATGTACTCAATAAATACCTAGATATGATAACCCCAAACAACTAGTCCCTACAAATCTATACGATATATCCCCAAGAATCTATTTGTTATTACAACATATTGAGATGAGACTTATGTTTGTAATGGAATCCTTTTTACACAATGTTCTTACATTTTTTATTTTCAAGAGATGTCATTATAGCATGTATATAATTTTAATGATTTGTTTTCATATTTTTTTATTGGAATGGAAAGCATGGATGCACACACAGAGATACAAAGAGATATGTAGATGCTCAAAGACATTCGAGCCTCAATTTTATTACTAAGGATAGACATTGTATGCTTGCATCCAATTTGGAGGCAATGATGGAAACCTTTAGTAGGTCAAATGGTGTGCTTTAGGACATTACCACATATAGAGAGAGAAAGAGGGAAGAATATGTTGATGGACTTAGCCACAAGGAAGTTCAGAAATTGAAGTTAACAAAACAACACATCTCTACCCCTTTTAGATATCCATGGATGGGTCATGTCCCAGACTTAGAAAAAAAACATATTTGTTTTTAGTAGTGTACATGTCCACTATTCATATATAATTGGATGAATAGATGGTACATGGTATTTGATGTACCACCACAAAACAACTGGGAAATATTGTTATATTTTCTTATAAGGATGTATGAAGAATTTGTTTTGGGGAAGCTTGTCAACTATTTTGATATGTTGGAGTACCAAGATATTGGGATGGGGTTTCCTCAACAATGTCCCAATGTGAGGAACGCATATCCTAATTTTCCAATATCTACATGTCGCAGATGACTACCTGGCCATACATGTCACCTGCACATTAGGTGCTCCCACAGATGCAGTAGTGGTTCCTATATTTGGCACAAGCGATTGTTTTTCATAGCACTTATATTCAAGGTAAGAAGGGCCATCAGTGTTGGAGTCATTTACCCAAAATGCACACTTATTTGGTCAATGTTGGCATATTTACCCTCTATCCTAAGTTTAATTGGCTTACTTGGCATCATATGAGCACACTATAACATCAGCATGAGCTCATCGACTCCCTCCTTCAGTCAAGGAGGCCAACTAAGACTTCTCCTTCAGTTGGGGAGGCTAGCTGGGCTTCCTCCTTCAAACAGGGAGAATTTTTGGCAGGATCTAAGTGTCATAAATGCACCTAATTGCTAACTGATTGTTACAATCAGTTAACCTGAGTTGTGAAGGCACCTCCATTCATTATTTTATTGTTTTTTGTCATTATTTATGAACTGGAGCTAACAAATGCACATACAACCACTTCTAATGACAAGTTTACTTCAGTTAACTCCATCAGATCTACTTGGACTTATGGATGCACTACCTCCTTTAGTTGGAAATGCAGCTACATGTGATGAGTCACTTTCAATTAGACTTAGTCATCTATTGTACTCCACTCAGTTAGGACTTAGTGTGAGAGTTATTTATTTATTAGCTTGGTGGTTAACTATTTGTGCTAACTCTGGCTGACATTCAGTTATGCTACACACATCCAAGCAATTTGAATGACCTCCTTGAGTATTCGAATTGTCTTGGAATTCATGCACCTTGCATGACCATTGTATTGTATTACTCATTCTTTATTGATTATACACAGTTGCTACTCCTATTGTAGCCCCATTATTCCATTTTCATGCTTAATTGTCTAAAATCTCTTATGAGACTATGTTTTAGTCCCTAGATTACTGTGACAGATTAATAATCAGATCGACCATCTATTGGTGGTCTACGTCCACCAGCTCCAGATGGGGTAGAGCCACTAGATTCTAGTGGCCGTGTGATCTAAAAATCTTCAGGATAAACCACTTATTCTATGAAATGATAACTTGACACAATTCTCATTAATTTTAATAGATATTATTACCCTTATTCCAAAAATGGTTGATACAAGTATCACACATTTTCATTTTGAGGAAATTTTTTGGGCCATTGAATTATGTCTGTCATACAATATTTTTAATTTATATTTTCAAGTGTGTTTTCTAGAAATTTTACAAAATAAAATACATTTAGAAGCAAGTTATAATGAAAAACATGTACATTTTGCAATTTTTTCTTTAAAATAAGACATTTTTATCGACAAAATAAGACATTGTATTGCCAAATTTGTAACAAATTCTAGGAAATAAAGATATTTAAAACCATTTCCAATGGATTTTTAGAGATAATTGTATACAAATGATACTATTTTATATTATTTTCCAAAAAGTAATGATTCGCATAAATTCAAGAAAAAGTATACCATATATTTGTTATTGAGAGCAGTCATAACTAGTTCATATTCATCAACGGAGTCTCCAATGTCATATAGTTTTTCCTTCAACTAGGAAACCCTTGTGAAGTAATATTGAATGGATTCTCCTTTGCTCATCTTGGTTCTCTTCAATTGATCTCTCAAATTCATCTTTCTATTGATGATCCTTCCCTCATACATTCTAGAATGGGAATCATACATTTTCTTTGGTGTTTCCTTGGATGAAACTTTATGGATCAAGTTATCTTTGATAGAATCAACAACGATCCTCATTTCTTTCATTAGGTCCTTCTGATGCTTCTCCTTAGCTTCATCTTTTTCTGGTTCAGGAACTTCATCCTTGATGTATTTGTCAAGATAATTCTCTCTAAGAATGAGACCAATCCTATACTTCCATGCACGCTTTTTCAATTCCTTCCATCTTGTCCTCAAGCTTAGTGCTTGGGGCCATCTTATCTAGGAGGTCACTTAAAATTTAAATTTCCAAAAATGAAAAGAATACCTTACTAGGAGATGCGCTTGACTAAGGAGAGTTGGTTGGTCCACTTGATTTATGGATATCCCAAATCTTCACCCTTCAAAACTTGCTTGTGAGGTTTAAGTTTTGACAAAATTTATCCTTCTGGTTTTCTGTAGTTTTATGGTTCAGCCCCCAAACAAGGGTTTGGATTTCCCATAGATTCAAGCACCCAAAAAATTTGATATTGGGTTCAATAGATTCTTTCTAGGGAGGCACAAATTTCTATGCCAAAAGATCTTCAAAATTCCAACTTTTGCAGAAACCTTAATTTCTTGTCAGAGGGAGAGGAGAGAGAGAGTTTCACGTTGTGAAAGTTGTTCTATTCAAGGTATATATAATACCATGTTAATATTTAATATTATTAGCTAGATATAATTAGTGTTTAATCCAAATTCACAACATTAGCATATGCAGAATCACTGAAAAAAACACAATCACAAGATAGCCATAGTATTTATCCTAGGAAACCCTCAAAGGGAAGAAAACTCAACAAAAAATCCTCTATATTGATGTATAAGATAAAACCACAAAACATGTAATCCTCCTCAATTTTTTTATCTCTCTCTATCTCTCCTATGCGCTACACAAGTGTGAGTCTATGTCTTAATGACAAACACAGCTCGTCTATTTATACTCTTTTTGTCACTTTACTTTTACTGTAACAAGTCAGCCCCACTAAACTGTCTAGGCCGACTTCACCTAGGAAATCACAAAACAATATTATATTGTATTGATTAGGTTACTATTGACTAGACTTACAATTGAGGATTTACCACATGACTCTATGATGACAATAATAACATCATGACGAAGGAATAGAACATCTCCCTTGAGGTACATCAATAAAATGCATTTAGAATATCCTCTGAAGTTAAAATATTTCAACATTGATGACACCTGGCTCTAGTGCCATCATATTGATCTTGAATTTCTTCTACCAACCATTTATGGAAGAGGGACGATACAAAAGAGGATCTTCATAGATATTTTTCCTCCGTGGGACAAACTTGATCATTGCATAATATGTATGATTAGTGTTATCTTTGTTTAGGAATTCCAACCATATTATTTTGTGTCCTTGGTAGCTCAGTTTAGTGGTGGGAAATATAATGTTTTCATCATTATTAGGACCGAAACTTGGGGATATTATTATGTTTATACAATAATACTGAAGGTCCAGTCATAGTCTTGAAAAGAATGAAGAAACCTCTATCCAAATGAGGTTTAGATCATGAAAATGGTGTGTTAGTAGTTCGTAGGCATCATAGGTTTTGTTTGGTACTAAACTATTTCTAGTAGGAATTATTTCCATTTCAGGGACCAAGTGAACATAGGTGCTTGAATTCTAGATATTTTCATCAATTGCTTTAGTACTTCCCAATTTCCATCTAGGATTCCACTGCATACAATAATATGAGAGACTCATATTATCATAAATGTTAAACATAGTGTGGGAGCCTTCAATCCATATTGATATTATCATGTTAATAAGTGGGTTATAGGCACACTTTCTTCCTCTTAGCTTGCTTACTTGTTGTTGGCTCATTTTTTTTAGCTCGCTTGTTCCTGGCTCGCTTGCTGCTGGCTCGCTTTCTCTAATGATTATTTATTTACATCTTATTTATTAACAATGTATTCTATGGTTATGAAATCAATGATACAATTATATTTCCAAGATATATGCTCTACAATATAACTATGACAAGAAAATAATGCTTGCCATCGAACAAATTTGCCTTTGGAAATAACATTTTTAATAGTGTTATTTAATATAAAAGGTATCCTTGCGCAATCATTCCTAATTACAAAATCATGATTAAGTAAATGAATTTGATTTTTTTCTATGCATCATAAGGCTACCAATAATTTTTTATTAACCATCGCATAATTGTACTCATATTTGCTCCATGTTCCTGATGCAAACTATAAAATTTCTTCTTTTGCTTTCTTTTCTTTCTTCCAGGCTTGTTTCTGTATGACTCCCCAACCAATGTCAGAAGAGTAACTTTCTATGATATTGGGGAGATCATCATCAATAATGTGCATGATTGGAAATTTTTTCACCTTCCTCTTGATTCTTCTTACTGCTTTCGTATTCTCTAGGGTCCATGGTCCTGGATTCTTCGATAGTCTTTGCTTTAGTAGTTTTATATCTGCTGCAATATTTTTGTAGTATGGGGATAGATATTTTAGACATCCAATGAATATTTACATCTGATTTTTGTTTTTTATGATGTCTGGAAATTTGTCTACAAATATGATTACATGTTCTTGGAGCTTTATTCATCCCTTTTCAATTGTTTGTCCTAATAATTCAATGGTGTCCTAGAATAGCTTCATTTTTTTTAGCATACAAAACAATCCCATTATCATAAACTACCTTCAGGATGATCTTTAATTTTTGTGACGCTCCTCTAAAGTTTTGGAGAATATGAGTACATTATCATATATAGAGTATCAGCGAGTCCATGTATGGATTGAAGATTTCCTCCATCACTTTTTGAAATTGAAATGGAGCGTTCTTGAGGTCTAAATGCATAACATTACATTCATAGTGTCCATGAGGAACTACAAAGGTTGTTTTGTACTAATCTGCTACTGCTATACCAATTTTCCACAAAATCCACTCTTGAGGTAAAATTTGGAAAATACCTTGCATCTTACAATTATTTCTACAAGGTCATATTTGTTGTGCACTAGATATTTGTTCCAATTCATAACATCATTGAGACGAATATAGTTTACTAGCATCCTTGTAGCTTGCCTCACCTATTCAAAATGTTTGTTTGGATAAAATGTGTAACAACTCCAAGGGTTTTTTGAAGGAACTATCAAACTTTATCTAACAGATCTTGGATTTCCTTTTTGAAATAAGCTTGCATCTCCCTAGACATTGGCACTACGTTTGAGTGTTAAGGGGTACCTTTGAACTATGTCTTTAATGCTAGGTTGAACACATGTTTCTTTCTGTGCAAGAATGCATTACAGGATTCAAAGCACAGTTCTTTATTGAATAATGAGTCTATTTCCTCCTTTACTCTTTTCCACTTGGGATATTTTAGCTAGACTTCTATCCTCACATTCTTGATCTGATATTTTTGCTCTGAATTTAATTTTCTTTGGAAACTACCTGTTATTTTACAATTTGATAGTGTACACTATATTAGATATTCTTGGGGTAGAAATCAATGTCAGAAATACCAAAGTATCTAATGGATCTATGGTCATGTAAAAGCTTGTTTTTCCTTTGTATGTACAAACTCCATGGGGTTCTACTGTCTTTAAAAATGGAGTACCAAAACTACAGGCTTGGTTTAACTTCATTAGTAAGAATCTAACATCAAATCTATATTGGTTGAGGAAGATACTAACTTTAGGAAATTCAAAGTTTTCCAGAGGGTATTCCCCAACAGTATGTAACCTCTGGGATGTTACTATCTAATATTTTGTAGGGATCCTTCCTATGCTAAAAATATTTACATCTAATCCAGAATCTATCAAAACTGGGAGAGTAAAGTATTCATCCTTAAACTTGATGGTAAAAGCGACATTTTATCTTTGGTGAACTATGGAATTTACCTGAAATGTGAAATGCAAAATAATCAGGAGTCACCTTTTGATATGGAGTGCTTTCACTATTTTTGTCTTCATACTCAGGTTTCCTTCTTGTAAAGAGCTACTTTCTAAGGAAAAGGATGAAGGAAATTGTACCTTTGCTTACTTTTTAGTGTCTATTTTTGCTACCCTATCTTTTAGTCCTTTGATCTCCTTCTTCAATAGATTTTTTTCTTGTAATGTGATAGGCCTGTTGGCTTCTGTTTCTAGTATGGGAGCAGTATTCCTTTCATATGATGGTAATGCAGAAGAAAATAATTCCCATTCCACTGAGACTTGGGGAATATCTTCATGTCCTTATTTTTTTGAGATTTTGTTGCTCTTTATATACTTATTCTTCTCTCTTTTGTTTTCATTACTAATTTTTTCCTTTTGTTTAAGTAAAATGACATTGAAAATATCTTCTTTCGTAATTTCCTTTGCATTTCCTTCTTCCATCTCTATTATTTGGTTCATCATGATTGAGATTTGAGTCCCGATATTATCATGTTACAAAATTTAGGCTTCTTTTTGGATTCCATCCATGCCATGTAGGCTTTTGAACTTCCCATCTTCTTCTTCATCAGAAGAATATGAGAATGATTCTTCCTCTAGGAATCACTCACAATTATTGGTATCTAGACACTGGCATGTATGTCCTTTTCTTTTCATGAGAAACTCTTTAAAATCAGTAGTGGTATCAGAATCTTGAGCTTCAAACATGCCTTCAGTACTGGAAGAGCTAAGACATTTTGGCTCATTTTCTTAAGAATAACTTACATCGTAGGTTCCTCCTAAGGCTTTACTTTTATGGAAGTTGACTCCCTTATGGCCTTTCTTACCACATAGAGAACATGTATAGTTTTTTTATATGGTCTTCAAGAGATGGTTTGTATTTTGGTTTCATTCTTGAGGATTGGAATTTCTTTTCACTGGACATTTGTTTGCATAATACCCTATTGTTCAACATTTATAGAAGATTGGATTAGGAGGGTATTTCCATCCGAATTTTCCTCCATATTTGTCTTTCCTTGATTGCTACCTATAATTATGTTTTATTTTCTTATCAGAGTACCATTTTCCATATCTTTTCCTACCGTTAAAGAATTTTCTTATTTTCCTTCTCTTGTAATCTTTGTACCTGTCAAGAAACAAATACTTTAGAAACTTAACCCTTTTTATTCTCTGTATTTTTTCTTTGGGAAGGAGGCTCTTTTTATATTTTAATTCTTTTAGATATCCAAGTTTTGGCATACCAAATTGATTGCACACTCCTTCTATTACTGGAAGATATTCTCTTGTTTCTTTGGATGCAATTCTTTTGGTACAAATATCAGCAATGCAGCTAATAATGATGCCATCCAAGAGTATTCCTCAAGGGTGCCCATCTAAGAGCGCTACTGAAGAATTTTTGGAAGTTCTTGGTAAGGGAAGTGATGTATTATTCCTTCCACACTTCCTTGTCACTATATTGTATGTCTTGACATCTAATAACCAAATCTCTATGGAATTTCTCATTATCCTTCAATGTTCTGCATTTCATGTTGAGCAGAATTTGGGTGTTCTTGGCTTTGTGATGCTCAAGAGTACCTACCCGGTATCTTAATATTTATGCAGTAAGATTTCCTATTAGATTAGATTATTCTAATTTCCCAAGTTTTAGTTTTGAGGTTTCCCACTCATTGCATTTTTATGCAGCTACTGTTCTAGTCCACCATTTTTTTAAAGAACTGATAATACCATAAACAATCATTTTGCATGTGGAAATTGCATATTTCCCACTAGCAACATAAGCTCTATATGCAATGTACGTTCTATCAATCATCCGTTCAATTTGTTGTGAGCTAGAGACATTAACATTCCATTCATACAAACTAGTTGTTGACCATGACATTTGATTTATATTGATTCCATCTAGATCTGGTGTAGGTGGTCTAACCATATGATTTGTAATTCTTTCATGTGCTGCATTTACACTTAGAATGTAGGGGTTTTGTATATTCATTTGGACTGCCATCACTGTAGGCTTGTATGGAATGTTTTCTTCTAATCCAACAAAAAATTATTTTCTTTGTTTTTTTCATGTTTCTTTGGGGGTAGAAGCATGGGGAATGCTTGTTTGATTTTGAAAAAATAAGGTAACTTGGTTGGATCTAAGTTTCTTTATTTTTTCAATTGCCAAATTTTATTTACCTTCTCATGTGACTTAATTGTGATAGTTTGTAACTCTTGTACCTCTACTACTACATGTGTTAAATATTTCTCTATGTATGTATCATGTGTGTTTGCTAAATCTCTGAGAGAAGTATCAGGCATTTCCTTACCATTTATAGATACCTTGATTTAATTTAGTGTTTCTAGTGTTAGCTCTAGTCCTTGTTTTCCTTTAAACACGCTATCTCTAGCTTCTTTATGATATATAATTAGCATATTGTTAAGATACTCTAGATGGGAATCAGTCGTATGTTTTCCACTATGCATCTGCAAATCTGGACATTTCATAGCAACACTTTCCGATTTAGCAGTTGGTGGATTTCTTTTTTGTCTCCCTCGGTTTCTTTAAAGGGAGATGCGACTACCATATATTCCTTATGTTCTTCTCTTATTAACAGAATGGAATTCAAAGGAGGAAAAAGGGTGATTGTAAAAGTCTCTCCACCTTTGTTCAGTTCCCATCTGTTGGATTATTGATTTCTCTTAGGGACTTCTAGGAGATGGCCTTCTATAGGATTCCTAGAACTCTCATGTTGTTCTTCACTCTCCATTGTTATTAGTTGAAGAGTGTTCATGGCTTCAGTGAGTTGTTAAGACTCTGAAGGGGATGGTTCATATTTATAATTTTTTATCCATTCATAGAAAGAGATCCATTCATTTTCAATTTTAATATGCTCTTTCCATTTTGCTTCTAGTTCATTTTTCTCATGTAGAGAGTATGATGCTCTAAATTCTCTAGAGTCTTCGTGTGTAAAGAAGTCCAAAATTGTCATCTTCTTCTTGAACTCATCCTTTTGATCAAAAAGAGAGTAGCCCTTGTATCTTTTCAAAAAAATATATATTTTTTGAAGAGAAAGTCTATGGATTTCTGGAGGAAAAATGGTGGTTAGTCTAGAGGATTGAATAGTTTCATTCTACTTCAACCTTTTGAATCTTTTGCTTCCCTTTTCCTCATGCTTAAGATGTTTTCTGATTTTTTTTCTTTTGCAAATCATTTGTTATACCCAGGACTTGATTTATCCCAAAAGGGTCTTTGACACGGTATCAAATTAGGAAGCCACCATGATGATTCATGCTGGCCCTTACCATCCGTGCATCCTTTCGTTATGGTGTGCTCCCCGCGGCATTAAAATAAATCATATAATTCTTTAACGAGTCTAGAAGAGGCCGTGATTAGTGAGCGTAATATTTTTCCTTGTGAGAGTTTCACTTAAGCTATGTGAAGAGGATGAGTCATAGATAGAATGTTTATTAATCTATTTGCGCATGGAAGAAGTATCATTTATTATCTAGGTGGTGTTATGAGATTTTATTTTATATATCTCATGTAGAATGTGTAAACGATTTATTAGATCCTTAGTATTGTGGTGACGACTTATATATGTTTCTCACAATTTATTAATATTTTTGGTTTGTATAATCTCGTGCAGAGTAAATATTTTGAGTTTTTTTATAAAATTTAGAATCACATATATTTTTATAGAAATTATATAAATTAAGTGTATGATATATGAATATATGTTGAATCAATTTATGGAATCAAAAACCGTAATTTAAACACTTTTAAATAACAAAATTTAAACACTTCCAAATTTAGATTTTAGCAGAAAAAATACGGAATTCACTAAGAGGCATATATTTGACACATTGAGATCTATATTAAATTACTAATAGATATTTTTAGATTGCATCGATCCTGTCACCCTCAGAGCACATTATGTAACATATTGTTCTCATGATGCTACATTACCAAATGGGAAGATTATAGGGTGGTGTCTGTAATGAATGTCAACTTCTCAAGCTAAGAGATGGAGTCAATGGAGTGCAACTACATGTTCATATAGTTTTTTATTACCACATTTTAATTACCACGCTCATCTAAATTTAATTTAATATTTGTATCACTATTGGAGTTAACCTACTAGTTATCTAATACTTATGCAATATAACCATGATTAAAGTTGAAGTTAAGCTAATAGTTGTATAATCATTAGAGTTAAGTTAATAGTTGTACCTAATAGTTAATTTAAAAATAAATATATTAGAAAGTTCGGTTCAAGTAAAAGTCATGATTGGATTTCAATTTAAGCTAATAGTTGTATCATGAATGGAATTAACCTCATAGTTGTATAAGCTCATAGTTATATCTAATAATCAAATAGTTGTATCTAATAACCGAATAGTTGAAGTTGAAGTTTAATTTTTCTTACTATCATGAAATGTACTTATGAGGTCTTAACTATGTTTTTTTTATTTTCTTGAAATTCTCAATTATGAATTTGGGATGACGCCCATAGAATCAATCTGGACAGTACACTTTTCTCATTCTCATCAATTAATGAAAATACATAGACGGTATAGTCCACCCCAAAATTCTAAGATATATATGCCTATCGACGTCTTAAAATACTATGTATAATATTTTTTATAAAATGGAATGGAACAATATTTTTCTCGGTATTGTCAATGATAGATGCAACTCTTAGAAGAGATGATACATATATACAAGAATCAATAAAAATAGTGGTCCAATGTCATAAAAAGGAATATGGATGGTATATAACCTAGAACAACTATGTGAAGGATTGTTTATGCTATATTTGAAACTCATAATCATTTTTTTTGGAATCCTTGTGGTGTAGCATAGTTGGTTGGGGCTTCTGTGGACAGGACGTCACTAGGTCAAGGTCAAGGGTTGAATTCTCATGGTCATATGGGTTCATGCTCTCGATATTGGTTCCAACAGGGTGAGGCCCCTTCAGGTGACTACCTTGGAATTATTCTTGTGGACATAGCATGCTTTCGACCACTTCCAATGTAGTAACCCACATTTTCAAAACTTAGAAAAAAAATACTCATTTTTATGGGATGTTGACCATATTGCAGAAAACTAGTTTAGAAAAAAGAATTTTTGTCTCATTTGAGAGAATGACCATAATAACATGAGGTATCACTATTTATTTTTTAAAGGAGTAACTTCTTGATGTTCTTAAGTGATACATTAGAGAACAATCCTTGATTTCCATCCAACTATGTTTTTGGAGTCCTCTTCACTGGAAGAAAAGGCCTATGTGGTGTTTGTAAGCTGCAAAATACCCTAATGTTTTTCCATGAACTTGTCTTCATTTTGTGTCTACTCAACCCATTTTTTACCCTTTCCAATTCAACAAGTTGACCTTGTGTAACGTCAATGTCTAGAGTTATGTTATCATTCTGAAATAAAATTTTCAAATCACATAATCCAAGGAAATTTTTTAGGATACACACTTACAATAAAATGTATAGACCTTGGAGAATATTACTAACTATTAAAATTCCAACTACAAAATGTTAAGTGACAATTTTTTAATATTAAAGTTTCTAAGGATTTTATAAAATTTATAGAAATGTTTTGTGATTTTGAGTGTAAAATATTTTTATCCTATATAATTTGGTCAAACCATTTTAGAGGAAAATGAAAACTAGAGGATATTTCTGGGGCGAAACAAGGAAAACTATACAATAGGTGAAATTTAGCCACTAAAAGTGTTCCGAGTATAAATGTAAAGAACAAAAACTAATTGTGATATGTATTCCTTTATTGAGCATTTTAAATGGAAGTTCAAGGAAAAGAATGGTTGAGCTATATCTAGTAAATATTTCACCTAATCAAGTTCACAATTTGGAGCTTCGCTTTGAAAAACCCAATTTTACCTCCATGATTTATCATTAATTATAGCAACCTAGGCCTTGATGTTCATTGGATATATCAACAAGAGGAAGGTGATTTTCATAAATGACAACACCTCCAATTTCATTTGTCATTGAGCAACAAAATAAACACATCGTTATGTCCATGTGTTGCACAAATTTAAAATAATGATAGCCATTGGAGGTACAATGAAATCTAGCAATATGTTTGAGAATGTGAAACTCCAAATGATGAAGCATTTCCTCAAAATAAATATGTTTTCCATAGAAGTGGGAATATGTGAGGAAGTTGTAGGAGTACATTGGTTCTTAACATTAGGCCTTGTTATAATGGATTTCAAGTATTTATGCATGAGATTTAGTAAGGAGGGCCATATTGAATACGGTTAAATCTCTTCAAGATAATTCAACAAAAATTGTTAGCTCTTATTATATCGAAAAACTCTTGAAGAAAGGTCACTATGAAATTATCACCCAATTTAAGGAAATATGAGGTTTAGATAGCTCCCAAGAAATATATCATCATAATTTGTAGTTGGTTTTAGACAAATATGACTAGGTTTTTGTAAAAACACAGAAATTTCCACCCTTGCATGGAGAGAATGATCATGGTATTACATTGATTCTAGCAATTTTATGTCCTAAAGTGCATTCTAATTACCATCATTTTGCACAAATAAACTAAATGGAAAAGATAGCTTAGGAATTCATGAAGGTCAGATTGATACATCATAATAATAGCACATACTCCTCATCAACGATCATGGTTTTAAATAAGTAAGAAAATTGACACTTGATTCCAAACTTGCATACACTCAACAAGTTGACATCTAAGATAACTTCCCTATTTTCTTTGTTGTTAACAAATTTGGTGATATTTATAGAGCACATTTATTCAATAAAATGTATTTATGTGCTACTTATCACCAAAATCATATGAAGGAAGTATAAATTCCTAAGACTACCTTAAAAAAATATGTATTTTGAGTTTTACAACACCCCATCTAATTTTTGAACCTCATCAATGATCCTTTTCAAACCTTTTTGCACAACATTTTTCTTTTATTATTTGATGATATTTTGATTTAAAATAAAACTTAAGAGACACATTTGGAACATCATGTATATAAAACATTATAACTAATCGAGGATAACCTCTTGTACATCAAACATTGCAAATGCTCTTTTAGTGCCTATAAAATTTGATATTTGAGTTACATTTAAGTCTATATGATGGAGTGTGAATTTACCTAAACAAAATCCAAGCAATGAAATATTTTCCGCACTAAAATTATTTCTTGGATTCCTATTTTTCTTGGTTTCTATAAATGCTATCCAAGTCTATTGTTGAATTTTAACCCCCATTAACTTCATTAATAAAAAAACTCCTCCTTTATATTGAAAGATTAAATCATCCACCATTGCACAAATATTCAATCTTCATTTTTTTAAATTACATGGAATGACTAATTCCATCGCAATGAATCATAATTCTAGCTTGACTGGTAAAATTTGGTAGGAGTAATTTAAACTACACAACACCGATTTAAAAATGTGCACGTCTTATCACTCCTACATTATTCGTTATAAAAAGGTGACTCATAATTTTTTTGAAGAATTATTTGATATGTTTTATGTGAGATCAACAGGGCTAGTGAGTTCGAAGGATTCCCCTTATAAAAACATGCTAAAATAGTAGTTGTAATGGTGTTACAAAAATGTCACCTAATGAGGTTATTTATGGACAAAACATCCCATTCGTAGTTTTGTACTAATTGGGAACATGGAATATGGAGGAATTTGATATCAAACTTATAACCAAAGCTAACACTATTTGTAGACTTAAGGAATATTTGGTATTGAATTAAATTATCAATAGGGATCAATAACACATAGAGAGATACTTTGAGGATGGCCATCAAGTGTTTCTACATATACAACCCTATAAGTAGACCTCTCATGACAAAAATTTCCACTATAAGAAGGAATACAAGCCTTGTCTCTACTATAATATCCTTTAACGCATTGGATAAGTTTCCTACCAATTGGATCTCCTAACAAACTACAAGATCCACCTAGTATTTGGGGTCTTGTTTGAAAAAAGTGGTAGAGAAAATATTCCATGTTTAAAACATTCCCCCTAATGTTGATGCAGATGGATACATTTGGTAACAATATGAGGTATTAGTATACAAACAAGGGTGTCACCTACAACAACACATTATCAAGGATTTCGTGACACAATAGGACACACAATTGAAATATTCGAATTGGTAACCAATATATATTTGATAATAGTTTCCACACCTCCATTGAGAGTCTAAGTTATTTTTCTTTTGAATTAAAACAAGTCTTTGAGAACATCAAAAAGGCTATAATGTTCTATTGCCAAGGCCTACCTAACATATCTATATCTAAATTTATGAACAAATTGACCAAGAGCCCATATACATGTAAAGAACATAGCAAAACATATTCTAATTATGCCTAGAATGGGCCTCCTCCTCCATCACATCATCTTGCTCATGCAATTTCTTTCCTCAAATCTAAGATGACCTACAAATGGAACAATGTTTTGTCCCATTGTCTCTTCTTCACCACCAATCACTTTGGTGGAATCTATAGATAGCATTGGCTAGCCTGCAATAAATCGAGAACCTATAACAAAGCCACAAAAGATATGGCATTGCATATGTTCAAGTCATTGGTAAGCTATTATTATTTTAGATTGTAATCTTTTAAACCATATTTCATTTATTCCTATTTATTTTACTCCTTGTCCACATGGGTGCTTAGGTATTCCATCACCCACCATAACCTTTCAATTTAATTATTTAATGGACAAAAAAATCACTATGCTTAAGTATTCCATCACTCACCATAGCCTTTTTATTTTATTATTTAATGTCTTCAATTTTTTTCCAATTTTTCATGGTACATGAAAAATTACGCCAAATGTGACCATGGGTGCAAAAATGAAGCATATTGAAACTTTTAACAAAAAAATTAGAACTAAAGTAAACAACCAAGCCTATATAAATACCCAATCCCTACCATGAATCTCTTCATAGAAAGATGTCCAACTAATGGAGATTTATAAAAGAAATGGATAAGCAAGACAACCTGGTAGACTAATATTGTAATCCATTTTCCTACGTTTTGATACATTACCATTGAGTTGGAGATTTATAAAAAAAATTGGATAAGCAAGACAACCTAGTACACTAATATTCTACTCCATTTTCCTACTTTTTGATATATTACCATTGATTTTCATATGTCAGTCTTTGAAGAAAAAAACAAATTGTGTTGTTCTCACTTAATAAATATTAATGAGCTTATCTATCTCAAAAAACAAATTATGGTGTTTTCACGTAATAAATATCAATGAACTTATCTTTGTATGATATTTTTAGTTTTTTCCATGTGTTTTTAATCATTAAGCTCACTAAAACTATAAACATATATCAAAATAATTAAATGAATTTGATAACAATTTTGTCTTTTTCATAAAATTGACCATAACTAAGTCTCCTCCCCCGATTACCATGTACACTAATGTTTTCCTAAATAACTTATAACTAGCAACAACCATATTAGTAAGATTAATATGCTTGAAATACGCCGAGAGGAATATATCACCAGTCAAGTTAATTTAATAGTTGTATCATGATTGGAGTTAACCTAATAGTTAATTTAATAGTTATCCAATATAATTGCTATTAGAGTTAAAGTTAAGCTAATAGTTGTAGAGTCATTGGATTTAAACTAATAATTGTATCTAATAGTTAATTTAAAAGTTAATGTATCAACCATTGCAGTTCAATTAAAATTTGTGATTGGAGTTGAAGTTAAGTTAAAGTTGTATCATCATTGGACTTAACCTAATAGTTATAAATTATTTTCCTAAAGAATGTGTCAATTACTTGTATCTAATAGTTAATCTAACATAAAAACCACTTAAGTTGTGGTTGTTAAGCTCATAGTTGAAGTTAAGATCATAGTTGTATCACCATGTTGGAGTTAAGCTAATAGTTGTATTTAATAGTTAATTTAAAAGTTAATATAAATTTATTGTAGCTAATGAAAGAGCTTCGAGTTATCCTCACTTCTAGCTTCCAAATGGAGTTGGACTAAGCCTTATGCACATTAACTGGACTCACAATTGGTAAGTGGAGTTAGATATTGTCACATCAATTGCACATTACCATGCCACTAAGTGAAATTATCACATGAGTTAAGAGGAATTTACTAGGAGTTCACAGGATTTTATTAGGAATTATACTATCACACGAAATGCACTTTACTTCAACTCCCAACTGTAAAGTGCATTTTGACTAATTAACTTTACTTCGAGTTGCTAGATGGAGTTCAACTATCACATGAACTACACATTACCATGCCATTCAGTTCGGTTGTCACATGAGCTATTTTTTATTTTTTATAATTGTTTATAAGGAGTTCGAACGATTAATAGTTCATTTAAAAGTTAAGAGCTCTCAGTTATCCTAACTAAGCCTTATGCACATTAACTAAACTCCCAGTTGGTAGGCAGAGTTCGAGTGTTACATGAGTTGCACAATCCCATGCTACTAAGTGTAGTTATCACATGAGTTCAAGGAATTTATTAGGAGTTCGAACTATTTTATTAGGAGTTCGACTCTTATATGACTGCACATTAGCTAGACTCCTAGATGCCAAATGCGGTTGGACTAAGCCATAAGTAATTAGAGTTGAAGTTAAGCTAATAGTTGTAGAATCATTGGAGTTAAGCTAATATAAATCTATTGTAGTTAATAAAAGAGCTATGAGTTATCATGACTTCTAGCTTCCAAATGGAGTTCGACTAAGCCACGACTAAGCCTTATGCACATTAAGTGGAATCCCAATTGGTAGGTGGAGTTCAAGTGTCACATGAGTTGCACAATACCATGCCACTAAGTGTAGTTATCACACGAGTTCAGAGGAATTTATTAAGAGTTCGAACTATTTTATTTAGAGGTCGACTCTTACATGAGTGCACATTAGCTAGACTCCTAGATGCCAAATGCACTTCGACTAAGCCGTAAGTAATTAGAGTTGTACTTAAGCTAATAGTTGTAGAATCATTGGAGTTAACATAATAGTTGCCTATAATAGTTAAGCTAATAGTTATCCAATATAACTTTGATTAGAGGTGAAGTTAAGCTAATAGTTCTAGACACATTTGTGTTAAAGCTAATAGTTATCCAATATAACTTTGATTAGAGTTGAAGTTAAGCTAATAGTTCTAGACACATTTGTGTTAAGCTAATAGTTGTATCTATTAATCGATGGAGTTAAGCTAGTAGCTGTATCTAATAGAATAGTTGAAGATTAATTTTAATTTTTACAACTATCACTAACTCTACTTATCACATGTTAGTTAAATTATTTTTTATTTTTTTGAAATTATTAATTTTGGACGACATTCATATAATCAATCTGGACAGTACACTTGTCTCATTCTCGTTTAATTTTGGACGACTACCATAGAATCAATCTAGACTGTACACTTGTCTCGTTCTTGTTAGTACATGAAAAAGCATAGATAATAGTCCACCCCAAAATTCTAACATGTGTATAATTATGCACAAATAATTCTGAAAAGAAAAGGGAAATTAAATTTCGACTTCTAATTCCAACATCAAGACTACATCATATGCAACGAAAGCATAAAGAGATAGTTTTAAGGTTAAATTAACAAAAATATCAATCAATTATGACACAGAACTCACATCCCAACCAAACTAAGACAAAGTAGGCCCATGCAACTTAGTCTATGAAGTTGATGTTTGGCTAAAGCTAATTAAAATGTCCAGATAATGGTGGTCACGGGTTTTGATGGCAATAATGCATTATTGAAGATTTAGAAAGAGTGACGCGATCACAAGTTCTAATGGAAACGTTCAGCGTTAATATTGATTACATCAATACCCTTCAAGCATAGGGGCCTCATTTCTCCGAAGACTCGTATAATTTGTCTGCAATTGGCATGGATTTTAGAGTCAACAACTCAAACGCTTCTCCTTCTATGACCTTTCTCACACAAACTCAAACCCAGATCCTTTCTCCTTCTATGACCTTTTTCAACCACAAAAATATCAATCAATTATGACACAGAACTCACATCCCAACTAAACTAAGACAAAGTAGGCCCATGCAACTTAGTCTGTGAAGTTGATGTTCGGCTAACACTAATTAAAATGTCCAGATAATGGTGGTCACGGATTTTGATGGCAATAATGCCATTATTGAAGATTTAGAAAGAGTGACACGATCACAAGTTCTAATGGAAACGTTCAGCGTAATTACGGGCAAGGACGTGGATAATACGGTTAATATTGATTACATCAATACCCTTCAAGCATAGGGGCCTCTTTTCTCCGAAGACTCGTACAATTTGTCTGCAATTGGCATGGATTTTAGAGTCAACAACTCAAACGCTTCTCCTTCTATGACCTTTCTCACACAAACTCAACCACAAACATATTTCGCTTCCCTGCAACTATTTATTTCCCTCATTCAGGCAGCTGACCTCTCATCATCCCAAGTAGTATAGGATACAGAAAAAGTTTCTTCAAGGGCTGCTAGAAATTGAGATATTGAGTTTTTTTACTTCTCTTGCAGCTATTAAGATGGCGAAGGTATATATATAGTTTCCATTATTAATATTTTAGAGAGTTATTGAAGATTCTATCTCTATATCATTAACAACTATTTGTATGTGCAGAAAATGGTGTTTAAATCGAGCATAGATGATGAGAAAAGTAAGGCAAAGGTCATGACGGCCGTTGCAGGGTTTGGAGGCACGCATCTTTTTACCGTATTAATTGCATTATATTCAGTCAAACATTTTCTGCTCAAGATTTCATATATGTTTGTTCTTGTCTGATTGACTTGCTCATGTTGCCAATTTTCTGTTTCAGTGGAGTCTATTGCAGTAGACATGAAGAAGGGAACGATAACTGCGGTCGGAGAAGCAGATCCTGTGTCTCTTGCAAAAAAACTCAGGAAACTGGGATACAAAGGTGACTTGGTGAGCGTGAGTCCTGCTAAGGAAGAGAAGAAAGACGAGGAAAAGGATGATCCAGTTGTGTATCATATGATTCCGGCCACTATGGTTTACCCAGCATACGTTGAAAGAGACGAGTATTCAAATAGCTGTGTCATCTTATAATAATATTTTAGGCGAAGGTTGTGTGCCTTTTGTGTTTGACGTTGTAGGTTCGAATCAGGAAAAGTAAAAGATAATTATATATCCTTTCAGTTTGTATCTGAAAAAAGTTAAATTTGTTTCTGTGTTTGTAGTTTATACTTTGGAAATTGTCAGACAGGTTCAAATCTGGATGAGTAAACGATTTTTATATATATATTTTTTTGAAGTCATAATTGAAGTTATACATAGGGTATATATAATTGTATAAATAATGAAATTAAGATGTAAAGATATCTCAGACAGACTATCAATTTGAATTTAAATTCTAATTTTATAACAAATTAAGTTATCATTGCTACTAAAAACTAAATTAAATTATTATAATTAATATTATAGTTTTTTTCTTCTAGATGAATATTCAAAGAAAATATTTATCATTATGAAGTTGTAAGTTTGAAATTTGAAACAAATAAGCAACTCACCAATAAACAAATTTCTTTATTTTTATGAAGTTCTAAGCTTAAAATTGGAAACAAATAAGCAAGTCACCAAAAAACTTATGAGTCTATCGTCTATGGCTCAGCATAGCTCCAAACATATTTAAAGCTCGTTCAGGTCGGCATGCATCAAGTGATATGACTGAAAAATATGTTTTCCTGTGCGCATATATAATACAATTTATTGAATGAAGAGCCACTTCCATTGGATTTTAAAAGGGTATTGTTCTAGAAAGAATTATACATGTGGCCAAGACATGAGAACTATAAGAATCTGAGTGAACAAATTTACTATTTTAAATTGTTATTATTATTAATTTAGTGAATTAGAAATGATGATCATCATTAATATTTTATTTTGATGTTCTAGAAAAAGTATTTTTAGATCATTATATTTTGACAATTTAAAAGGTTATGAAGGTATATATTATATCAAAGATTATGGAATTGCAATTTAGTGTATATTCATAATGGTTTATGTAATATCCAACCCTTTACGTTATTATGAAGCTCATGAGAATTGGTGCTTATCTTTGTTATTTTTATTTTTGTCTTCCAACTATTTGTAATCTATAAAGATGCTTCTTTCTTGTCTCACATTTTCTCTTTAAAAATAATTTAATGTTTTTAATGTTATCAATGTTTTGCAAAGTGAGATTTTGGCCAATCCCCCAATGATGTAACAATGCCATGCTGTCTTTATACCTATGTTGAGAGAGGTGGTCTTCACTAGATTTTGAATCAATTTTAGGATGTCTCTTATCACCCATGTTATTTATACTGTACCTAGTCATAGGGATGCTCTCAATGAGGAAGACTCACTTCTATTAAGAGGATAGGATAGGTCATATTGCTTTTAATTTTGAGGTTATAGGTTATAATATTATTCTCCATTTGTTCTATATTTCTTCATGATTGTATACAAATGTAGCAACAAGATAATGAAAGTGACTAGAATTTCAAAAACTATATATGTGACATCATAAAGGTTGTTGATTTACAATTGTTTTCAAAACCAAAATAAGTTTTCTACCTCTATATCACTATATATAAAACCCAACAACAAACATGCTCCTCTTTTATCCATATATATATATAATCATAATCATAGTCATTATCATGAATAAGCTATAGGCTTTTTTTGTTATTAAACTTTTCTTTTATATAAAAAAAAAAGCTTTAGATACCTTCATATTCATGCTTTTGAAGATGAATAAATAATTTTTTTATTTTTATTTTTAGAATTGCCCACAAGATTAATTTGATCTGTAGATTTTATAAAGAAATAATTTCAATCAATCCATCATCTAGATAAAGTGATGGTATTCCATGGTTAGGATATGGTTGCACCAAAACATTTACAAGGCGTTTAGCGTGATTACGGAATAGAGTTATCATAAATTTATGTCATTTTTCTCATAAAACCTTGCACCAAAAATTATATCGTTTCTTTGATAGAGCCTTCTACAAAGCAACTGTGATAATATATTCATGAGTTTGCTTTTCTACTTACATTAAAACATTTATATTTAGTTATATATCTTACACGTTATCTTTTATACAAAGCAAAACTACAATCTCATTTTTGAGATTACACTTTATTAGGAGCAAAACTACAATCTCATTTATTCAAGATTAAATGTTTTTGGAATCTCTAAAATATGCAACTAAATGTAATTTCTCTTCACTCTGAAACAATTTTACACAAGAATAAATTTAGGGTGATCATTATTCACCATGCCCTAAAGCAATAATTTTTGGTTAAGTTTCATTGCTTAGCATTGGCCTTGGACATATTTATGCTAAAGATCCAACCACAAGCCATGAGAGCCGAATAATGCTCACCTAGGTGGTCATTCAAATTCAAAACACGTTGGTCCTTTTTGACATTTCAAAATGCAGAATTATCCAAAGTCACGCTTACAAAAACAGTGAATACCGAATTTCAATAGTGAAGATCCGTCATGGTACCTACGACTGTAAATGTGTCGGCAAGTGCAAATTTGGCGCGAAGGTACTGTCATTGTAACAGTCGCCATTGCCGTAATGAATGACAGTTGATGCTCGGTCCCAGACAGAATGCTGACTCTGAACGTCCTTCCAAATGCATTAATTTTTGGTTGCGGCCCTTCTGTTTCTGCTATGAGCCTCTCAATGGGCAGTAAACCCTTTTTCTTATTGTTTTTGGGGTCAAGAATTCATTTTCAAATATGTTGCAATTACCTTTTATTTTAATAGCTGTCGATGGTAGTCGAAGGAAATTACTAAATAGTTTTTGAATTCATTTAAAAAAAAATTGTGCATGAAAGAACGAATCGTGAAATTGCAATAATTTCTAATTTGCCAGGCTCTGCCAGGCTCCAAAACAGTCACATGAAATCAGGCTGTTCAAAAATACTGCATCGAGCTCCTTTTTGTTAAGGTTATTTCCAAGACCAGGTATAAAAAGGTGAAAAATAACCAGCCTGTCTAGGCATTAATGAGGTGGTTTTGCACTACGTCGTTGAATTTCAAACAATTTTATGTTGTTGAATTTAGTACCACAAATATTGAAATGGACACCATAGCCTTGTTGTAGGCTAATAATTCCATATCCGAACACTCATTTGATGGCATGGGGCCTACACATAGTCCAGTAGGCTTAAAGGAAACACACTATGGTTTTAAACTATCTATTTTGACCTTGGACCGTGTCTAAACTTATTATAACCATTCTTAATGTAATAAATCCAAAATGGTCATCAAATCTTGATCACATGACAATCATTCCCTTTACATTACCCTTTGTGGTGTTTAAGGGATACAATGATGTCTCATGAGCCCCATAGACAAAAATTATGGTATAATACCCTACATTTTTGCATTGAACCACATCACAGGAACCAAGAACCATGTCTAGTGTTCTAACTAACTTCAAAACTAGCACCATGCCCCACTTCCAAGCCAAATATTCCCTATGGAGGGCCAATATGGTGGTTTGGGATCACACACATGTAACATATTTCGTAAGGTCCTAGATTTTTCATTATACCATGGAATGGTCCTAAAGTTCCATCCCTAATGTACCCCTCATCGACTTGTTGGCAAAGGATTCCATCCAGAGGCCCTATGCAAAGGTGTGGGTTACTATGCAAAGAACATGAGCACCATAGGCAAATGTTCTATCCCAACAACATGAGTTTTGTTATCAATGAAGGGTTAGTGACCAAGAAGAATCCATAATGTGACTAATATCAAAATAGCCGACATATCCCTATGACAAGAAAATGGTGGAATAGGGCCTCATGGATGACCTATGTAGAACCCAAAAGCTGCATGTTATAGACTAAAACTCTCGGTCTTCACCGTGTAACATGAATTGGGTCATGAGAACCATCCTTGGTGTACTAAACCTTCAAACGTGATACCACATCTCAATAACATGCCAAATATTTCCTATGGATGGGATATGTTGTGGGATTTTCAAATGTGATATAACCACCGCCACCAAAAGTCCAAATTGTCATGATGTTTAAGGGATTTTTTTTTAAATCGGCATAAAAAAGACCTTTAGGGGGGCTTTGAGTCTTCCTTGCCTAAAACAATTTCTCGACAGTTGGACTTTTGAGGGCGGCTTCATCACAACTGCCTCCACAAGTCCAAATTCCCATAACTTTTGGGGGCTACTTTAAAACAACCTCCGCCAAAATCCCAATTATCATGGCATTTGGGGGCGTCTTTCAAGCAACCACCCCCAAAATTCAAATTATTATGACTTTTGGGGGTGGCTTTAAAAGAACCACCACCAATAGTTCATTTATCATTATTTCTTTTGGGGAGGGATTAAAAACTGCCTAAAAAATAATGTTTATGGGGGGTCTTTCTAAAATCACAATAGGACTTGTTTTTGGAGCGGGGGTTTAAAAATTGGCCCCAAAATTCCTATGAATTGGACTTTTGGCAGGTGGTTAAAAAACTACCCCCAAAAGTTCAATTCTCATTAATTTTGGGGGATGTTTTTAAGAACCGCCCCAAAAGGTCAATTTTAAAGACCTATTTTTTTTGCGGGGGGAGGGGGGGGGGGAGAGGTTACGAACCACCCCCAATGGCCTAAAAAAAAAATTAGGGGGAGTTTTAGAAAAACCGACACAAGGTAAAACTGCCTTGAAAATATCTTTAGGGGGGGTCTTTAAAAAAACCTCCTCCAAAAGTCATGAAAGTTGAACTTTTGGGGGCGTTTTTAAAACAACCGCCCCCAAAATTCTAATTCTCATGACTTGTAGGGGTGTATTTATAACAACCACCCCAAGTAGTCTAATTCTTATGACTTTTTTTGTGCGGGGGTTAAAAAAATTGCCCCCAAACGTCTAATTCTCATGACTTTTGGCAGGGGAGATTTCTAAAAACCACCCCCAAAAGTCTAATTCTCATGACTCTTGTGGGGGAGGGTTCTAAAAACCACCCCGAAAAGTATAATTCTCATGACTTTTGAGGGGGGGTTCTAAAACCATCCCCAAAAGTCTAATTCTCATTACTTGGGGGGCC
>LPNX010682907.1:125298-138843 GCA_001517045.1 Pseudotsuga menziesii | reverse complement strand
GGGGGGGTGGTTAGAAAAATATCCATAAGAAAAAACCACCCCCAAAAGGGTATTTTGTTGTAGTGTTTATTTTGAAAGATAGAAGCATACCATTAGGATGGAAGGACCTTCCATCGAAAGCAGTAAGCAAAGGTGTTCAATGGAACCAACTGAAGAGATCCCATAGCTTTTCAACAACACATCGACATAAAATATGTGGAAGCACCTTCATCCACCATCATTCTTCCAGTGGTTTTTCCACCATGGATGGAATCGATAAAGAAGGACCATGGTATGGAAGGCGTAGTTTGACGTTGAAAATATTAAATTTTTACAACAGGATTGCAGAGTCCATATTGCCTATAGCCGCTAAGAGTGCATTGTGTTGCAAAGAGAAGATTTGTACCACTTCTAAAATTGACATCAAACAAGGTGTTTGGGATAATATGTCTTCTACCATAGAGTAGTTAGAAGAAGCCCTTGCATTAGTGTTGTGAAATGTCTTCTTGAAGACACCTTTTAGTATCTTGGGAATAGGTTCAGTGGGTTTTTCAATAGCGAGAGGGGTTGAAGGTTTGGCAGCAGAATTATCTTTCATTTGAGACTACGACTCATAGTTTTTAATTCTATTTTGTAAAAGAGTACTTGATCGAACCATATGAATATAATACTGATCAGCAGGAGCACTTGATGTGCCCCTGGCATCTTTCAAAGTAGAAGACACATTTTTTCCTTGGGGAAAGGGATCCTTCAGGACAACTAGTTGTTGCTTCTTGAGAAGCTTATGTATTTGATCCATCATGGGATATTGGTATGTTAGATAGTCACCTTGTCATAACTTGCAAGGAAACTTGACCTTGTTCTTCTCTTTCTTACCCCCCTCAACATTATTTGTGGGATTTTATTTATTTTGGTTTCCCTCACCCTTCTTCCCTTTGTTCTTTTTCTCACTAGGCTGCTAAGTTCCTTTTTGAGAATATTGTGCTGAATAACCATTAGCATTTTGTGGTGAGGGCTCAACAACCTTGGTTGCCTCCACTGCAGATTCTTTCACTGTTAGCTCATGGATATTCTTAGCCAATGATTCTACAATGGGTGTACTTACTGAACCAACCACAACATCAACATGGGTTCCACGATTGGGTTTCTCTAGGTCATTAGTATACCTCAGTGCCTCAAGAATAATTTCATAAAAAATCCCAAATTAAGAATAGATCAGATCTAGCTGCTGGTCCCTGGCAATGGATTCTTCTTCCATGGTGACTCTCTATATAGAAACATATTTTGAACTATATGGAAGTAATGATTTCAAAATCCATTCTAGAAAGAAATCAAGAGGAATGTTGGATTTGATAAGATTCTTAATCCTTCTCCACTCCTGAATATGATAAGATATGTGAGTGGCCTTGTTTTGTCGAAAAGTCAAAAACAATTCTGTGTCACGATCATACCAGACAGGACATTGAAAATGGTTCAAAAATATGGTTTCTAAGTCAAGGAAACTATCGTATGCATCCAATGGAAGTTCTATGTAACACTTATCCACTACATTAGTGAGTTTCCTTTGAAATAGCCTCAACTAAATGGAGTCATTGTTGATTGAGTTTGAACAACAATATAGATGGAAGTAGTGATATGAGCACTTGGATCCTCACCAATCTTTCCTTCAAACTTTGGGATTTTTGAAGGCAGTTTGATGGGAACATGTGGCCATGTCTCATTATGGCACATGGGATCATTCACTAATTTCAATAGGTCGAGCAAGTTTAAAGTTTCCAAAAAATGAATCTTTGGCCTAGCCAGTGTTTTGTATTGCGGATTTTGAGGTGAGGATGTACCTGCCGCAAGGATCCCAAAGAAGGGGACTCCCCTAGATACCGGTTGTGATGTAGTAGTACTACCTTAAAATGGGTTCCAACCGAATGCTAAAGGATTACATACTTGTAGTGTGTGATAAGTATTTTGGCCACTTTCATCTGAAAATAGAGTTGGGAAAGTAGGAGTAGAGATCCCTCTACTAAACAGTGAAAAGGGAGAGCTTCCAAATGGAGTAGCTGAAACCTAACTAGAAGTCTAAAAAATAAATCCTGGAAATGGATTCTAGTTCCCAAACAACACACCAACATAATTAGGTGATGGGCCTACATAAGGTGCAGATGGAGGGATGTGTCCCCCTTTCCACGGAAATCCTTGAACAAAGGAAGTGGACCCAATCACACCACTTTGAGAATTATACATGAAAGGATAAGAAGTACAAGGTATATTAGGTATCCCAGTAACCACCCCACTAGATTCGCCACTAATATTTAAAGGATTGGAGGGATTAATCACTCGAGCACTTGGAGAGAGTGGAGTTGAAAAATTCAACGAAACTGTGGGTGAAACTGATGCACTAAGTCTCGGAGCTCTCGGTGGTGGAGAATTTACTCCGCCAATAATCATTGTTGAAGTAGGGGTATACATTCCTTCTCCTGAACTAGACATATCTAGACAGAAGTAAATTGAAACGACGGAGTTGGACTAACACAGGGTCACTTAAATAAGTAAGAAATGTATTATAATTACGTTCAAACTCATCAGCTTGTAGGTATTCTATATCTATTGGTTGAATTTATTCCTGAGTATGTCTAAGTTCTAGTTCTCCTAGAACTGTCTTTGTCAATTCTATGCCTTTGACGTGGCAGTGGAGACTCCACTGTTAAAAATGGAGGAATATTTTTCAACCTTATACCTATAAAGAGGATGGTCCTCCACAACTAAAAATTTGAATCACACACCTAAAAGTCAAACTAAAACAAAAGAAAAGCGAAGAACACACTAAAAAATATCCTAAGTCACACAAACCCAAGCATTTTATGGATAGTTCATCCAATGGAAAGTATGGGATGATTAGGGCCCATATCCAACCAGTGAAGATTAGAGAGTAGTTACTTGGTGTCTTGTGATGAGTTTTCTTGGTGTAAGAACTGTAATCACCCAATCTCCCTCCCAAATTATTAACCGAGGTTACCTTCCAATTGTACCCTCGAAGCAATGGAAGTAGCCTTCCACTTCCACCCGTGTAAGAACCTAGGTCTAGGAAATAACGATACAAAATTCACATTGATATTCTTGCTGAATTGTCCTTGGACCGACTAGTGTGCATGAGAATGGTATCTAAGCCTGAAATTCTAACAATACTGCAACCTCATGCAGCCCAAGAAGTGGTATTGAAAAAACCCCGGTACGCACAACAATCATGGTATATGATCGAACATGGTATTGGAGGGTTATCTCTACAACAAAGCTATCACACTACCTCATGCTTGTCTCCTTTGTTATAGGAACTTTTTTTATTTATCCCTTGTGGACTTGGGTTTACCTAACAATTGGTCACTAAGTATGAGTTCAAAATGCTCTTGTATATTTAAAATTTTCCTAATCCAATAACCTATCCTAAGATAGTTTGTGATGGTGACCTAAAAAATAAAAAGGTAACTAATAATTTTTAGATTGATCATTATTTTTAAGGCTTATATTACTCATCGGTGACAGAAGTGAGACTCAATGACGTTTTTTACTCAACATTTGAAAGAAAATATGGAATAAAATTTTCAAAGATAATGCTATTAATGATGTTCTTTCTCATTTTTTGGTTTATGAAACAAATGGAATATTTAAAATAACTTGGAAACACAATCCTTTTTGTATTTTTCATTTTTTGAAAATAACTAGAAAACCAAAGATGCAATGAACCTAGACTGGGATTAGCAATGCAACTGCAACTACCATGCTTGTTTTTCTTTTCTTTTTTTCCTTAAGGGATTGCGGCCCACACATGGGTCCCTAGTCCATAATGTCATCTCTATGTGGGAAATATTGTGTTACAAGCAATAAATGGCCATTTTAAGCTCTGTGTGACCAAGAATGATTATCATTTATTGGGTCATATTATCAAGTCAAAACATAATCTCTCAGGGTAAGGGGATCATGGGTCATGTGTGATGCCCTAGAACACCTCAAAGGCACTTTATACGACATAGATAATATTTATCCAATGAATAAGATATGTCAGCCATTGTGAGGTTTGGCACACCAAGTATGGATTTTAGTCCCTAGGTCGTGTTGATGCGAAAAGAGTTGTTGGGCAAAAAAAATTCTCCTTAGGGCTCATGAACTATGTGTGGGTCCTTAGGAAACCACAAAGCCCTATAAAGGGAATATCACCATGTGAGAAATATATAGTACCTATTTTTATTATTTTTTGTTAACCATGGATATTTATTGTAACTTAAGCAATGGCAAGGCCAAAACACATGGGCTTAGGCCATAACATTTGCATTTGGCCTATAATCAAGATATGGTATCTATTTAAATATTTTTAACACTAAAGATGATTTCTATGGCCTGGACCATGGACCAATCTCTAAATTTAGGGTACAATTCCATATGAATTTCCTTGGGGCTCATGGCCCATGAATAGAGGCCTAGATTATAACAGAAGGCCTACATGGGGAATATTATCCTACATGTGACATGTGTATTGCTTCACCGTTTTGAGGAAGGACATGCCAGGGATGGTTTTCAAGGCCCATGTTATGGCCATATTCGAGGTGGCTAAAAGTGAAACTAGAACAATAGAGCTAGATTATTAATTTCATTAGGTATGAAAATTTTGCATGCATTATTATTATCAACTAGGATTAATTGGAGCTCAATGATGGTGCTAGCATGCTCTATTTGTTTTAAAATATTGATAATTGGTCGAAAGAGGAATTTCAAAAGAGAAAGGTATAAGGGTTATGTGGTATATATGGGTTGTTAGTGCTTGATGCAAGTGGTGCAAGACCCATTAAAACCAACTAACTAATGTCTCAAGTTTCTCCTCTTGAAGCGTCAAGACAAATTTAGATATTGTAATCGTGGTCACAATGATATCTCTAATGGCCCATAAATTAGTTATAGTAGCATGAAACAAGAATTTTATCCCACAAGATAATTTGGGATCATTGAGAGTGAAAAATAAGGATTTTTTATGCTCCATATTAAACTTTATTTCTCTTTAATCATGACTTTGCATTAAAATCTCATAAACAATATGTATGACATCTTAAGGTCCCATGCATTATAGTAATGAGACCAACCTTGAATATGCTACGTATATTCAGTTGAAATAGAATAAGATCTACATCTAAGTTGAATGGTGGTATATATCAGGATTTAAATTTATGGTATCAACCAACAAAACAAAACATCTTTTCCACACATTGTGCAAATCATGGATGCTAGTTTTCATGAGGGAAAACACTATAATACTCGCAACAAAACATTTAAAGAGAGTGTATGTTAGGATATATTTAGTTTTTGACTTGTCGCATTTTGATGGTGTATATTATGACATATATATACTCTTAAATACAACATTACAAGGCTCTTATGGTGTTCCACCCACAACATCAACCTCGGTGGTGAAATCCAATGAAAAAAGTTGTAAACATGTATGTCAAGTCTCATATTAATGTATGTTATTTCATAATCTATTATATATTTAGAATTGTCCTTTGGGGTTGGTGAAAGGTTAAAGGATTGTTAATATTTTTTATTTTGAAGGAATGTTTTGATGATAAGGACTAATGGCCATTGTAGATATGTCAAATGTAAATATTTGGATCTTCAAAAATTTGATAGGTTATTGATGCTTCTAAATATTTTGCATGTTTTACACTTTCACGACATATTTAGTGACAATTGGCACTCTTTGTCATACAATACAAAGGTCCATATACACGTGTTGTTAAGGTATATGCATCCAAAGTGATGAAGATGTGTATACATTCTATAACTTGGTATACCACATTTTTTTATTATAGAAACTATGGTTGAATGTAACCAGTAAACATTCTATCCCTTAAACCCATAGAAAAAATTACACACTTCAATGTTGATATGTAATACTTACTCAATTGGATGATAAAAATTTTGGACACTAGATACCCAACACCACACTCAATTAATCATCAACATTCACATTATAACATGTGTTTCCTAATCCCTTGGTAGACCCCTTCACACCAATCCACGTGCCACATGACATTCCAAAGAATCCTACCTAAGGTTTAGGGTAATCGTTACCAAGACATGGTAATATTTAGGGAGGTGAAGGGAAAGAGGGAGGTGGTTATAAATATATAGATATCATTGGGTGAGAACTTATAGATTCAGAGAGAGAAAAAAATATTAAAATGGACTCTGGGGATGGGAATGATGTCATCATGTTGTTTGTGTTAAGGTCACATGAGGATCTTGTTGACAAACGGGAGTGTTTCAAAGTGATATCTATCATACATGATTCCGAGGTGGTATCTATCATATATGAAATTAAAGTAGATTCTAAAAAAATTTGTCTATAGTTTCTATGAATAGAAACTTAGTAGGTGAATTCGCAGTTGGTGGCTTTTTAATTATACAATTTTGTTGACACACTTTTCCATATTTCATGTGATTATTCCAAATGTTTGCAATCTTATGACGTTAGTCCATATATTTGCAATCTTTTTTCCTTTTACCGTGTGCTACCTTGTGGATTTTTTTATTTACAACATTGGTCACTTTGGTATCCACATTACCTTTATGGCTTGGTCTTTGACTTACTATGGGTATGCTTGAAGGTCCATGTAAGAATGGAATAGTTGAACCCAAATTAGGAGGAAGGTTATCACAAATATTGAAATGGACACCATAAACTTGTTGTAGGCCAATAATTCGATATGCAAAGGCTCATTTGATGGCACGGGGCCCACAAATAGTTCGTGAGTCATAAAGGAAAAACACTATGGCTTCAAACTATATATCTTGACATTGGACCATGTCTACAATTATTATAACAATCTTTGATGTACTAAACTCAAAATGGACATCATATATTGATCACATGAGAATTATTCCCTTTACAGGACCTTTTCTGGTGTCTAAGGGATACAATGATGTCTCATGAGCCGCATAAACAAACATTATGGTAATACCCTACTTTTTTGCATTGAACCACATAATGGGCACCAAGAACCATGTTTAGTGTTCTAATTAACTTGAAAACTAGCACCATATCCCACTTGCAAGACAAGGATTCCCTATGGAGGGCCAATATGGTGGTTTGAGACCACACACATGTAACATATGTCCACAGTAAAATGCTATAGTGTAATTTGGTCCTATATTTTTAATTATACCATGGAATGGTCCTGAAGTTCCATCCCTAATGTACACTTCCTCAACTTGTGGGACATATACCACATGTAGCCAAAGAATTACCTACATAGGCACTATGCAATGGTTTGGGTTACTATGCAAAGAACATGAGCGCCATAGGAAAATGTTCTATTCCAACAAAATGGTTTTTTTTAATCAAATGAAGGATTAGTGACCAACTAGAATCCATAATGCGACGAATCTCAAAAGAGCCACCATATCTCTATGACGGGAAAAAGGTGGACTACGGCCTCATGGATGGACTATGCAAAACCCAAAAGAAGCATGTTATAGACTAAAACTCTAGATCTTAACCCTGTTACATGAATTGGTTAATGAGAACCATCCTTGGTGTACTAAGCCACCAAATTCCATACTGCATCTCAATCGCATGCAGAATATTTCCTATGCATGGGATATGTTGTGGGATTTTCAAATGTGATATAACCACTGCCCCTTAAGACCAAATTCTCATGACTTTTCAGAGAGGTTTTTTTTATTTTTCTTAAAAAGGACCTTTAAGAGGGGTTCAAGTCAACCCTCCGCCACCCCGCCCAAAAAAACATGAGAATTGGACTTTTAAGGGTGCCTTTATCACAACATCCCCCACAAGTCCAAATTACCATAACTTTTGGGGGATGATTTAAAACAACCACTACCAAAATACAAATTATCATGCCATATGGGGGTGGCTTTCAGACAACTACCCCCAAAAGTCAAATTATTATGAATTTTGGGGGCCTCTTTGAAAGAAATGCCACCAATAGTTTATTTATCATTACTTTTGGAAGGGGTTTAAAATATTCCTAAAAAATAACCTTTAGGGGGGGACTTTCCAACACCCCCCCCCCCCCAACCCAAAATCCCAATGGGACTTTTCGGGTGGGGCCGAGGCCTTTAAAATACTGCATTAAAAATGACTTTAGCTGTCTTTAAATTACCCCATCCAAAATACATGAGAGTTGAACTTTTGGGGGCGATTTTAAAACACTCGCCCCCAAAAGACTAATTATCATGTCTTGTGAGGGCAGTTTTATAACAACTTCCCCCAAAAGTCTAATTCTCATGTCTTGTGGGGGTAGATTTGTAACAAATTCCCCCAAAATTATAATTCTCATGACTTTGGGGAGGGTGTGGTTAAATCAACCTCCCCCAAAATTCTAATTCTTATGACTTTTAAGGGGGAGGTTCAATAAAACAATCCCAAAATTCTAGTTCTCATGACTTTTGGGGTGGGAGGGTTAAAAAAACCATCCTTAAAAGTTGAATTCTCATTACTTTTAGGGGTGGGGGCATTTCTAAAAAACACTCCCAAAAGACTAATTCTCATGACTTGGGGGAGGGGTTAAAAAACCGTCCCCAAAATTCTAATTCTTGTTACTTTTTTGGGGGGGTGTTCTAAATGTTAGGATTATAATCCTCCCTTGTCAAATCTAGTCAATTATGTCTAAATTAGGATTCTATTCAGTCTTTATTTAGTCACTAGCACCATTAGGTCCACATGGCCTAATTAGGACACATGAACCAGCTACTAGAGTGTGGGGAACACTAGTTGAGGCTAATTCCCATTGACTACACTTGAAAGCATAAGCTTAGGCACCTCCTAGACCAATTCCTACAGTTTAGGAGCCACTAGGACTGCCAGAACCAACCTCCTTCAGTTGAGTTCAGTTGGTGACTAGTCAAGCCTAGTTAGGAGTTAGTTACATTTAGTTACATCTAGTTCTACTCATTTAGAACCAGTCATTGATTAATTGCACGTGGAAAGGATAATTTACTCACCTACCACTTTTATTTAGAGTAGTTAACTAATTCTAACTGATTGAGGCACTGAATTAGAAAACTGGAGCTAGCTAATGAAGCTCCGATAGTGACTTAGACATAGTCTATTATCCATTTAGCTAGGTTGAGTCAATCAATTCGAATTTCCTCTCAATGGATTCAAATTTTTTGGTTATTAACATGAGTGTATTACTTTGTAAAAATTATTCAATTACTTTTGATTAATGAAAGCATTATACAACTGCAAACCACTTTTTACAATGTTTCACTCTTCAATTCTCAGTAAAATTGTCTGATCTATTTTTTGATTTGTGTGTTTATCCATAGATCATATGCTCTCAATTTATACTAAAACCCACCTTCAAAAGAACCTTTAAGGGGGGCCTTTCTAACCCCCCCCCCCCCCCCCCGGAAAAAAAAGTCATGAGAATCAGAATTTTGGGGGAGGTTTTAAGAAAACCACCCCTGAACGCCCAATTCTCAGGAATTTTTTTGGGGAGGAGGGTTTAAGGACCACCCCCAAAGACATAATTTTTTTTTGGGGGGGAGGGTGTTTGGAAAAACTATGCTGCAAGCCAAAAAAACCCCCAAAAAGGGTATTTTGTTGTAGTGAAAATGCCACTTAATGACGTTATTTATGACAAAACACCCCATTTGTAGTTGTGTACTAATTGGGAACATAGAATATGGAGGAATTTTATATCAAACTTATAACTAAATACAACACAATTTGTAGACATAAGGATATTTTGTCTTGACTTAAAATATCAATAGGGACCAAGAACACGTAGAGAGATACTTTGACCATGACCATTGAGTGTTTCTACACATACAACCCTATAAGTAGACCTCTCATGAGAAAATTTTCCACTAGAAGTAGGAATCCAAGTCTTATCACTACTATAATATCCTTTAACACATTGGATAGGTTTCCTATCAATTGGATCTCTCAACATACTCCAAGATCCACATAGTATTTGGGAGGCTTGTCTGAAAAAAGTGGTAGAGAAATTTTCCATGTTTAAAACATTGCTCCTAAATTTGATGCACATGGATACATCTGGTAACAATATGAGGTATTAGTATACAAACAAGGGTGTCACCTGTAACAATACATCATCACGGAATTCACAATTCAATAGGACACAAAATCAAAATATTCCACTTAGTAACCAATATATATTTCATAATAGTTTCCACACCTTCATACTTGAGGAAAAATACTTGTGTGGTTGTTTGGGGTGATTTTATTGTTCATACATTGCCGTAAACCTCATTTAGAGGCTAAGGATTAGATTTTCTCCCGTAATAATTCCCACGGCATCAAGCTTAAACAAAAGTGAGGTTATAAATGTATTTTTTCTCGATTGGGAGTATGAATTGAGTTATATAAGAAACATTAACTAGGATTATAGCCCTCATTTGTCAATATTCATGCCTACCATAGAACAAATTAATTGTATATCTAATCACATATGTTCATTACACAAATATCGACCAACTGCTTGTGTATATTAATCATTTATATTGTTCATTAGGTTGCATAACCTTGTGTATATTGACTTTAGATAATGTGCATTTGTTGCATATAAGTCACTAAGAATTCATCTCTTTAATATTACTATAATGTAAATAAAAAGGTGTATGTGTTATTAAGGCATAGAACATGGATACATTTCTATCGTATGAAATACAAAATCTAAGGGGGAACTCAACCTATGTGAAAATTTGAATTTCTCTTGATGCTCAGTGTTTATCCTATAACATTTTAATGTATCTTACAATTTAAAAAAAACATCATTTTCATGATTCTAAGACATTCAAAATTATGGATTATATCATATCCTTTACATATATAGAATTATATATATTGATTTTGTGATTTACGTACTAAAAATTTGAACAAAGAAGAAATATATTTTATATTTAGATAAAAACACTTAAATGGATTGAGGGAAATTGCATAATTAATTTCAAGAGATTCCAAGTTTATTTTCTTTTAAGTTAAAATCAGTCTTTGACAACATAAAAAAAAGTCTATAATGTTTTATGGCCAATCCTACCTAGCATATCTATATCTAAATTTCTTACCAAATTGACCAAGAACCCTTACACATGTAAAGAACATAACAAATCATATTATAATTATGCCTAGACTGGGCCTCCTCCTCTATCACATAATCTTGTTCATGCCATTTCCCTCCTCAAAGATAACATGACCTGCTAATGCAACAATGTTTTGTTGCATTGTCTCTTCTTCACCACCAATCACTTTGGTGGAATCCTTAGATAGAATTGGGTAGCCAACAATAGATCGGGAACCTCTAGAAAAGCCACAGAAGATATAGCAGTGCATATGTTCAAGTCATTGGTAAGCTATTCTTATTTTAGACCATAATGTTTTAAACCATATTTCATTTCTTCCTATTTATTTTACTCCTTATTCACATGGATGCTTAGGTATTCAATCACCCACCATAACCTTTCAATTTGATATGGAAAAACTCTCGATGAAGGTCACTAAGAAATTATCACCCAATTTAAGGAAATATGAGTTTTGGATAGCTCCCAACAATTAAATCATTGTAATTTGTAGTTGGTTTTAGACAAATATGGCTGGGTTCTTATAAAAACTCAAAAATTACCACCCTTGCGTGGAGAGAATGATCATGGTATGCATTGATTCTAGGGAGTTCATTTCCTAAAATGCATGTCGATTACCATCCTTTTGCATAAAGCAATTAAAAGGAAAAGATAGCATAGGAATTCATGAAGTTGAGATGGATACATCATAATACTAGAACATACTCCTCATCAATGATCATGGTTTTAAATAAGTAAGTAAATTAACACTTGATTCCAAAGTTCCACACTTAACAAGTTGACATCTAAGATAAATTCCCCATTTTCTTCATTGCTAACTAATTGTTTGAGATTTATAGAGCACATTTATTCAATAAAGTGTATTTATGTGCTATTTATCACCAAAAACATATGAAGGAAGTATAGATTCCTAATACTACCTTAAGCAAAGATGTATTTTGAGTTGTACAATACCTCTTCGAGTTTTCGAATCTCATGAGTGGTCCCTTTCAACCCATTTTGCATAACATTGTTCTTTTATTCTTTGATGATACTTTGATTGAAAATAAAACTTTGGATACACATTTGGAACACCATGCATATAAAACATTACAACTACTCGAGGATAACCTCTTGTACATCAAACATTGAAAATGCTCTTTTGGTGACTCTAAAGTTGGATATATGGGTCACGTTTAAGTCTATAGGATGGGGTGTGAGTTTACCTAAAGAAAATTCAAGCAATGAAATATTTTCCACACAAAAAGTCTCTAATAATATTTTTTGGATTCATATTTTGCTTGGTTTCTATAAATACTATCTTGTTGAATTTTATCTCCATTAACTTCATTAATAAAAACTATTGCTTTATATTGAAATATTAAACCATCCACCATTGCAAAAATATTCATGTTTCATGTTTTTAATGTACATGGAATGACTAATTCCATTGCAATGGATCATGATCCTACCTTGACTAGAAAAATTTGGTAGGATTAATTTAAACTACACAACACCCATTTAAAAATGTGCACATCTTATCACCCCTAAATTATTTTCTATAAAAGGGAAACTAATAATTTTTTTGAAGAATTAATTTATACGTTTTATGTGAGATCAATGAGAATAGTGAGCTTGAAGGATTCCCCTTACAAAAATATGGTAAAATAGTAGCCATAACGGTGTGACCAAAATGTCACCTAATGAGGTTATTTATGGAAAAAACACCCCATTTGTAGTTGCATACTAATTGGGAACATCAAATATGGAGGAATATGATATCAAACTTAAAACCAAAGCTATCAGTCTTCGTAGACTTGATGACTATTTGGTTTTGACTTAAAATATCAATAGGGATCAAGAACACATAGAGAGATACTTTGAGGATGACCATCGGGTGTTTCTACATCTAATACCCTATAATTAGACCTTTCATGAGAAAAATTTCCACTAGAAGCACGAATCCAAGTATTATCACTACTATAATATCCTTTAATGTATTGGATAGGTTTCCTACCAATTGGATCTCCTAAAAGACTCCAAGATCCACCTAGTAATTGGGGTCTTGTTTGAAAAAACATTAGAGGAAATTTCAACTCAAAATGGGCCTCCTAAAATGAACTAATAAAATAATAGTTAAAATAATAAAATAATATTTATTAATTTTGGAGGAAGAAAAGAAAAAAACTACTTTTTTGTTTGTATTTTTGACATATCTCCCTGTGTTTTTACTCAAATTTCGATTGGGAGAGCTCGTTGGATGCAGAATTAAATTCGCATCCAATGAGTACCCACTCGACATACTTTTGACAGACACCACTACCCCAAAAACAAGAAATACCTGAAAAAATAGAATGATGATGTCATCATTCCATTTTTCAGGTATTTCTTGTTTTTGGGGTAGTGGGGTCTGTCAAAAGTATGTCGAGTGGGTACTCGTTGGATGCAAAATTTAATTCTGCATCCAAGGAGCTCTCC
>LPNX010682907.1:79110-125020 GCA_001517045.1 Pseudotsuga menziesii | reverse complement strand
ATATATATATATATAGATAGATAGATAGATATAAGCTGACTTTTTTATGTGACACGTGTCATCTCCACGTTGAGCACGGAATTACACTTCTACCTCATACCGGGCTATAGAATGCGCCTCTCGGTGCAACAACACATTATCAAGGAAGTTGTGATACAATAGGAAACACAATTGAAATATTCCACTTGGTAACCAATATATATTTCATAATAGTTTCCACATCTTCATACTTCAGGAAAAAGACTTGTGTGGTGGTTTGAGGTGATTTTATTGTTCCTACATTGTTGGAAACCTCATTTAGAGGCTAAGGATTAGGTTTTCTCCCATAATAATTCCCAAAGCGTCAAGTTTAAAGAAAGGTGAGGTTAAAAATGTAAGTTTTCTCGATTTGGAGTATGCATTGAGTTATGTAAGAAAGATTAACTAGGATTATAGGCCTCATTTGTGAATCTCCATGCCTACACAGTAAAAATGAATTGTATATCTACTCACTTATGTTCATTACACAAATATGAACCAACTGATTATGTATATTAATCATTTATATATTTCATTAGGTTGCATAACTTTGTGTCTATTGACTTTAGATAATGTGCATTGGTTGCATATAAGTCGCTAACAATTCATCTCTTTAATATTAATATAATATTAATAAAAAGTGGGGTGGTAGGTGGGGGATTGGGTTCATCACCTTGGATGGAGAAATAGAATTCAATTTTTCTTGGGGACTTGGAAGGAAAACCAATAATATAACAATAGCATTGGCCCTATGGGAGGGACTTCCGCTCTACAGAAGTGAGGGAATCAATGAAATTATCATGCTTGGAGATTCACGAGTAATAATTCAAGCTCTCACTGAAAACACTCTCCCTTCCTAGGTGCAACTCCGCCAGCTAATTAGGAAAACCCAAGATTTGGTCACCTCCTTTCGCAAAATTGAGTTCCTTCATATTCTTTGGAAGTTCAATAGTAAAGCAGACCTTGCTGCAAACATATGCTCTTCTCTTAGTTATGAAATATTAAAGTGGAATGTGGTCATATCCTTTTGTCAACCCCCATAGGACTCTCACCTTGCCTAAGGGGCTTAAAGCGCTAACCATCTAGCTCATGTAAAATTTAATGTAGGCACATGTGACACATGCTTATTGAGGTGGCATGTCGGCAGCATCTGTGGCGGTGTGTGTTCAAGGATAGGGATACTATGACCAGGTTTTAATTCCTGTGTGTTCAAGCATTTGCAATAGTCGAGCTGAAGGTTTTATGTCCTGCCCATTTGATGTGAACCCAAGCATGAATAGACAGGAAATTATGGATTTGTTGAGCGTCTATGGTGGAAATTTTATTAGATAAGAGAAGGGGAATGATCGTCGTATTATGATTTGGGTCGATTGCATAAGCGGAGAAATTTTTCTCTGATTCATCTACTTTAGTGAGGAGTTTGCTGGTTTGTCTGCATCATTGAGTAATTGTGTTCAGGTTAAGACTATCATTTTCTATGTGGAATCTTCCTCAGCATCCTATTAATTCATTGGCTCCTCGCTTCCCACTCATTTCATTCAAATGGACATTAGGGAGATGAAGAGGAATATTAGAAGGATCAATAGGTTTCTGAGCAAGCTTGATTCTAACGGTAGTCATTGGAAAGATAACATTGACAAGGACATGGTTCAATTGAAGAAAGAATGTGACCGTTCAATTTCACGCACAAAGAATGTGTTGACAAGGATTCTGGCTAATGTGAAGATTAAATTCGAGAAGGTAGAGTTGAAGGTGGCTAGGATGGAAGTGGCGAACTCCCGAGGTTCCTATTCTCACTGTGGCGAGAAAGTCAAATGAATTTCGTCTGTTTAGACTCAATTTTGAATTTCGATGTCTCGAATTGTTGTTTCTATGTATAACTAGAAGCACCTTTGTTTAATGTAACTAGAAGCATCTATGTTTACTAATAGAAATCTCTAAGTTGTAGTGGAATGGCAAGGTCTAAACTATAGGAAGACTTGCTTATTTGAACTCTATTTGTTGCTACCATAAAGGAACCCCTTTTAATTTTGGCTCAGTTTTTGTGGTTAAACCACCTATAAATATAACCCTTTTTGTCTAAAACTAAAAACTAAAAAAATATAAATAAAAAGGTGTATGTGTTATTGAGGCCTAGAACATGCATACATTTCTATGGTATGAAATACAAAATCCAAGGGGGAACACAACCTATGTAAAAAATTGAATTTCACTTGCAAGCATTTCATAACATTTGTCCTCACATGTTCTCTTATTTTCTTTCTATGTGTATTATTTGGAATTAGGTTAAATTCAGTTGTATGGATTCCATAAACCTTATCAAGTTGAACACTTTCNATATAGAGAGAGAGAGAGAGAGAGAGAGAGAGAGAGAGAGAGAGTATTATTATTATTATTATTCTTGTGGCATTTCTCATTAATGTTTCTCCTATAACCTTTTAACCTATCTTACAATTTCAAAAAAGACATTTTCATCATTCTAAAACATTCAAAACTTATGGATTTTATCATATCCTCTAGATATATAGAATTTTATATATTGATTGTGTGATTTACTTAATAAAAACAAATAAGAAACATAATTTATATTTAGAAAACAAAACTTATGGATTTAGGGAAATTGCAAAATTAATTTCAAGAGAGTGTATAAGTTTTTTTTTTCTTTTGATTTAATAAGTCTTTAAGAACATCGAAAAAGGATTTAATGTTCTATGGCCAAGGCCTACTTGGGCCTACCTAATATATCTATATCTAAATTTCTTAACAAATTGACCGAGAACCCATAAACATGTAAAGAACATAACAAAGCATATTATAATTATGCCTAGAATGGGCATCCTCCTCCATCATATCATCTTGCTCATGCAATTTCCTTCCTCAAAGCTAATATGATATGCTAATGCGACAATTTTTTGTTGCATTGTATCTTCTTCACTACCAATCACTTTGGTGGAATCCATAGATAGAATTGGCTAAGAACCTCTAGAAAATCCACATAAGATATAACAGTGCATATGTTCAAGTCATTGGAAAGCTATTCGTATTTTAGACCATAATCTTTTAAACCATATTTCATTTTTTCCTATTTATTTTACTCCTTATCCACATGAATTCTTAGGTATTACACCACCTACCATAACCTTTCAATTTAATTATTCATTGTCCTCAATAGATAAAAGAAAAACATGATGCTTAAGTATTCCATCACCCACTATAACCTTTCTATTTTATTATTTAATGCCTTAAATATTTTTTCATTATCCCCAAATGTTACCATCAGTGCCCTAAGATGAGACACATTGAAACTTATAACACAAAAATTAAATTAAAACTAAAGTGCACACCCAAGCCTGTATAAATTCCCAACCCCTACCAATTATCTCTTTAGAGAATGATGCCCAACTAATCAAGATTTATAAAAGAAATTGATAATTCAAGGCAACCTAGTAGACTGAATATTGTAATCCATTTTTCTACTTTTTGATATATTGTCATTCATTTTGATATGGTCTTTCAAAAAACAAAATATGTTGTTTTCACTTAATAAATATTAATAAACTTATTTATTTATGATCTTTTAACAAAGTTAAAATTTATTTGTTTTTTTAACAATCTGCATTCATTGTCATATATTGGTCTTTCAAGAAAAGACCAAATTGTGTTGTTTTCACTTAATAAATATTAATGAATTTATCTATCTATAATTTTAGACCAATGTTAATATTATTAGTTTTTTAATCCTTCAATGTGCTTTTAACAATTAAACCCACTAAAATCTAACAAATCTAACAGTGTAAACATGTATCAAAATAATTAAATAATTTTTACAACAATATTTGTTTTTTTTATCAACTTTAACAAACTTTGATCAGTCTCCTCCCACGATTAGCACGTACATTAATGTTTTCTTAAATAACTTATAATTATACAGAAATAATTCTAGAAAAGGAAAATTAAAATTAAATTTTAACTTCTTCTTCCTCAATCAGGACAACATATGCAAAGAAACCATAAAGAGATAAAGTTTTAAGGTTAAATTATCAAAACTATCAATCAATTATGACACAACTGACATCCCAAGCAAACAAGACAAAGTAGGGCCATGCAACTTAGTCTGTAAAGTTGAGGTTGTGCTAACGCTAATTAAAATGTCCACATAATGGTTGTGACGGGTTTTGATGGCATTATTGAAGATTTGGAAAAAGTGACACGATCAGAATTTCTAATGGAAAACCTCACCTACCTTGTAACTTGCAGCTTAATTATGGGTCAAGGACGTATAGGGTTAATATTCATTACATCAATACTTTTTAAACACTGTAAGAGTTATTTATTGAGCTGTAAAGCATTTACTGTGGCTGCAAAAAGCTTGATGATCATTGGATCTTGAGCTATCCGAGATCCAACGGTTATCAAACCTAATACAACCATATTAAATACTTTACAGCTCTTACGCTCAAACAAGGCCTCATTTCTTGAAAAACTCATATAATTTGTCTACACTTAACACATATTTTAGAGTCAACAAATCAGACGCTGCTCCTTCTATAACCTTTCCCACACAAACTCAGATTCTTCGAACTCAGATTCTTCCGGAAACTGACCTTTCCCACACAAACACAGAGTCTTCAGACATCAATTTAAATATAAATTATAATTTTATAACAAATAAAGTTATCATTTTTAAATTTAAAATCTAATTTTATAACAAAAACAAGTTTTCATTGCTATAAAAAAAACTAAATTAAAAATTATGATAATTAATATTATAATTTTTCTTTTATATAAATATTTAAAAAATTATTTATCATTATGAAGGTGTAACCTGTGAAACAAAAAAGCAACTCACCAATAAACCATTTTTTTTTTAAATGAAGTTTTAGAGTTGAAATTGGAAACAAATAAGCAACTCACCAAGAAAAACATATCCATCGTCTATGGCTAAGCCTAGCTCCAAAGATATTTGAAGCTCGTCGAGGTTGGCATGCATCAAGTGATATGACTGAAACTGAAAAATATGTTTTCCTGTGCGCATATATAATACAGTTTATTGAATGACGATCCACTTCCATTGGATTTTAACAGGATATTGTTATATAAAGGATTACACATGTGGCCAAGACATGAGAACTTTAAGATTTGGGTGAAGAATTTTGCTATTTTTAATTGTTAATATTAATTTAGTGAATTAGATAGGATGATTATTAATCTTTTATTTTGATGTTCCATGAGTTCAGAAAAATGTATTCCTAAATCATTATAGTTTTGACAATTTAAAAGGCAAGGAAGGTATGTCTTGTATCAAAGATTATGGAATTGCAATCTAGTGTATACTCATCATGGTTTATATAATATCCAAACCTTATATCACTATGAAGCTCATGAGAATTGGCTCTTATCTTGGTTATATTAATTTTCTTCTTGAAACTAGTTACAACATAAAGATACTTTTGATCTTCTAAACCACAGCTAATTAACTCTTTATATAGTATCTTAAATTCTTTTAACATGTAATTCTCTTAAATAATTTAATATTTTTAATGTTATCAACGTTTGCAAAGTGACATTTTTGTAAATCCCCCAATGATGTAACAATGCCATGCAGTCTTTACATCTCTTTTGAGAGAGGTGGTCTTCACTAGATTTTGAATAAATTTTAGGATGTCTAGACTCTCTTATCAGCCATGTTATTTATAGTGTACCCAGTCATAGGGATGCTCTCAATGAGGATGACTCACTTCTATTAGAAAGATAAGATAGGGCATATCCCTTTTAATTTTGAGGTTATAGGTTATAAAATTATTCTCCATTTGTTCTATCTTTCTCCATGATTCTCTACAGATGTTGCAACTCTAAACTTCACAATTCTCTAAGAGATAATGAAAGGGACTAAAATTTCAAAAACTAATATTTTATATGTGACCCCATAAAGGTTGTTAATTTACAATTGTTTTCAAGACCAAAAAAAACTTTCTACCCCTATCTCACTATATATAAAGCCCAACAACAAAGATGCTCCTCTTTTATCCATACCTTTTGTGTGTGTATATATATAATCACAATCATAATTATAGTAATAGTAATAGTCATGAACAACATAGAGACATCTTTGCTGTTAGACTTTTCTCTTGTATAAAAAAAAAGCTTTAGATTAATGAATGAATAATAGTCTCAAAGATGAATGAATAATATTTTTATTTTTTATTTTATAATTGAATAAAAGATTAATTTGATATGTAGATTTTATAAAATAATAATTTCAATCAATCCATTGTCTCGATAAAGTGCTGGTACAATTTTCTTATTTCTCTCCATCCTGCCATGGTTAATGGTTAGGATATGGTTGCACAAAAGTATTTACAAGGCGTTTAGCGTGATTACTCAATAAAGTTATCATAAATTTATATAAAATTTATATAAATTTATGTCATTTTTCTCATAAAAGCTTGCACCAAAACTTGTGTCGTTTCTCAGATAGAGCCTTCCACAAAGAAACTGTTACAATGCATTCATGAATTTTCTTTTCTACCAGCATTAAAACATTTATATTTAGGTATTTTGTCTTACACTTTATAGTTTATTCAGAGAAAAACTAAAGTTTCATTTTTGAGATTACACTTTATCTTTTCATAAAAGCAAAACTACAATCTCATTTTTCAAAATTACATGTTTTTGGAATTCCAAAAATATACAAGTAAATGTAATTTCTTTTAAGCTGCCAAATTCCTTCACAGTGAAACATTTTTACAGAAAGACAAATTTAGGGTGATCATTATTTAGCCTACTCTAAAAGCAATAATTTTTTGTTAAGTTTCAATACTGAGCCTTGGCTTTGGATCTCAATATGCTTAGGATCCCAGGGCAGCTTAGCCTTGGCCTTGGATATCTTTATGCTTAAGATACAAGAACAATCAATGAGAGCTGAATAATGCTCACCTAGGTGGTCATTCAAATTCAAATTAGCAGGTTGGTCTTTTTGACAGTTCAAGATGCAGAATCATCCAAAGCCACGCTTACAAAAACACTGAATTACGTCTCCTACCGAATTTCAATAATCAAGATCCGTCTTGGTACATACGACTGCAAATGTGTCGCCCAGTGCGAATTTGGCGCGAAGGTACTGTCAATGTAACGGTCGCCATTGCCGTAATGAATGAGAGTTGATGCTCGGTCCCAGACAAGACTGCTGACTCTGAAAGTCCTTCCAAACGCATTATTGTTCTGTTGCGGCCCTTCTGTTTCTGCTATCAGCCTCTCAATCGAGCCAGGATGAGTGGGGAAGTAAACGCTTTTTCTTAAATTTTTTTTGGATCAAGAATTCATTTTCAAATCTCTTGCAATTACCTATTATTTTAATAACTGTGCATGGTAATCGAAGGAAATTATTAAATAGTTTTCAAATTCATCTAAAACAATAAAATTGTGAATTAAAGAAAGAATCGTGAAATTGCAATAATTTCTAATTTGCCAGGCTCCAACACAGTCACATGAAATCAGGCTGTTCGAAAATACTACATAGAGCTCCTTTTTGTTAAGGTTATTTCGAAGACCAGGTATAAAAAGGTGAAAATTAACCAGCTTGGCTAGGTTTTAATGAGGTGGCTGCGCAGCAAGTCCTTTTTTTGTTATGTTTATTTTGAAGACCAGGTATAAAAGGTCAAAATTAACCAGTTTGCCTAGGTTTTAATGAGGTGGTTGCGCAGCAAGCCTTTGAATGCCAAGTAATTTGAGATCTAACAACATACTGTGTAGCTACTGTCACATTGAAACGTTGACTAACAAGCTGGTTATTGATCACCGAATAACCATAAAAAACTGATATTTCAGAGTTATGAACAAACGTTTATGACAATTTTGTCGTAGTGCATAAGTTGGCTAGGATGATGTGATTAAAAGATTCCCTCCCAAGGATTTGATAAAAAAGCTATATTTTGAAATGAAGTAAACGGATCTATTTCATTTTCAGAATAACTTTCTTTAGAAAAATATCTTGGTGAAAACTAATCTGGCATGACTCTCTCTAGAGAACTAGTGTTAAATCCATCATTGTTTAAAACATTCAAACAAGTTAACCTTTATTTCATAACATTCAGACAAGTTAACCAATATCTCCAAGGCAATAGTTTAAGTCATTGAGAGGCTTCTATGTCTAAGGTATTGATTGAGCTTCTGCATGCTTGGATGTCTACAATGCAGAGCTTTTATCGTTAGCTTCTTTCTTCATATGATGACTAGAAGTCATCAAGTGCAGTCTTTGTGCATGCTTGGATGTTTGTGATGTAGTGTTTTTTTATTTGCTTAGCTCTTCACCTCATGAGTTCAAGTTATCAAGTGCACTCGTTGTTCTTTATTAATTTATTTGGACCATAATTTTGTATTTTTTTGGATCATAATTTTGTATTCTATTTTAAGACATTACTTGTTGAAGAAAGTAATATCACCTCTGGTTAGTTAGTGAGTTAATTCATCCATGGTATTTGGTTACCCATGGTATTTTCTCATAGTACTGCTATTATGTATTTCCTATTTATATTCAATGTAATAATGAGAAGTCATTCAATTTGCCCCTTTTACATGGTATGAGGCCCTGTCCAAGGGTAAGGTAAGCCTTATCACATAGCAGAAAGCACTAAGATTTGGATGGAAAGCACTAAGATTTGGAAGGTGCATTCCTATGTTTTATTTTCCAAATCCGATTTTGGGTTGTTTTTTGCCTTAACCCTAAAAGGTAGGAATTTGTTTTACAGGAAGGCCAAGTGGTGATTTTTTTTAACACGAAGGCCACAACTTTCTTTCCTTTTAGGAAAAGCTTTGCCCACATAGGCCACTGCTCATTTCACAAAGTGAAAAAGCCATGCCGACTAATTGTGAAGAAGGTAGGAGCATTACCACTACTCTTGTTGGACTTGGAAAGTGCAGTGAAATTCCAAGAGTTGGGAATGGTGCCACCTCACCGCTCTTTTCCATTGAAGGAGTAGTGCTCCATTTTATTAAAAAACAAACAAATGGGGACAAAAGCTAGGGAAATATATATATATCTATATATATATTATTTTAGTCATATATCATGGCTAATAAGAGCTCTTTGAAGCCAATATCCACACCCGTTCTCACCGGAACTAACTATGAGTTTTGGTCTATAAAAATGAAGACATTTGTGTAGCTCAACAAATGTTGGAATATGGTGGAGACCAAGTTCAAAGAACTTGATGTGACTGCTCTCATTGCAACGAATAATGCCCAAAAGAATTTTGTCAAAGCTAGCACAGTCCGAGATCTCCAATCCACATGGTTGATCCAAAGTTGCATTAAGGAATCCATTTCCCCACACATCTGTATAGCTATCAACGCACATCAAGCTTGGATTCTCCTTGCATCGACCTACAAGGGAACTGATCATGTTAAGACAGTAAGATTGTGAAGCCTATGCCTTCAATTTGAAAGTTTGAAGATGAAAGAGTTAGAAACTATGCTTTAGTTCATGACTAGGGTTTTAGGTATTGTGACCCAATTCCAAACCTATGGTGAACCATTAGAACAGAAGCTTGTAGTTCAAAATATTATTCAGTGTCTCACCAAGAAGTTTTCTATGGTAGTGATTGGCATAGAAGAGGCAAAAGATCTCTCTCAGTTCACCTTAGACGAGTTGAATCGATCTGTTTTATCTCATGAAGCACGATTCAATAAAGAAGAAGAATCATTGACCAATGCATTCAAAAATCAGGATTCCCTCAACATAGGTAGAGGCAGAGGAGGACGAGGTAGAGGAAGAAGAGGCCGAGGGTCTCCAACACAGAAGAAAGAACCAATCACAGTCATGAAGACTCAAAGCATTCAGAACACCTTAACAACTCTCAAGGTCAGAGAGGTAGAGGCAAGATATGGACCAATAAGTCCAATGTTCAATGTAACTACTGCAAGAAGTATGGACACTATGAACGAGAATGAAGAAAGAAGCAAGCTGATCATAAAAATAACCAGAACAATAGCAGAGCCAATGTATCCAAAGAAGAAGAAGGCTCTCCAGAGGTGATGTTTTTGTCTTATCAATCAATTGAAGAACACTACATATCAGATCTATGGCTACAAGAGAGCAGTTGCAGCAATCGCATGGCAGGTAGGAAGTCACTATTCTCTAGTTTGGATTCCTCCTTTGTCACAAATATCAAGCTAGGATATGATGTTCTAGATCCAACAAAAGGAAAAGGTGCTATTTTCCTACTTACTAAGAAAAATGAAAAGAAGTTCATTCATGAGGTGTTCTGTGTACTGCATCTGAATATCAATCTAATCAGTATATGTCAATTACTTCAGAATGAGTATGATATTCAGTTTTTTGATACATATTGTGCTATCTATGATAAACCTCCCAGTAAGAGTCTCATAGCCAAAGTTGAAATGACCAAGAATAGAATATTTCCTCTCAGTCTTAGTTGTGCCAACCTTCCAGAGCCTGTAGCTCATACAGTTTTTAGTCAAGATGAATCCTAGTCATGGAACTATAGATTCGGTCATCTTCCCTTCAAGAGTCTCAATCTCTTGCACAAATAGTCAATCGTCAAAGGATTACCGGTTATTCATGAACAATCCAACACGTGTGAGGATTGTATCACTGGTAAACATCATACGAACAATTTTCCCACTTCCACATCTTGAGGCAAAGAGCATCTTGAGTGAGTTCATACAGACCACTATGGACCCATGCAAACCCAATCCATAGGAGGCAATTTTTATTTCCTCACCTTGATTGATGATTTTAGTAGGGAAACATGGATTTATTTCCTTAGGAACAAATTAGAGACCTTTTTCAAGTTCAAAGAGTTCAAGTCTGTCACTGAGAAGTAGTTTGGAAAGTTCATTAAAATGCTTAGGTGAGATGGTGGAGGTGAATACGATTCACATGAGTTTTCATACTTCTGCAAACAACATGGCATCGAGAGATTGTTCACTACCAGATACACTCCACAGCAGAATGGAGTTGCAGAACGGAAGAACCAAATGATCTTGAACATGGCCTATAGCATGTTGTCACAGAAGAAGCTATTAGATGACTATTGGGCTGAAGTTGTTGGATGCTTAGTCTACTTTCGCAACAGGTCACCCACAATGACTATCCATGAAAGGATTTGTGAAGAAGCATGGAGTGGCACTAAGATTAGTGTCTCACATCCTATAATATTTGGTTTTGTTGCATTTGCACATATACCTGATGAACTCAGAATAAAATTAGATAAGAAGAGTGAGCGATGCATTTTCACTGGTTATAGTGAAGAACACAAGGCATACAAGTTGTATAATCATGTCACCAAAAAGCTTGTGGTAAGTAGAGATGTAAATTTCATTGAAGACAAATGTTGGAGTGATCCTTCAGACATACAACATGAATAACATTCACATTAGCCAAATCTACCTATGAGACTTCCAAGATTGGAAGTGCAACAGCAAGAAGAAGCAGCAGAGAATCCACCACAACACCAGAAAACTAGAAGCTTGAGGGAGTTATATGAACAAAATCCAGTTCTTGAAGAGAAACTTCAGTATGCTCTCTTCTTGTGTCTGCCCACATCTTGTACTAAAGCAATGAAGGATGAACAGTGGGTAAAATCCATGAATGAAGAAATTGATGTAATAGAGAAAAATCACACTTGGGATCTTGTTGATATCCCTGCAGACAAAACTGGTATTGGAGTCAAATGTGTCTATAAGACCAAACTTAATGAAAAATGATAACGTGAGAAGCACAAGGAAAGGTTGGTTGCCAAAGGATATGCATATAAGTATGGTGTAGGTTATGATGAAACCTTTTCTCTTGTAGCAAGGATGGATACCATCAGACCTGTACTTGCCATTGTAGCACAAAATCAATGTCATGTGTATCAAACGAATGTTAAATATGCCTTTCTTGGTGGAATTCTTGAAGAATAAGTTTATGTAAACCAACCTCTTGGTTATACTATGAAAGGTCATGAAGACAAAGTGTATAAGATGAAAAAGTCCTTGTATGGTCTAAAACAAGCCCCACGAGCTTGGTACAGTAGGATTGACTCCTACCTCATCAACAATGGTTTTAGGAGAAGCAACAATGAGCCCACTATGTATGTCAAAATAGAGCAAGGTAAAATATTGATGGTATGTCTTTATGTTGATGACATGATTTACACTCGTAATTTGATACTTGAAGATTTCACGATAGTCATGAAAAAGGAATTTGAAATGATTGATGAAGTACTTCCTTGGCCTGGAAGTTACTCAAACCAATAAAGGTATTTTTATGTGCCAGAATAAGTATGCTACTGATATTTTGCAGAGATTGAGAATGGATAAATGTAAATTAGCAAAAACCCCCATAGCTCTTGGAACTAAGTTAACCAACAATGATGATGAACCAACAATAAACAATACACTCTATAAACAAATGGTAGGTAGTTTAATGCACTTGACTACAAGTAGACCTTATTTGATGAATGTTGTCAGTTATAATTCTAGATTTATGGAGTCTCCCAAAGACTGTAACTAGAAAGTTGGAAAAATAATTGTGAGATATGTTGCAGGAACACTTGGATATAGCCTCTAGTAGTCCAGGCTATTTTCTAAGGATTATAATATTATACTTAAGTATAGTATTCTAGGATAATGTTTTGGATTAAAAAAAATATGTTTATAGATACGTAGGTGAATATTAAATATGAAACATAAAATTAACACTAAAATATGTAATTTTTTGCCAATATTATGATAAAATAACATAGTTTATGTAATATAGAAGAAATTAGCCACTAAAAATTACCAAATAGCAAATTTGTTTTTTGAAAAAACCTAAAAAAATAGCCAACTAGAGAAATTTTGCCCCTAAAAATCACCCTGTCTAGTACACTCATACATGAGACAGTACTCTCACAAAGTACACTAGTAGTGATTTTGCAGGTATTCTTGATGGTAGGAAAAGCACATCTATTTATGCTTTCCATTTGGGTACAAATATGATCTCTTGGGCATCTCAGAAACAGCTCATTCTGAGCATGTCTTCTGCAAAAGCAAAATATGTAGCAACCACCACAGTAGCTTTCCATGCACTTTAGCTAAGAAGAATGTTAAAGGATATGGGACACACTGCAAAAGATCCCACTTCTATTTTATGTGATAATATTTCTGCAATACAGTTTTCTAAACATAATGTATTTCATAGAAAAATCAAGCAAATTGACACTCGTTATCATTTCATTCGTGAGTTAGTCGATGATGGAAAATTTTCTTTACTGTTTTGTGGCTCTAAGGAGCAGTTGGCTAACATGTTCACCAAACCATTGGGAACATCTGCATTTGTATATCAGAGAGAGTACTTAGGCATAGACAGTGCTGAAGATGTACTACCACTTGAGATTAAGGGGGTGTGTTGACGAATGTAATCTCACCTGTGGTTAGTTGGTGAGTTAAGTCCCCATTGTATTTAGTCACCCATGGTATTTTCCCATAGTATTTCTATTATGTATTTCCTATTTATATTCTGTCTAATAATGAGAAGGCACTCAATATGCCCATAGTGCTTCTATTCATTCCATTGTTTTCTTTTACATTTCTAAAGTTTCTACTAGATTTTGGCTTCTGCTAATATATTCTTCAACTTTTAATTTATATCTACTAAATTTAGAAAAATATTGGAATGTATGTTTAGTCTATGAATTGTTGTTAATTTGTTCATGGAAAAATTTATTCATGAAAATCATGCAATCAACATGTAGCAAATTTAAGAAATTGCATGCTCATTTTTGCATTAGTTATTCTATTCCCCATAATTGGTATCGAGTAATTTTTCACTATACAGAACCCTTTGAAGTCAAATGGGGACATGGTGATTAAGAATGCATTTTCCTTATATTTTCTTAGTGAGTCACGTGGTGAATTTTCTTCTTCATTTTAATATGTGTTATCTCTGTCTGTATACAAAATTGATACCATTGATTATGGGATTTCTATTTTGTTTTTTTCACTGATGTTCTGTGGAATCCTATTACTCTGGCATCTCTATTTTTTTTTGCACTGATGTTCTGTCGAATTCTATTACTCTCATTATATTTTTCCAATGTCAAATTTATTTAGCCTTGTTAATAGTGAGTGGAACATGTCAAGGTGGAATAGGAAACATCAGCAAGGGTTAGAGAAAACAAATTCCAATCTAGTAGGTAGTAATGTAGAGGTGGTTGTGGTAAAATGTTGCTCGAATTTTGGACCTACCATTTATAGGCATGAGCCTATTGATCATGGTGATTGTATTGATGTTTTATTTTATATTGGGTCAAATACCTCACTGCATATGAACATGATGATTTGTTTTGTATATTGGGCGTAAGCCAATTGTTGATGATATATATGTATATATATGTTGGTTGTGTTGGGTGTGGACCCTGAAGCACATGATCGATGAGATGTTTTGTTTTGAGCATAAAGCTCTGGAACACATGAAAATATAAATGGAAATGTTGGGCATAAACTCTGGAGCATCCCATGTTGATGTTGAGCATAAGATTTGGAGCATCGGATCCTTGGCCATTGTATCTCTATGTGTATCGTACAAGTACATCCTAGCATTTAGTATTGAGCGAGAGCCCTAGAATTGCACTATGTCTATAACTCCCTGTTATAAGCGTTGAGTATGGTCTTTGGTAAGCGTTAGGGGTTACTGAAAATAATTTAATAACTTCAGAGTGAAAACAACTCGAGAAAAATATTGATCTCATCATACTGATTTATAAGTGATTAAATAAAATTTCTTATTTTTGTATTCTCATCAAGTACTAAAGAGATACCACGTTATACGAGGGAAATCCAACATGCAAGGATGTTTATATTTTCCTAGCTTGGTAGACCTGAACCATCTATCTACTTGACCTTTATGAAGAAGTATTGTTAAGTCTAGGGATCATAATACATGATGTCCAAAGACAAATGTTAACAAGTATTTTAATACTATGTATTCTATACATAGTATGTATAAAGAATTAATGATGATTAATTATATAATTGAATAAAGAAGAAGTGAAGCTCCACCAATTATTATTTATTATTAAAGGATTAATAAATAGTGAAATATCTATGAAAGACTAACTAGCAACTAGTTAAAAGTTGCTCGGTTAAGAATTGAAAATTACCTCAGTAAGTTAAAAATGGTTAAATAAAGAAATCAAGGATTTCTTTATTTCACTGCCCCTTTGACTGAAAAGTCTGTCTATAAAGGCTCAAGCCAAGCGAAGGATTTGGGTTCTGATTTTTCTAGGATAATTATTATTTTGCCTGTTTTTTCTCTCAAGTGTTTTCTTGGAGAATGCTTCCTGCAAGGAAAAGAGGACTGATTCAGAACTGAACACGAGTTAGGAAACCCTACCTTAGGATCTCTAATCTACTTGCATGTTGGAGTCTAGCTCGGGGGGATCCGAATTAGAACGAGGAACGGTTCTGAGTCATGGTTGGGAGGAACATGGTAGTTCCCAAGTGATTTGGTCATCAAAACAAGAGGTCAGATCTGTCTTAAATTGATAATGTGCAAGTTCAGCCATTAAAGGAGTTTCAAGAAGATAAATTACAGGTATGAGTTCTTAGTATGTCAAAGTTCATTTCTAGGGAAAACGTTGGTTGCTTTATGTAAAAGATTATATATATATTATTAACCCTGGAATTGATTGATTCTATCCATATCTGCTAGGGTTACATTTCTTAAAATCTAACCCTAGACTATCTATGCTATATTCTAGATTATATAATGAATATGTTAGATGAATGTTTCCAATGAATTTACTATCCCTATGTAATTGATGTTATTCCTAGATTATGCTACGGTTCTTATTCTCTTCAATACTTCCTAGGATGGTAAATGTTATCATAGTCTATATATAGCTAGGTTTCCATCTCTAAAGTTTGTTCTCTATATTCATTCAATATTCAGAAATTAATACTATAAACTAGGTAAATCTAGACCTGCTATTTTAATGTTCACCTATTATTTATATCTCTACTGACATATTACATTTGTCAGTAGAGACATATTTTAGATTATAGTAGATTTAATCATAGGAGTATGCTTAAGGAAATAAATATACTAAATAGACACCTTAGGGTATTATTTACAAACATAATCACTTCATAGATAAATATGTATATATATACAGATAAGGCCATCAGGTATAAACATATATGAAAACTATCTATACATTTAATTCCAAGATTAAGTAACTCATATAAGACCTTTCAAGGTCTGTACACATATTACAAATTTACATTAAAAATACTCCACATAAATGAAGTAACACTATAAATAATCAGAGGAGGCATCGTGACCATCCATGTGGTCCCTTACAATTCTTTGATCATAATTCATATAACATAATCAACGGTTCTAACTTATCCATCTATACATAACCATAAACAAAATCACATAACTCAACAAACATTACCTTATCCAAATTAAAATAATATATCTTATTCAATAAAACATATCATAGTAAACCAACATCAAATCATATCATAAATCCATATATTGCAAACAATAATAGGAATCAAATCATGTGGGCATGAAAGCCTGGTTTGTTTTATTTATTAAAATACATTTCATTACAACTCGTTACAATAAAAACCCCTTTTATACCAATAGAGGTCGCAACATTGAATCCCATGGATGTTTGAAACCCAACGATAAAACACTAATAACAACCATAGTATATTGTAGTAAACAGAAATCCAAATCAGATAATGTTATGGCTAGTTCTTAAAACAAATAAAAGACATATCATAACAAATTGAACATTAAACAATCCTATATATAAACCCATTGTTTATATCGCTACATAGGACACAACTTACACTAAGAATGCGGGTTGTATTTTCACAAAAACATCAATTTCCATATAAATAACGATGCATACGCTAGCAGTGAGGTTGTAATACCCTAGCTACAGAACGACCTTAGCCAAATAACATTTTTAATACACAGTCCATTAAAATATACACCTACTGTTAGCATTGGCCACCATGGTTTCCAACCCATGTTTTTCCACATACTCTTTTACATAAGAACTAAATACCATAAACAATAATATACAAGCTATCGTGGCACTATGGGAATGGCTCATGCCATTTACAACATGGAATTTACCCATACTGTCAAAATATTACATTATCCAAGCTAATAAATGGCATTACACACAGAGCATCAGATTGGGCGAAAGCCTCTTCTTTTAAAAACCAAGTCTGTAATCATAATCCCAAAGGCAAAATTGAAATCACTATAGCATAAAACCCTAACCAACAACCAATCAAAACTTATCTCTTCCCATAGGGATGAAAGGTGGAAAGCATAAGCTTGATTAGCAGGCTTACTGTGGCCTCATTTGCAATACATTGGAGCTACAACAAAGAATGGAGCCACCCCACCATCGTTACCCTCCTACCTACAACCATAATCAAACACAATAGGGTGAGAAGTATAACTACAAAGGAGCCACGAAACCAAGCATAGAAAGCAACCATGAAACTGGAAGAAGTTTACCTTCATCTCCAGGGTGTAGTCTCCTTCGCAGCACAGAGCCAAGACCCATTTTCTTCACAAACCCTAACAAAATGACCAAACTGAATCGTGACCCAAGCTCTAAGCTTAGGGATTCCACGATTTCCAAGAACGATAAATGCACCAACTGATAACTGCTATTGAGTTTCCAAACCCACTTTTCTATAGTTCAACATCGTTGCAATATCGTGGGTTTTATTCACCATGTTAAAAGATTTAAACCCTTCTATGGTATGTTCTATACCATATGTAAAGTCACCACCCAAACGCTATCATACGATACCATATTACAAAGCTTGCATTATGATAGTATTACAATAATACTAGTCCATAGGTTGCGCTAGTCCAAAGTCAAAGAAACCATGCCCAAGTATTTAGATAATGTTTATACCATAGGTTTAGAGATTAGGGTTTTAATACCTTAGTAACAAGGAATTTACGCTTAAAGAACCATGGCATACAGAGTATGCCATGATAATGGCTCAAACTATAAAAATCCAAAGGTCTGCTCTTAAACAAATATAATAACCTATCAATAAAAGGAGATAAGAGTTGTTAATAGGTATAGTAAGAATATACTTATAATGTAAAATGTATTAATGACATATAGTGTAATGTCCCGAATTTTGGACCTACTATTTATAAGCATAGGCCTATTGATCATGATGATTATATTGATGTTTTATTTTATATTGGGTCAAAGGCCCCACTGCATATAAACATGATGATTTGTTTTGTATATTGGACGTAAGCCAATTGTTGATGATATATATGTATATATACGTTTGTGTTGGGTGTGGACCCTAAAGCACATAATTGATGAAATGTTTGTGATGGGCATGGACCCTGAAGCACATGATTGATGAAATGTTTGTGTTGGGCATGGACCTTGAAGCACATGATCGATTAGATGTTTTTTGTTGAGTGAGAGACTCTGGAGCACATGAGTACTTACTTTTTTGTTGAGCATAAAGCTCTGGAACACATGAAAATATAATTGGAGATGTTGGGCATAAGCTCTAAAGCATTGGATCTTTGTCCATTGTATCCCTAGGTGTATCGCACAAGTACATCCAAGCATTTAGTGTTGAGCAGAAGCTCTAGAATTGCACTATGTTTGTAACTCCCTACTATAGGCATTGATTATGGGATCTGGTAAGCGCTAGGGGTTACTGAAAATAATTTCATAACTTCGGAGTGAAAATGGCTAGAGAAAAATATTGATCATCATCATACTTATTTATAAGTGATTAAATGAAATTTCAAATTTATGTATTCTCATCAAAGTACTGAAGAGATACCACGTTATATGAGGGGAATCCAACATGCAAGGATGTTTAGAGTTGCCTAGCCTAGTATACCTAAGCCATCTATCTAATTGACCTTCATGAAGAAGTGTCATTAAGTCTAGGGATCATGACACATGATGCCCTAAGACAAATGCTAACAAGTATTTTAATACTATGTATTTTATACATAGTATGTATAAATAATTTATTATGATTAATTATACAATTGAATAAAGAAAGAAGAGAAGATCCACCAATTATTATTTATTATTAAAAGATTAATAAATAGTGAAATAACTATGAAAGAGTAAGTATGAACTAGTTAAAAGTTCTTAGGTTAAGAATTGAAAATTACCCCAGTAAATTAAAAAGGGTTAAATAAAAAAATAAAGGATTTCTTTATTTAACTTTTCCTTTGACCGAAAAGTCTGTCTATAAAGACTCAAGCTAAGCAAAATCTTGGGGTCTTGATTTTTCTATTGAAGAATTATTATTATTCCTATTTTTGCTCTCAAGTGTTTTCTTAGGGAATTTTCTCCTGCAAGGAAAAGAGGATTGATTGAGAACTAAATACCAGTTAGGAAACCCTACCTTAGGAGATCTAAGCTACTTGCATGTTGGAGTCCATTTCGGGGGAATCCGGATTAGAACTAGGAACGATTCCAGGTCATGGTTGGGACGAACGTGCTAGTTCCCAAGTGATTTCCTCATCAAAACTAGAGGTTAGATATGTCTTAAACTGACAATGCTGGTTATTTAAGTGTGCAGGTACAAACATTGACAAAGCTTCAAATTCAGGTATGAAACCTTGAAAATCCTATCCTATTTTATTTCCTAAATATTCATTACTATTCACATTAAGTAATGGTTGCGGTGTAATTTCTAATCCTAAGGGTTAAGTTTTATTATTAACCAACTGTTAGGGTCTGTAATTACAATTTACTAATCTTATGCTAGAGAAGTTTTATTGTATGTTGTTTATGTTCAAGGGGTATCCTTCACAAATATTATTGTATTAAATAGGTTTTGATCTTAGGATTATGTTTATACTATGTTCTCTGGATTTAATACTCTGCTGACATATTTCATTTGTTAGCAGAGGATTTCCCTAGAAATTTTAAATAATTAGTTCAATAATAATTAACTAAAATATTATTTATGCTAATCTATACATATTTATATTTTGAACCAGATCTACTAAGAACAAAGTTCATATAACAACCAAAGCTATTTGTTTATAGGATAACTATATATACATATAAATTAAACTATCAGGTAAAAACCTTTATAAACACTATCTATGCATTTATTTCTAAAAATTTAATAATCCATCTAAGACATTTCAAGGTCTGTAATCATATAACTAATTACATTAAAAATACTCCATATTAACAAAAACAATAATGTAAAATTCTACTTCCATTTCTTTTATTTCTATAAAATATTTCACAGTTTTAAATCGCCCTGGCCCAAAAAGATGAAGGTCGTATGCCCAGTCATCGGCCACAACCCTTTTTACCAAATCTAACTGCACGGGCCATGACTCACACCTTTGCCATATAACTAAAATGCCTATGCTAGTAGAGAGGATGTAAGTTTCTAGCTACAGCACGACCTCGACCGTTAAACAATTTAATACAAAGTCCAAGTTATTTAAAAACAATGAGTTCCATCGAGGGTCTGCATACCCTGGCCTCCATGAAACTCACTAACATTCAATACACAGTGCGCACATAAGACACAGCCTCGGCCAAACAATGATTTAAAATACAGTCCAATGTTCACATAAGAACGAGTTACTATAAACAATTAAACTACAAAGCTATCATAGCACTGTGGGAAGGCTCATGCCATTTATGCCATATCATTTATCCATGCTAGCAAACTATTACATTTATCAAACTAATCAATAGAAATTAGACACAAAGCATATGGTAAGGCGTATACCTCCGTTATTTAAAAACCCCATTTTAAATACAGAGTTAAATAAAAATGAGGAGGAAATCACATACACCATAAACCTTTACAAATGTTAAAAACCAACGCTTACGTCTATTTACACAGAGTTCCCAAATGTTTGTACACAGTCACCATTAAAGGATGAGATCAAGGTTTTACACAGGCGTGCCAATGGGTTATGGCACGATTGCTTGCAATGGTGCAGCCCATGGCTTTAAAAGCCCAAAACCAAAACTATAATGAGTGCATAACCAAAATAAACACTACAGAGACCTGAATGTCCTAAGCATCAAGTCATGACATAACACATCCATTTTAATAAACCAATTTTGTATTCAAGCCCGAAGGCAAAATCGTTTTCGCTACAGCATCAAACCGCAACCAAAAAACCAGTCGAAACATAGCCTTTCCATAGGATTGAAGGGTGACAAGCATTAGCTTGATGAGCAGGCTTACTGTGGCAATGAATGCAACATTGGGAGGAAACTATGTTGGATCCACACTTTCCTCCATCCCTTTCGGCACCTGCAAGCAAAAACCCACTGGGTATGAGGAGTATGCCATTACTACCAAACTGTAAACCAAATAATGTGCAGGCTTAAGAGTTCACGTGGGCTTACCTTCACAAGCAGGAGGTCGCTTCCACATCCATACCTCTGCGCAGTGCCAAACAACGAAACCCCCAAATGAAAAATACATTGCACATCTATCATGAGCCAAGCCTAAGGGAAGGCTATCATAATTCATGAGGAGCATTAAATGCACCAGGTTGGAGTCCATTAATGTTTCAACAAACCCACTCCCATAGTAACGATTTGTTACAATGCATCGAATATCATCACCCTTCATACCATTAATTAAACCCTGTAATATATGGTACATGCCATATCTTATGTTACCCCAAACTTTAAACATCAACATTAACTTAATACAAATCTTGCACTATGCTAGTATTGTCATAGTACTTAGTCATAGGTTGTGCTAGTTCAAAAGTTTAAAATCCTTGCTTAGGATTGTAGATAAGGTTTAGTACATAGGTTTAGAAATTAGGATTTAATACCATAGTATTAAGGCATTTAGGCTCAATCACCATGGCATACGAAGTATGCCATGTAAATCTCTCAGACTATCAAATCCAAAGATCTGTTCTCAAACCATTAATAACCTTCCAATAAGAGAACATAAGAAATGTTAAAAAGAATATATAGTAAAAATATACATAGCATGAAAAGATATTAATGAAATCTAAAAATGAAGAAAGTGAGACCATAATGAAAAATAATTAATGTACAATAAATTTAGTCGTACTAGCTAAAAGACACTTGCCAATTTAAAAAAAAAAGTCGATAGGAAACACAATTACTAGCAGCAGGTTATCGATGACAAAGGCTGCCAACACACTATACATTCGCTCCCATCACAAGTAATGAACTGCATAAGTAAAAGAGAGAGGTGCCTTAGTTAAATTGAACTAAATAATCCTGCGTAACCAAATAATACCTTACCTCTCAGATCATCATGGGAGAACTAGTCCCACCACTCCACCACTTTATTCCCATCAACAATGTTAAGTTAGTTATACTTAATAAACAAAGTACATATGTGCAAAACTAAAGCAATGAACTATACAATTCACTAACTCACCGATAGTAATAACTAAGATGTACAAATAGTCTAAATAACAGAATTAAAGATAAGAAGTAATCGAACTAATAATCAATGAATGGATAGGAGATTAACAAGACAGTATGAACAGTTTTAGAAGAGATTGAAAGTTAAGTAGTGCATGTGATTCCGCAGGAGTAATAATGATCCTCTTTGGGTAGTTTCCTACTAGCCTATAATTTTAATTTTTTTTCAATTTTTGGGGACATTACAAGTGATATCAGAGCCCAGTTTCAATACTGAGAGACTTATGGGTGCACCAAGCATTCATGCAGAGGAAATAAAGTATGATGAGTAAATTTTGTTACTAACATAAATTTTTGTTGCTATTAAAAAATTTTGTGTCACAGGAAAATTTTTACAGCATTGTTTTGTTTATGAACACTGAGAGAGAAAACAATCGATAGGAAGAAATGACCACCCCCACTCAGGAAGTGAACTTGGTGGTCGAGCTAAAATCTGATGTGCTGAAAACTTTGCACAGTCTTCAAGCTTAACTGAAGAGTTTCAGAGAAGACAGTATAAATTAAAGAAAAGAACAACAAGCTATAAATGAAGCATTATTGTGTAACATGACACAAGGGAGCCCGCAAGTTAAACCTACCTAGTCCACCAATAGATCCAAAAGAGAATCATACCATGAGCGGGCCAATAGCCCAAGAGAAGCAGAAAAAGAAGGTATACCTGAAGAAACTGAAGGAGATCATCAATGTCTTGCTAATTATGACTCACATTCTCCATGGAGAAAGAGGTAAAGAAGTGATGACAATCTTCAAGGGGAGTTTCGAAAAATAAGAGCCTGACCTATGAAGGTGAAGTAAATATGGGAGAAAAGGCTGAAGAATGGTTGCTGGGAATGAGTAAGTATTTCCAGGTTCCTAACTATTCAAGTGTGATGCATGCTAGGCTTTCCATATACAACTTGAATGGTAAGGCAGTAAGATGGTGGCAAGATCTAAAGCACACCAAGAAAGATGAGGTACGAGAAATACACTAGGAAAACTTTCGAAAAATTTTCCAAAAAAAATATATGTCAAAAAGGTTCTTTGACTGCAAGGTAAAAGAGTTCCATGAACTATGCATGGGGTCCATGATTATGGACGCATTTATAAACAGATTTCTACATCGCGGTTGCATTATGTACCATATATAAAAGAAGAGAAGGATAAGATCTAACAGTTCCTAGGATGTCTTCCTTCCAATTTTCAGGACAGGATTGAATTCGACATGCCAAAGATGCTGGTTACTACACTACACAAGGCCAGAATCTGTTATGAGCATGGGCAGTTACAGTAAGAAAACCAGAACTGAAATAGAGAAAATTCTAAAAACATTTATGATAACTACAAGCCTAGGTCAAACCCGCAGCCTTATATAAAGTAAAATAACAGCTTTCAAGCAAACAAGAGCTTTAATAAACTAAGTACGAAACATTATGTACCATCTCCTGATGGTAATAAGAAAGTGGCAATTCGATCCAATGCTACCCCTTTAGCGATCAAGTGCTGGAAATGCAATAGGATGCATTATGCGCGAGATTGTAAGAACAACAACAATGGAGTCTTGCATAACCTAAAACAAGAACCTACCATTGAGGATGTAGTAGGAAACCCATGAATCTATGCACCATTAGATGGCCGACAGGAGGACCATCAAGCTACGATGGTCAAGATCGAAGGTAAGATCTTGAAAACCTCTGTTTCAATATTTATCGACCCCGGTACTTGACGTATCTATGTTGCACCTAAGATTGTTGATTTATGCAAGTTAGGAAAAGTAAAGCATGATAAACCTTGGATGGTATAGTTAGCCACCGATATGAAACGAAAGGTTTCAAAAGTCATTAAAGAATGTGAAATAAACCTGAATGGTTTTCCACTAAGGTAAACCTGAACATCCTACCTTTAGGATTGTACGATATTGTTATTGGCATGGACAGGTTGGAACAGTACCATGTCATGCTCAATCATCTACACAAGTCTATCTTGTGTACTGATGGCCAAGGGAACCAAGTGAAGGTTCAAGGCATCCCCAAGAAAGTTTCTGTAAGACAAATCTCTGCCTTACAAGCGAAGAAGTGTGTTAGGAATGGCTGCAAGTTATTTGAGGTGAACATCCAAGATGTAGAGTCAGATAGAGAACAACACATCGAAGACTTCCCCATTCTTGAAAAATTAAAGAACATGTTTCCCGAGGAAATCCCTGGATTACCTCTGAAATGAGACCTAGAATTTTCAATAGAACTGACCCCAGGATCAATTCCAGCCTCCAAATCCCCTTACCGCATGAGTGCACTAGAATTGGTTGAACTCAAACTCCAATTGCAACAGTTAATAGAGAAAGGGTATATTCAACCCAATGTGTCCCATTTGGGAGCATAGATTTTGTTCATAAATAAGAAGGATGATACGATGCAGATGTGCATTGATTACTGTCAATTTAACAAAATGACTATAAAGAACCATTGCCTGCTCCCTAGGATCGATGATTTGTTCAACCAGGTCGGAGGAGCCAAAATATTTTTGAAGATTGACCTACGATCCGGGTACCATTAGGTACGGATCCAGGATGGAGATATTCCCAAGACCACGTTTTGTATGAGGTACGGGCACTATGATTTTGTAGTGATGTCATTCGGGTTGACCAATGCACTTGCATACTTTATGTGTATGATGAACAACATATTCTGTAAGTATCTGGATAAGTTTGTACTAGTATTTATTGACGATATTTTGGTTTATTCCAAGAGTAAAGAGGAACACAAAGAACACCTTCGCATAGTAATTCAAGTGTTGAGAGAACACCATCTCTACACTAAGTTTAGTAAATGTAATTTTTACACACCACAAATGTAATGTCCCCGACCCTTTGACAAGCGAAGATCATGCTACCAAATCATCAAAAACTTCTGGGCATCTGGCCCCATGAACATGAACATGCATATAAACTAAAATAAAATGCTCAAACATAAAACATACTAAGATGTCTGGTCATTCATATGCACATCGAAAACAACATACATTCATTTAGGCATCAAAATGTTCATCATTTTGATTCATTAGACATTAGACAGTAAATGTAAGTGTAGAAGCAAAATGGACAAGAATGCTTATCTTATAAATATCTCGTCCCACAACTAGCTACCTCCTTGTAGCATTCCACCCAACCATAGGCCAGTGTGCTCTTCAATCTCTCAGCAGCACTTCCACCCTTGAGCTGGGCATGATTACTCAAGGAATAAGGGTCAAGCAGGCTTACACATAGCCAAGTTACACAAATCATTCAATTCCACACAGTAGGATTTATCAGGTCGTCAAGGAGCTAGGAAAGGCTAAATGCTATGCTAGTGGTCTCAATGGAGAGCGAAGGATGCCTACAACAAAGCTAACCTAAATTCTAAGACATCCACAAATCCAACACTGGGGATCAGTCCTTTCTTTTCTTCCCAGTCCCTCAGGCCCTGACTTCCCTTCCCAATACTCTTCAAGGGTTGTGGAGAAGAAAGCAAGCAGTCAAGCTCTGTCTCAATGGCTCCCAAACACCAATTTGCTCAAGCATACCTAGCCTCTAATCCCACTCTAAATAGTCTGAAGACCAACCACTAAATACCCATAGTAAAACAAGTAGTTCACAGCTCTGTGAAGAAGATAAAGACAATAGCGTGACAACCCCAAACAAAAGGTGAACATAGCTTAAGTTAGCAAGACGACTCAGAGTTGTTCGTGTCCCTAGCATGGCCAAAACAACTTGCCAGCAACCCAAAAAGGTACTTGCATAAATAGAAACCCAAAACTAGGGGAAGAAAATAGCCCCAATCTCACAATGAAACTATGTCAACATTACACAATCCGCAAATGGGAAAGAAGCCAAACTCCCAGCATGGATAGGGGAAAACATAAACGCAGACCACAATCGGCAACATACATAGCCACAATAGGCAAGGAGACATATACCTACCACCGAAACTATTATGGAACACACAGGCACACAACCCTGAGCATGAATGGCTCCTACACTCAAAAATCCTAAGTGACAACAATGATTTCTCCAGCTCCCTGCATGAGGAAAAACAATGCAGAATTCCTATGCGTGAGAATGTGAGAGGAAGAATCTCTACGTGAAGATGGGAGAAACGATGGATAATATTCAAAACAGTGCACATGAGGAAGCAGACGTCCCTACATGAGAATGAGGAAGACCAAAACTGTGAGTGCAAGAGTGGGAAAAATGGAGTGAGTGGGAAGAATGGAATGTTGCTTCTCTTCCCCCACCAACATGAAGAGGAAGAATCCGCTAGTGGAGTGGGAAAATGGGAAAGAATTGACAGTCCTACAAAACCCACCACTACTTAGCAATAACTGCTCCCAACTAATAGACAACGGAAGTTTAAAATGGGTCTCCGACACATGGAAAACTCCCAATGACCCCCACAGGTTGGACAATCCCCCCCTTAACCTTAGGAATCATGCCCTTTTAATTTAATGTTGCACCATTGTAGCTAGCTTTAGGTTTATTTTAATGGATGTGCATATTTACATGATGTCCAAAACTATAATGTGCTGGATAGCATGATATACCATCGGCAATGATCCCTATTGCCGAAACATACACAACCAAATCGATGGTGGGGCTTTTTCCTTTAGCTCCACACCATTATTAATTACAATATACACATCATGTATCTTTTAATGCAAGTGGGGTCAAAAACAGGACATTATAGTCCCATACCCCTTAGAATAACACCATCCTTGGTGTTCCAATACATAGGAATACATATACAATTTGCACATCCAAAATTTCAAAATTTTGCAGATCTGTCCCATGTTCAATTAATTACTTTGAGCTTTCAGGACAAAGCCCCTTGGATTCCACGATCTTCTCCTACTGGTTCTCAGCTTTTGGCTCATCCCCAAGTCTAGGAACTTTATGGCTTCTACCCTCTTTATGTTCCCTCATTGGGCAGTCTCAGCATAAATAATGTCCTCCGCATTTCCAACATTTTGCTGGCTACTTCATCGTTACCTGCTCAATTTCCTTTGAGTCTTCATGCCTGGAACATTTCTTAATAGATTGCTCGGATGAATGTCCCATCATTGATCCACTTTCCTTGCCTTTATGGATTACCCCCAGAAGGGTTTTTACCTCCTTTTACAAACCAATAGAGTCTTGCAAAATCTAGTGGTTCATCTCATTCTGCCTTTTTTGTATCTTGAGCATTTCTCTAATATTCTCTTGGGTCCTTCCAATCATTTGAAGGAGACTCCCAGCCAAGTCCAACAGCTTTTGGTCATCTGCCATGATCAATGTGCACCACTGGATTTCACTATTTTGTTTTTCACCTGTGAAATGCACCATTGAAATTCTGTAAGACCAAGCATAATATAGGCATTGAAATCAGTCAATTAATTGCCCAATTGGCATGACATTCCAAGTGTCATCAAGGAGACCTTCATATTTTTCATGCCTTCCCAAGAGGCACATGAGCTCATTCATGTCCATTCTTGGGCAGGGAATTAACTATTCCAGCATTCACAATTTACTTCAAGCAAATACACACACTCTATTTTCAGTCATACATGCATTCAACAATATTTTGTTTTCACAATGCATAAGTATATATATATATATATATATAATCAAAAAGAAAAGAGATGGCCGCAAGAGTTTTTTTTCATCCTGGAAACCACACCACTGCTATGATTTTCATGCTCTCATCCTCTTTCATTTCACCATTAATGTTGTACCAATCGTTCTTGGTCATGACACTTAGTTTCTCCAGTCTATCTCAGACCTCTCAACCATGGGGTCTCCCCACATGGTTTGTCTCGGCTACTAGTACCTTCACAGTCTCACTAACACCTTTTTCATTACTGCTCATTCTGATCTCTTCAGGATAGTCACATGTCCACATGCACCCCTAGGATTCTCTCATAGTCCTCGCTCCCAGTGATACCTATATTCAAATGTTGAATAGATTCACATGTTTAGTCTATTTTGAATGGCTTTTATCTCTTAAAAAAGAGCATAAAACCTCATAACCAAATCATATACACATGTATATTCATAAGCAAGAAATTCCAAGGTAATACAATACTTATCTATATTGTGCATTTCCTCTTTGGTCCAAAAGATCTTGTTTCACTTTTCAAGCCTTGGGATTACCTATGGACTTGGATGTTAGGTCAGCACGTAGGCTGCTTCACAAAATTGTTTTATATATATCAGGCACAGTCAAGCCAACCGTCAGTTGGGTTTATCAAACCATCAACAAATCGCCTACACTTATATCAACAATACACTTATATCAACAATAAACGACCATTTCCAGGTTTCATTTCCAGCCTTGAGCTCTAATCCCATTTAGTGTACAACACTAGACTACATCTATTTATCCTAACATCACAAGAAATATAAGTAAACTCATCAGCGCTATTGCTCTAAAACTATAATCATACATCACATCATTTACTATCAAGTATTGAGATACCAAGAGTGCGTCCAATCCCTAGGGTGTAATCAATATTGAAAACCCTTTCATGGTGTGACATCGGGAAAGTGTGCACCCTTTTCTAGTGTGTTCCATGTAGGCCCTATTCATACTCAAGAAATTGGTCATAATGGAAATAAAATCAAAACATGCTCTGCATTTTGAATTTAACAATTGACATGCATATTCTTAGCTAGGGTCATAGAACACCTATCTATTTGCCGAGGTAGTATTCCTTCATTAAGGAGGAATGGGGGCTCCCTTCTCTGAGTTAACAGTCCATCAGTTTGCCATCCCAACTCCTTTTCACATTTCATATCCACACATGTCTTACCGACATAATCTATACCATATCACTCATGTTTCTTACCAAACATGTAGTGCAGATGAGACATTTCCAAAATGTCCAATGGAGTTTCACCCGAAACCCATTTCCAAGATAGGGGAAAACCTCCCCATGAATTTTGGCTCCCACATGCCATCACACATGATCTTCTTGCAATGTGTACCCCTAGCACATTCATCATGTCACCAAATAGTCAATCATTATCTGATAATACAATCCAAATTTGACTGTTCTGTAACAAAACAATGACATTAGTAATTCAATCCAATAGGAATTTGCAACTCTATCTACTACAACAATTGATATGCTTGACAATGAGGTGATACCTCATTTGTGGTCTCTTTCACATGGTAGATTCCTGTTGGAGACATTTACCATCATACACACTCTTTTGGTCAAATTGGCCTAGTTAAACCACTATCCTAAGTATAATTGATATTAATTGACATCAATGGAGCATTAATTGCCATCATCTAGTCACACCCACACCTACCTATAGTCAAGGAGGATAACTTAGCCTTCTCCTATAGTGAAGGAGGCTAACTGGAGCACTCTGGGGGTGATCTGAGTGACATTAATGCACCTAATTGCTAACTGGTGGTTACAATTACTTCAACCAGTCAGTTATGTTAAATTTTTTGTATGCTTAGCTAAGACATCAGTATTTCATTTCATTTTCATGACAAAAGCATATAAACAGGATCACTGAAAGATAGACAAGCACAACCATAAAAAGGGAACACAAATATTTATCCTGGGAAAACCCTGAAGGGAAAAGCCCAGCAAAAGATTCCTCAATATAGATGCCCCAAAAGGATAAAAGATCAAACTAGCAAGGAGATCAAATCCTGATCCTCCTCCTTCTCTAGCTACTTCTCTTCTCCACTAATGTGCTATACAAGTGAGAGTGTGTGTTACAAATGAGGAGTTCTACACCTCTATTTATATTCATCCATTCACTTAAGTTAACTCATTTGAAATGTAGGCTCGAGTTACACATGTAGGCTCAAGTAACCACACTAGGGTGCTGATGACCCACCTTTACAATTAGAGGGGACTACCTCATGACTCTTATTACTTCCTCTGATTAGGAGCATCAGGGTACAATGAAACACAAGTGGTTCTCCGGGTAGGACCATCGGGGACCATAAAAAGTTACATATAGAATATTCTTCGAAGTTATAATATTTCAACAAGTTAAGGTGCCTCCAGTCATTAAATATATTATTTAATGATTATTTTTTATTTTTTAATGATCTGGAGTCAACAAGGTGCCCCCACCAACTTCTGATGGTCAGTTCAGCTTCAATTAACCTCATCGGGGCTCATTGGAGTCATGGAGCACTAGCACTTGATGGTTGGCTTGATATGACATGTGTCTGATGTCCTTCAATTGAGATTTAGTCATTTATTGCACTCCAACTTCAGTTAGGGTTTGGTGAGTCAATTAGGGTTTTGGTTAAGTGTTTAACTAAGAGTGATTGAATGGTTGAGAGTTAGTTAAGCTAGACTCACTCACTGAATTCAAATTGTCTCCTTAGGTATTCTAATTCTTCATGGAGTTAAGCCATTGCTCAGCATTGGTATTGTAACCCCTTATTTTTTATTGAATATACAGAGAGGAAACCAATTCTGGTTTCGATTAACACCAATTCATGAGTATTTGTTAATTATTCCTTGATGATTTTGATTCCTAGTTCCTAGATCATGTGCAAGAATTAATAATTATGGCCTTTATCATGGCCTTACTCACATTGCCATGCTCCAAAAAATCTAACTGAAACCTGAACTTCAATCAACCCAACACTTGGTAAATCTTGATGCATATCACCGTTTTATTGTTGTAACAATCCCTGAAGCATTTTCATAATTTATAGAATTCAAATACTTCCAATTGTTAATCACATCAATACTACCAAAACTACTTTACTTCATGCCATCATTATCATACTTTAATTTACGGGGTACAATCCCCCCATTTATGTAATTTAAATAAATGGTTTATATACTTCTTACTTCACAAGCGTATCATTTGTACCACTTTTCCCGTCCATAGAGAATTTCCTGCAGCTAATTGATCCTGATGACCCTCTTCATGCACTTACTATCCTACATTCATAACAACTCTTGAAATTGTTCTGGAATTGTCATCAATTCATCATTTCATCCTGTTAAGTCATGAACTTGTTTTCTTCGATTTTATATTTTGATTGTGATTTTTATTTTAGGTTTGTTCATATGCTTAAATTTTCTCATTTGCTTACTTTAGGAAACGTTTTGGTTTTAAATGAAATTTTGTTTTTTTTTGCTTTAGATTTTCATTTTGGTTTGTTTCCTTAGGTTCTGAAGGGTTCTATAGGACATTATATGGATTGATTAGTTCACAAACAATATCATGAACATAGTTTATCATTTAAACCTCACTCAAAATGGAATCAATGACTAAAACAACGCCAAAATTGAATTTGAAATATTCTTGTAGCGCAACGACAAAAAGTTTACATTGCGGCGCTACAAGAATATTGCGGGCACCGAAATCACTGGTTTTTAAGCAAATTTATCCCACGATTTTGGTTTCTAAATGACTAATCACGTGCTTAAAGGGTTTTGATAGGTGTTTCTTCAGTAATCATCATGCAAACAGGTGCGTTTTACAACATGAAGGAGATCATGGAAAATCATCAGTTAGAGTTGGGTGAATTATGACAGGTAGACAAACAAGCCTATATTGAAGTGAAAGAGGTGATCCACAAAGGCATTACGAAGTTGGAGGTGAAGTGGAATGAAGACAATTGCTTGAAATCCGTAATTTGTAGTTACACAGGGAAGTTAGGGCTTTCTCAATGTGCCAGCTAGAAGTGAATTGAAGACTTGAAGACACTTGGATAGCTAATTTCAACGGTCAGATAGTTCAAGGATCGATTTTAAATGTCTACAGTAGGTCAGAAATGAGGTATTCCATGTAAACCTGCTCATGGAAGCTAAATTGGGGGTTTCTTCTTTAAAGCTTGTTATGATAAAATTGATTGAGGAAAGCTTTAATTCATGTTGTTAACAAACTCCCCACGATCAGATATCAGTCTAAAAGGGTTTTGGAATGCTTTGGAAAGTGATAAGTTTAAAAATAGCAGTTTCATTGAACAATTACCTTGTCAAGACCTGAAAATGTGGTAAGGTGAAGCTCTGTTCAGTTTGTGGCGACCAGGGTTTCACAGATTTACTGGTTACTTGTAACCAATGTAATAAGTGAGCTGAGCATGTCAATTGCATGCAGACCTTGTTTGAGTAGGTGCTAGAAGCTGACTGGTTTTTTGTGCTGATTGCAAGTTGAAGCAAAAAGTTAACAGACATAAGATTATTCTTATATCTTTCCATCCACTACTTAAACAATCACCAGTTGATCTAAGAATCAAGCATTTGAGAGCACTAATGAAAAATCATTTTTGCAAATAGATAGCTCATAAGTGGAATTAAAACGATCCAAGGGTACTATTTGTGCAGAGCCATAATACACAAATGTTTTCATACATTCTAGAGGTGGTCTAGCATCGAAATGAACAGCTTGGATGATAGTTAATTTCATTAGCAGTTTGGTTGAAGAGTTTTTGGCACTCTGTTGACCTAGATTACTCAATCTTGGTGTAAAACTTTCCCTGCATTAAAAACAAAAAAAGACTATTAAAAATTAAGAGAAAATAGACAAGGAGAATTGAAGAAAACTGATTATCAAAAATCTAGAATCTTGAGAAGAAAAAAGAGTTGTTAGGTCATCAACAATGCCCTAAAGGTACACAGAATTTAGTCATTGAAAGCAGATGGGAAAAAGTGGCAAAACCAACAGGGCTGAGCCCACTAAATTGGATTGACCAATTTCTATGTTGTGCAGATCTTTTCCAGAATGCTGGGTGGTTGGACTTCTTCAAGAAGATTGATGGCTATAACACTGGGGTCTCTTATAAATTTGCCCAAAGCTATAACTAGGACATGGTAGTATTTGATACTCTGAAGTTTAAGTTGACTATGGAGTTGATTGCTTAAGCCATAGGAGTCATAAATGAAGGAGAGTTGTGGTTCAAAAAGCTACCATTCACCTTCAATGCTAAAAGGTATCTCATACTTGGCATTATTCCATATCGGAGCAAAGGAATACTAATCCAATATTTCAGAGATGAGTGGGTGGAGCCCATTAAATTCCTACAAAGCTATATCACATGTGAAGGGAGATATGCCTATGTCTTTAAATATCATTTTAGGTTTTTACAGCATCTAGTTGGTGAATCCAGAATGAGTCTTCCTTTCTTTTTGTTTAAAAGTTTTCAGAAGATGTCAAGTAGAGTTAAGGGACATCATGATCATACTACACAATCCATTTTCCATCATGGTTTGATCAAGCTCATTATCAGCACTGCTCTACAAAGAGAAGGGAATACATGGGATTATTTTCTTTTTTGGTCTGGTTTTCAAATTAAGCAGGAAGAGAAGCAAACCAAAAAACATGTAGACAAAGGGAAAACACTTATTAGGAAACTAGGTCAGAAAATTAAATCTGAAGAATAAAAAGAAGTTAAACTTGAAGAAGTACCAGAGCCCTCAAAGGAAGACTATGAGCCTAAAAAGTTTTCAGCTGATAGTAAGGGCAAAGGTTTCCTGTTTACAAAAAAGGAAGATCAGCCTATGCAAGATAGGGCACCAGTAGAAACTTTCATGGAGGAGAAAATTGTTGTCGCAGGGAAGATTGCTGTAAAGGAAGAAAGCATCCACGTCCAGCAAAGAAGCCTAATCACTATTTTGTCTGAGGATGAAGGATATATGTTAGAAGAAGATGAATTCATTGTCAAAGATGAAACTAGGGTTGGTACATGCAAGGAATTCTCCACTCTAGAAGATAAGACAGTCAGACCTAAGAAAAAGAAGATCAGGGTTAAAGCTATAAAGTTTTCCACAGTTAAACATCAAGGTAAAAGTTTGAAGATGATGGGAGAGCTTGCCTCAACGTGGAGACCTAAAACTAAGCCAAGAAAGAAGTTAAGGCTGAGTATGAAAAAGCTACTAAACCCTAGATTAAATACAAAAGAGGTAACTATACTTGATGATGATTCTTCAGATGAAAAACCAAAGATTGAGAAAGAAGCAGTTCTAAAAAGTCTAGTTTCTCATCACACAAAGGGGAAAAAGTCATTAAAGTCAATAGAAGACTCCAGCCTCACCCAAACTAAGCTATCAGCTGTGTTTCTGGAATTAAGAGATGAAATGTTGAAGGAGCAATAGAAAGAAGAAGTGGATGCCTCTTATTCAGAAAATAAGTTGCTAATAGATGAAAATGCACTTGATGAAATACACACTTAATAAATTCCAAGTGTGCTTGGTGTTCCTACTAAGCTGCTACAGGAAGATGAAGACATTTTCAGAAAGCTAGATATCCCATGGCTACGTAATGAGATACAAGATACCACAAGAGGGAAGGATTTTGACTCAAACATGGAGAACCTGCAAAGAACCATCAAACAATATGGGCATCAAATGGATTACATGCAGGAAACTAATGATGGTATGATCCTAGCAAATAAAAGACTCAGGGAGGATTTACAGGAAGTAATGATCATTATCGAGAGCTTACTGCAGTTTCCAAGGAGGCCCTGAAGAGAAAGAGAAGCACCAATTTACAATGTGCAGAATTGAAGCAGACTGTCAGAGGCTTACAACAGAAGAATTAAGAACTTACAAGAAGGTTAGGAGATATGGAAGCTGATTAGAAGAGAACCAGGAAGAAGGCCTAAGCTTTGGATGGAATAGCCTTACTAGATGAAGTTGCTAAAGACCTTTGAGTTTGTTAGTTAGTCATTTACTTGTTATGTCTTTTGAGAAATACTTTAGTTAGTCAGTTACTTGTTATGTATTTTGAGAAATTCTTTATTTTGTAAAGTATAATTTCACTTTATCCCATCGATGAGTTGGTTGAAGACAGTTGGGGTTTAGACCCTAACTGATTTTTTGAGAAACGGTATTTAGATAGATGAGAAAGAGAACAAAGGGTTCGATTTTTGGAGGACTTCAGGAGGTCTTTTGGACTTATTGATGAGCTAAGTATATAACTCTCATATGTATTTGATGAATAGAATTATGAAATATATGATCCTTTTCACCCTTTAGTCTGTGTTTTGGCTTCATTTTTAACTTGTTTAGTTACATAGCTGATAAATTCATTGCTGGTTTATGGTTTGTATGCTGGTAGTGCTTGTCTTTTATGAATGAACTTCAATATCATGTTCTGTTGGATACTGGTAATTATATTATGCATCTCTATTTTTCTTTGCTTATGATTCAGTTCCTATTTGGCTCATGAGTGTATACCCTATTTGTCACCAAACTTTACAACCAGGAAAACCTTTCAAAACCCTAAAACCCTAATTTTATTTGATTGAATATTTGAGATTGTGTTGGCTTGTTTCTTTTTGGCCTGGAAACAATTTCTGGCACAAACATCTTTGGCGTCATTGTCGGGGAACGCATTTGAAAACAAATTTTTCCCTGGGATACTTATCATTTTACCGGTTTTAAGAGGTGAACTTAAACCAGCACATTTTTAAGGCTACTTTTCACCAAGCTTAACACAGTGGCTACTAGAGGAGTTGGGACTAGAAATAGACCTACTTCATCATTGCAGTTGGGTGTTACAGATCCTGAACAAATATTGAAGACTGCAAGAAAGATTAGGAGGTCTCAATATTTATCATATTTATATCATCTTGACCATTTGGAGGCTTCATCACCTTCATTTGTATTGAGAAAAGAAGAAGAAGTTTCAGCCTGGTTAAAGCCTACAATTCCTGATAGTAGTTTCCAAGTTTTTACTAATCCTCAATCCTTTTTAAAAGCTAAAACTAACTCTCCTGGTAAGATACCTCTCTTTCAGTTGAAATTAGGTAAAAATTCCATTCGGTCAAGTTCCAGTCAAACCTCTTCATCATCAAAGTCAGTCGGTCCAAAAATGGCAACCCAAAATCAACCCATATACATGATGGGCCAGACGGTTGTAGCCAGATATGCACCATTGGTCTTGCCCCATCCTTTAAATGCACTGCCTGGAGGGGACTACTAAAAATATCTTCCTAGGTTTAATGGACAGGGGGAAACCACAGCTGAAGAACATTGGGAAGCTTTCCTTAGCTATGCTGATAACCAAAACATTGATCCAAGGATGTATGGATGAGAATGTTTGTGCAGAGCCTCAATGGAGATGTAAGGAAATGGTTCAGGGAGTTTCCTGCTAATTCCATCACTATCATTGAAGAACTTCGTGATCTCTTCATGAGACAATGGGGGGACACCAAAGATCATACATACTACATAACTGAGTTTGGTGCCCTTAGGAGGAAAAAGGAGGAATCTGTTGCAGACTTTTCAAAGAGGTTTAACAAGATTTACAGTAGAATTCCTGCTAAAATAAAGCCTACAAAAACATCAACTAAACTTACATATGCAAATGCTTTCGATCATGAATTTTCCTTACTAATAAGAGAAAGGAGACCTATTTCTTCACTGAATATGTAGGATGCAGCATTGGAGGTAGAATCCAACATACTAGCTTCAAATATATTAAAGAAGGAAACAGCTCAGCAGCTGTATGACAGAAAAGGAAAGAAGGAAGTGGCTCGAGGAGGTTCAGCTTCTCATTCTGCTGAAGGGAAAATTGACAAAATGGCTAAGTTGAACAAATTAGACCTTGAGAAACATTCCAACAAACCTGCTCTTGAAGGTGAACGGAATCCTAATAATCAAAACCAGTTCAGAAGGCAATTTGCTCCCCGTTTCATGCCTAGAGAGCGCAGGAATAAAGATATTCAATGGGAAAGAAGAGAAAATGAGGACCAAAGAGTGGCACCGCCTCTTCAGAACAATGCAGCTGATGAAGAAGAGGTTGATGATGAAGTAATATTTGAAGATACTGACCAAGATATGAACCATTTTGGAGAGAGATTATCTGATGGTTTTGTCACTGAAGAAGATTATCTCAATGCAGAATGCTATGATGCTGTTATGTTCGAAACAGAAGATGATTTAGGTCTGAAAATGACCGATGTAACTGCTGATGTCTCTCAAAATGAACTCAAGGAGACTGTAAATCTGAGATCAGGTCCAAAACAGGTGGTACAAGCCCTGAAGAAGAAAGCAATTGTACTTGCTAAACAGGTATCTGATCCTATGACAGAGAAAAAGCAAGTTTCAGAAAAACGAAAGAAGAACATAGAGGTTGAAGAGGTAAGTAAAACTGTTCATAATTTCAGCCTGGAAAATGATTTAGGCAAGTTAAAGATTCACGTGCCTTTAACTGAATTGATAAAAAACCCCTCATATAAATAATCAGTCCTTAAGATGCTTAATTCATCAAGCAATCAGCATGTTTCCGACACGGTGAACTTGCAAGAGGAGAACCCTAAGATTTTCATTGGATCAGCCTTAGCTGAGAAGACTGAAAATGAAGCAAGAGCTTCACCTCGATTCTATATCACTTTGACAGTCCATGAAAAGATGATACACAATTGTTTCTTAGATTCGGGAGCATCCCACAATTTGATGCCAAAGGCTGTTATGGAAGCTTTAGGGCTGAGTATTACCAAACCCTATCATGATTTATATGCATTTGATTCTAGAGCGGTGGAGTGTTTAGGGGTAATAAAGGAAATGGTTGTTAGTTTGGCTCAGTTACCTATGAAAAGTGTCATCATGGATGTAGTGGTAGCTGATATAACCCCTAAGTTTGGTTTACTTCTCTCTAGGTCTTGGGCAAAGAAAGTCAAGGGAACTTTACAAATGGACTTGTGTTATGCTACTATTGCTGTGTTTGGAGGAGAAAATAGAAGGCTGTATAGAGAGCTTCATTTTTCCTATATTGTGACAGATGACAAGAACCCCACCAATCATCCACTATATGTTGTTGACAAAGACCTGGGAACTTGCATGTTACATTTCAGTGATGAAGACAATACTACTGGTTTGTTACAGGTTGAAAAGGAACAGCCAGTAAAACACAACAGAGAAGAAGAAGATGAACTGTTGCAATTATACTTTGATGGATCTTTTTGCAAAGAAGGTGCTGGAGCTAGAGTTCTTCTTATATCCCCTGGAGGTGAAACAGTAAAGATGATGTATAAACTTGAGTTTATTACTACAAATAATACTGCTAAATATGAAGCTTTGCTGTTAGGATTAAAAGCTACCAAATATTTGGGCATTCAGCAGATTTCTGCATCTGGCGACTTCGAATTAGTTGTTCAACAGGTGAAGAAAAATTATCAAGTGAAGCAGGGTTTCCTGAAAATTTATCGAAATGAGGTATGGGACATGCTTGAAAATTATTTTGTAGCTTTTAGTATTACCCATGTTCCAAGAGATCATAATCGGATTGCAGATTCATTGGCCTTTGTTGCCACACACTTCAGAATCCCCAAGACCACTCAGTTGAGGTATCCCATTGAGGTGAGGTACATACCATCTGCACTTGATAATGTAAAGTAGTGGAGAGTGTTTGAAGATGACATTGAAATTAAAAGGTTCCTAGAGCTTACCCATGAGTTTTCAAATTCCCTGATTGATTAAGAGGAGGATGAAGAAGATGGACAGGTAGATGAGATTGCTGAAGATGAGATAGCAGGACATAAAATTATTGAATTGAAAAGAAACTTCATCCCAAAAGGTTTGGTACCTATGGAAAAAATATTTACAAAGGATGATACACTTTTAAAGCATGTTGTTCAGTCTTGAGAAGAAAATGTGGTAGAGTGTAATATTGGTTCAGCAGAACACCCTAGAATGGTCAAAATTTCTAAATCCCTTACAACTGAACAAAGAAATAGGTACATTAAACTGTTAAAGGAGCATGTGGATGTTTTTTCCTGGTCTTATGAGGAATTGAGGACTTATGAAACATGAATCATATAACATAAATTCCATTTAAAACCAAATGTCAAACCTTTTCGTCAAAAATTAAGGAGGATTAACCCAGCCTTGTTTCTCGTTATTGAAAAAGAAGTGAAGAAGTTGTTGGATGCCAAGATCATAGTCCCCCTCAGGTATTCTTCACGGGTGGATAATCTAGTCCCTGTTAGAAAAAAGAATGGGGAAATTAGGATGTGTGTTGACTTCAGAAATCTGAACAGATCTTCACTAAAAGATAATTATCCTTTGCCTAAAATTGAGCAAATATTGCAACAAGTAGTTGGGGCACAAAGGATCTCTATGGTTTATGGTTTCTTAGGGTACAATCATATTTCTATGCATCCTGATGATAAGGAGAAAATAGATTTTACAACTCCTTGGGGAAATTTCATGTATGATAAGATGCCTTTTGGTCTAATGAATGCTGGAGCTGCTTTTTAGAGGGCAACGGATATTGCCTTTGTCGGAGAAAAGGAAAATTTTGTGGTATTATACTTGGATGATATTACTGTTTTCTCATAGTCAGATGATGAAAATTTGAAGCATTTGAAACAGACTTTCCTGAAATGTAGAAAGTTTGGTTTGTCCTTGAATCCAAAGAAGTCACACTTTGCTGTATAGGAAGGTAAATTGCTTGGTCATTTAGTGTCTGCTGATGGTATAAGGATTGATCCTGAGAGGGTAAAACCTATATTGAAAATAAGTTTACCTAGGAGTAAAAAAGATGTGCAATATTTCATTGGTAAAATCAACTTTCTATGTTGGTTTATACCGAAATTTGCAGAGACTATCAAATAGATCACTGTCATGCTGAAAAAGGATCAGGAAGTTAGATGGACCACTGAGGCAAAGAATGCATTTGAGAAGATAAAAATGGCTCTTACTGAAGCTCCTGTATTAGTAAGACCGGATTTTACCAAAGAATTTCTCACATTCTCATTTGCATCAGAGGATACAATAGCAGTTGTTTTGTTACAGAAGAATAAGGAAGGACTAGAGCAGCCTATTGCATTCTTCAGCAAAACTCTCAGGGATTCTGAACTAAAATACAGTATCTTAGAAAAACAAGTCTATGCTCTGGTAAAAGCTTTAAAAAATTTTAGAATCTATGTTCTGTATTCTAAAGTTATTTCATTTGTGCATAATGTTGCTTTAAAAGATGTCTTAACACAGCCCGATAGTGAAGGGAAAAGAGGCAGGTGGATTGCTAAAATCATGGAGTATGATGTAGATATCAGACCTACCAAACTAATCAAGGGACAAAGTTTAGCCAAGTTTCTAGCTGAATCAAATTGTCAAGCTCTGGGATTACATGTCATGGCTAAAGAGTTAGCTTAGGAAGAAGATCAAGCAAGCCTAGAAAAAGAGAAGATCATGGACTATTATTCAACATCCACATGGTATGCATACATAGTGTATTTTCTATTTTTTTTGCAATGTCCCGTGCATTTAGATAGGAAAGCTGCTAGATCTTTAAAGCTTAAAGCTACTAAGTATTGTCTAGTGGAAGAGCAGTTATTCTGGAAGGACCCAGGTGGTATTCTACTCAGGTGGTTGGATAAATCTGAAATTGAAGATGTGATTTATGAATCTCATGAGGGTGCTTGTGGAGGCCACAAGTACTGGAAGACAACAACATATACGATTTTAAGAGCTAGATATTATTGGCCCTCTTTGTTTGCAGATTCTTATTAGCAAGTAAGAGCTTGTATTCCTTGCTAGAAGTTTGCTGGAAAATAAAAATTGTTGTCATTGCCTTTAAAACCTATTGCCGTAAGTGCTCCTTTCCAGCAATGGGATCTAGATTTTATAGGGGAAATAAATCCAACTTCCTTAGGACAACATCGATGGATTCTAACTGCAACAGACTTCTTTAAGAAATGGGTGGAAGCCATCCCTACCAAAAATGCCATAGACAAAGTAATTATGGAATTCATTGAAGAAAATATCTTGAGTAGGTTTGGCTGTCCTCAGAAATTAGTAACAGATAATGAAAAGGCTTTCAAGTCTAAGGCAATGGAAGAATTTTGTGAAAAGAATGGTATCTTGCTGAAGCACTCAACTCCTTACTATCCCCAGGGTAATGGTTTGGTTGAATCCTCTAATAAGAACATCATTCAGAGTATCAAGAAGTTGCTTAAGCATAACAAGAGATCATGGGATTCAATGCTGAAATATGAGTTGTGGGTTGATAGGATAACATTAAAACAAGCAATTGGAACTTCTCCCTTCCAGTTAGTTTATGGTACAGATGTATTTTTTACTGTTCAATTAGGAATACCGGTTATGAAGTTTCTTCAGAATTGCCAGGAGGAACCAAATGATATGCGGAGGAGGATTTATGAGATGATAGAGTTACAGTAGAATAGGGAAAAGGTGGAAGAAAGTGCACAGTTGTACAGAATGAAGATCAAAAGCAGATTTGACAAGAAAATCGAAGATAACACTTTCTCAGGTGGTGATATGGTTTTGAGGTGGGATGCTAGGAAAGAGCAAAAATGGAAACATGGTAAATTTGACAACCTTTGGTTTGGCCCTTTCCTAGTGTCTAATATTTTGGAGAATAACACTTTTGTCCTGCAATCTTTGGAGGGCGAGGAATTGTCAAGTCCTGTCAATGGATGATCCTCAAGCATTTTTATAGTCTTTGAGGAGATTTTCACTTTTCATTGTATATACTGGTGTGAGTGAAGCATAATAAAGACTCCATAACCCAATGGAAAATTGCAGACAAGTAAGTAGAAAAAAAGAAGACACTGGTCTACAGGTTCTTGAAGCCTCATAGGGAGGAATTCATCTCGCAGTTGGAGCCAGATGTTAAGTCATGAACATGTTTTATTCAATTTTATATTTTGATTGTGATTTTTATTTTAAGTTTGTTTATATGCTTAAATTTTCTCATTTTGTTACTTTAGGAAATTTTTTGGTTTTTTTTTGCTTTAGATTTTCATTATGGTTTGTTTCCTTAGGTTTTGAAGGGTTTTATAGGACATCATATGGATTAATTAGTTCACAAACAACATCATGATCATAGTTTATCATTTAAACATCATTCAAAATGGAATCAATGATTAAAACAACACCAAAATTGAATTTGAAATAGTCTTGTAGTGCAACGACAAAAAGTTTACATTGCGACGCTACAAGAATATCGTGGACGCCGAAATCGCCGGTTTCTAAAGTAGGTAAAAAACTGAGGTATTCCGCATAAACCTGATCGTGGCAGCTAAATTGGGGGTTTTGTTCTTTAAATCTTCTTATGATAAAATTGATTGGGGAAAGCGTTAATTCATGTTGTTAACAAAATCCCTACAATCACATATCAGTCTAAAAGGGTTTTGGAATGCTTTGGAAAGTGATAAGTTGAAAAATAGTAGTTTCATTGAACAATTACCCTGTCAAGACCTAAAAATGTGGTAAAGTGAAGCTTTGTTCAGTTTGTGGTGACCAGGATTTCACATATTTACTGGTTACTTGTAACCAATGCAATAAGTGAGTTGAGCATGTCAATTGCATGCAGACCTTGTCCGAGTAGGTGATAGAAGCTGACTGGTTTTGTGTGTTGAATGCAAGTTGAAGCAGAAAGTTAGCAGACAGAAGATTGTTCTTATATCTTTCCATCCACTAGTTAAACAAACACCAGTTGATCTAAGAAGCAAGCATTTGAAAGCACTAATGAAAAAATTATTTTTCAAATAGATAGCACATAAGTGGCATTGAAAGGAGCAAAGGGTACTATTTGTGCAGAGCCATAATACACAGATGTTTTCATACATTCTAGAGGTTGTCTAGCATCGAAATGAACAGCTTGGATGATAGTTAATTTCAGTAGCAGTTTGGTTGAAGAGCTTTTGGCACTCTCTTGTCCTAGATTACTCAAGCCTGGTGTAAAACTTTCCCTGCATTAAAAACAAAAACAGACTGTTAAAAATTAAGAGAAAATAGCGAAGGAGAATTGAAGAAAACTGATTATCAAAAATCTAGAATCTTGAGAAGAAAAAAGAGTTGTTAGGTCATCAACAATGCCCTAAAGGTACACAGAATTTAGCCATTGAAAGAAGATGGGAAAAATTGGCAAAACCAACAGGGCTGAGCCAAGTGAACTACATTGGATTGACCAATTTCTAGGTTGTGCAGAGATTTTCCAGAATGCTTGGTGGTTGGATTTCTTCAAGAAGATTGATGGATATGACACTGAGGTCTCTTATAAATTTGCCCAAAGCTATAAACAGGACATGGTAGTATTTGATACTCTAAAGTTTAAGTTGAATGTGGAGTTGATTGTTGAAGCCATATGTTTTAGAAATGAAGGAGAGTTGTGGTTCAAACATCTACCATTCACCTTCAATGCCCAAAGGTATCTCATACCTGGCATTATTCCAGAGTGGAGCAAAGGAATACTAATACAGAATTTCAGAGATGAGTGGGTGGAGCCCATTAATGTCCTACAAAACTTTATCACCTGTGAAGGGAGATATGCCTATGTCTTTAAATATCATTTCAGGTTCTTACAACATCTGGTTGGTGAATTCAAAACAATTCTTCCTTTCTTTTTGTTTAAAAGTTTGCAGAAGATGTCAAGTAGAGTTAAGGGACATCATGATCATACTACACAATCCATTTTCCATCATGGTTTGATCAAGCTCATTATCAGCGCTGCTCTACAAAGAGAAGGGAAGACGTGGGATTATTTTTTTTTTTGTTCTAGTTTTCAAATTAAGCAGGAAGAGCAGCAAACCAAAAAACATGTAGACAAAGGGAAAACCCTAGTTAGGAAACTAGGTCATAAAAACAAATCTGAAGATAAAAAAGAAGTTAAACTTGAAGGAGTACTAGAGCCCTCAAAGGAATACTATGAGCCTAAAAAAATTTCAGCTAACAGTAAGGGCAAAGGTTTGCTGTTTACAAAAAAGGAAGATCAGCCTGTGTAAGATAGGGCACCAGCAGAAACTTTCATGGAGGAGAAAATTGTTGTCACAGAGAAGATTGCTGTAAAGGAAGAAAGCATCCAGGTCCAGCAAAGAAGCCCAATCACTATTTTGTCCAAGGATGAAGGATATATGTTAGAAGAAGATGAATTCATTGTCAAAGATGAAACTAGGGTTGGTACATGCAGGGAATTCTCCACTCTAGAATATAAGACAATCAGACCTAAGAAAAAGAAGATCAAGGTTAAAGCTATGGAGTTTTCCACAGTTAAACATCAAGGTAAAATTTTGAAGATGTTTTGATAGCTTGCCTCAACGTGGAGACCTATAACTAGGCCAAGAAACAAGTTAAGGCCGAGTATGAAAAAGCTGCTAAACCCTAGATTAAATACAAAAGAGGTAACTATACTTGATGATGATTCTTTAGATGAAAAAACAAAATATTAAGAAAGAAGCAGTTCTAAAAAGTCCAGTTTCTCATCATACAAAGGGGAAAAATCCATTGAAGTCAGTAGAAGACTCTAGCCTCACCCAAACTAAGCTATCAACTGTGTTTCTGGAATTAAGAGATGCAATGTTGAAGGAGCAATAGAAAGAAGAAGTGGATGCCTCTTATTCAGAAAATAAGTTGCTAATAGATGAAAATGCACTCGATGAAATAAACACTTAAGAAATTCCAAGTGTGCCTGGTGTTCCTACTAAGCTGCTACAGGAAGATGAAGACATTTTCAGAAAGCTAGATATCCCATGGCTACCTAGTGAGATACATGATACCACAACAAGGAAGGCTTTTGACTCAGACATGGAGAACCTGCAAAGAACCATCAAACAATATAGGCATCAAATGCATTGCATGCAGGAAACTAACGATGGTCTGATCCTAGCAAATAAAAGAATCAGGGAGGATTTACAAGAAGTAAATGATCATTACCAAGAGCTTACTACAGTCTCCAAGGAGGCCCTGAAGAGAAAGAGAAGCACCAATTTACAATGTGCAGAATAGAAGCAGACTGTCAAAGGCTTACAGCAGCAGAATGAAGAACTTACAAGAAGGTTAGGAGATATGGAAGCTGAACATAAGAGAGCTAGGAAGAAGGCCCAAGCTTTGGATGGAATAGCCTTACTAGCTGAAGCTGCTAAAGAACTTTGAGTTTGTTAGTTAGTCATTTACTTGTTATGTATTTTGAGAAATACTTTAGTTAGTCAGTTACTTGTTATGTATTTTGAGAAATACTTTATTTTTTAAAGTATAATTTCACTTTATCCAATCGATGAGTTGGCTGAAGACAGTTAGGGTTTAGACCCTAACTGATTTTTTGAGAAACAGTATTTAGATAGATGAGAAAGAGAACAAAGGGTTCGATTTTTGGAGGACTTGAGGAGGTCTTTTGGACTTATTGATGAGCTAAGTATATAACTCTCATATGCATTTGATGAATAGAATTATGAAATATATGATTCTTTTCACCCTTCAATCTGTGTTTTGGCTTCATTTTTAACTTGTTTAGTTACATAACTGATAAATTCATTGCTGGTTTATGGTTTGTATGCTGGTAGTGCTTGTCTTTTATGAATGAACTTCAATATCATGTTCTATTGGATACTGGTAATTATATTATGCATCTCTGTTTTTCTTTTCTTATGATTTCGTTCATATTTGGCTCATGAGTGTATACCTTGTTTGTCACCAAACTTTACAACCAGGAAAACCTTTCAAAACCCTAAAAC
>LPNX010682907.1:35817-74410 GCA_001517045.1 Pseudotsuga menziesii | reverse complement strand
TGTTACAGCTCCATATTCAGTCTCCATTGTTGATAATTTTGCATGATCAATTGTTAATTGTTGTGGGTGAAATTAATCTACTGCATGCCTGAATTTATACAAACCCTAATTTTATTTGATTGAATATTTGAGATTGTGTTGGCTTGTTTCTTTGTGGCCTGGAAACAATTTCTGGCACAAACACAACCATTAGTTATTCATAATATCACATGCACTATCTCAATGCATTAATGTAATGCATCACAACATTTTCACCCATACTTATGTAATCAATTACTCACACCCTTCATATGCATCCATTCAATTCATAACTACAAGATTTAAAAATATTTTAATGCATAGCCACTAAATTCTACCTTGCATTGATTCAGGAATACTATGCATTCAAACATACCATGCATGGCCTAACCATGACTATTTCATATAGTATGCATTACTATAATCAAGACCATCAATACTCACTTCCTTTAAGTTACTATGTTCATAACAACACATACAGGCATGCCAAATTTCTATATGAATGTAGTATAAAATTCAAATACCCACATGGTATGATATTTCTTACCTTTACTACTCCATACAATTTGTCATAATCAAACCCTTAACTTCATGGGTCCTACTTACACCCTTCACATTACCATTTTGGTTGGTCCTTTGTAGGAGATTACAGAATTTGCTCACCAACTTTTGATTCTGGACTTGTTTGCTTATCCCTTTCTCCATAGGGTTTCTAGTCACATTCATCAGCATCAGTAACATATTCATCCATTTCCATGCTGTCGTTTGTTCTTCCACTAAGGCCAACACCAATGCAATAATTATCATTAGCAATTCATTATAAATGTATAATTCTCACTATTCTTACCAACATGTAATATCTTATGCATGCAAGGCATATCCTGATACATTTCACATATAAAAATTGTAATCATAATTAGCAAGACAGGGTTTAAGGAAATTTCACTTCTTAAGTCCCTCATCTTAGCATGGAACTCCTCTTCCACACAACAGCTGGTTTGACTTCATGGTCTTGCTACCTCTAGGCATGCAATTCTCATATTTCTCCATATTGACAGCAACACTTTTCTTTTCCAAGAAATCACTAGCACTTTGCTGCTCTGCATTCAAATTCTGGTGACTCTCCCTTGTTTCCTACTCGATAAGCTTTCCAACGCCTATCCACATGCTTCATTCTGACCTTGGGTGTGAAAACCACACCAATTCTAGAATGATGGCAAAACACACCACTGTATTTTGGTCTAAAATGCTAACCTCAAACACCTAGATATTTCTTCCTTTTCAGTCCTGAATTGCTGAAAAATCCAATGTGAATTCACTACAAAACCCACTGGAACACTAGCAGGAATTTGCTTTGAAAAATTCCACTTTGAAAAACCCAAAATTCCCTTCTCCTAATCGGGTCTCTTTCCCACTAACCTTCTGGAATTTTGGGGAGAAATCGTCTAAAATTCTTATCTGCATCGGCTATTGGGACCATTAAATCTTATCACATCGGCAGGGAAAGCATCTTGATGTATGACATCGGTGGTCAGGTGCACTGTGCATTGAGAGGTTAGTCCTCTATGCTTCCGCAATAGCATCCAACGAACCTTCTATGGTTTCTACGAGTCACCACTTTGTCGACAATCGGAGCGACTAGCAGCTGCAACATCGACAATCCAAAGCCAAATGGGTTCACTCTTTCGGTGACCCAAATCACTACATTATCCATCATTGCAATGATTCAGATAGCAACTTACCTCTGACGTGTTGACAATCGGCTATGTTATTTCATTGAACGGTTAGTCTCTTAGGCGGCTACAACAACGGTTGACCATCCGTTAACTTTTCCCAATTGGCAGTCTGATCAAGTAATAATTTTTGATCAGCGGTTGGAAGCACAAACTACTATGGCATTGACAGTCGGGGCCTCTATCTATCGGAATATTAGTTCTCTATACTTCTCCAACGGTGGCACACAATCCAATAATTCCTTTCGATGTTCATAGGAAACCAATAAAAATAACTTCTACCAATTCGCCAATGGATTCAACACATAGAATTTTTTTTGAATTTTCTTCTTTGCATCGGCTCTTCCTTCCACTAATGATCACCGATCTACTTCACTAGCCTCAGCAGGTTCATATTCTATTTGTCGTCGATCCCATCCTCTAGTCATCAACTATTCCAACAACTAATCTTTTCTGATTGCAGATATTCTTGTGCCTTAGAAAAAATTTGGAAATTTTTCTCCTCTGTCTTCCGCCGCATCGGCTATCGGAGCAACTAACCGCTGCGGCATCAAAGTTCGGGAACTCTATTTGTTGGAAGGATAGTCCACTAGCCAACCGTAACGGTGGATGCATAATCATCTAATTGCTTCTGATGTAGTTACCAATCTTTTCTCTTTCCTCCATCGCATCGACAACTTAATTGTCTAAGCATCAATGATGCGATCAACTAATCATCGCCGATCGCCGATGATTTCACTACTTCGAATTTTTTTTCTAGAATTTCCTCTCTTTCGTGGCTGTTGGTGGTTCAAACCACTATCATATTGTTTCTTCCACCGATGTTTCGGCACTCACATCCTCTAAGTTTCACCGATGGACGATGAACACTTAGAGGAATTTCATAATTTCCTTCCACCATCGGGTAAGCTTCATCCTATATGTTATGTTGTATCGAAGAATAGTCTCATTGAGTCCTCCAATGAGCTGACGACCGATGAACACAAAACCTTTCTACAAATTTCTACCAATTGTCGTCCATTGGTTGACCTTCAGACTAGCTCTTCCATTGCATCCGAATAAATTCTCACTAAGTTTTCTGATGAGCTGACAATTCTAGCACTTAGAATTTTTTTTTGAATTTTCCTGTCATTCACCCATTTTCTCCTAGTTTATTCTGGGTAGTAGGCAACTTGCCTCTTCTAACTATTCCTCATGGCCCTTTGTGGCCCAAATGATGTAACCAGAGCTGTAATACCATACTGTAACGTCCCCAACCCTCTGACAGACAAAGAGGACGCTACCAAATCATCAAAAACTTACAGGCATCTAGCCCCATGTACATGAACATACATATAAACTGAAATAAAATACTCAAACATAAAGCATACTAAAATGTATGGTCATTCATATGCACAACGGAAACAAAATACTTTCATTTAGGCATCAACATGTTCATCACTATGATTCTTAGACATTAGACAGTAAATGCAAGTGTAGAAGCAAAATGGACAAGAATCCACGGGGGATTNTTATAAGGATTGAGGTATAAAAGGGGGTGGGGAGGAGGTTTTAAGTATTGGGAGGGGGTTTCAACAAAAAGAGTTTGGGTCAATATCTCTCGAAATTAAGCGTATTCTTTAATATCCCACGATCGCACGTGCTATGTGAGATGTTCACTAAGTGAAGTCCCCGTGCAAGAATCCTTATCTTATAAATATCGTGTCCCACAAATAGCTATGTCCCTACAACGTTCCATGCAACCATAGGCCAGCGTGATCTTCAATATCTCAGTAACACTACCACCCCCAAGCTAGGCATGATTCCTCAAGGAATAACGGTCAAGAAGGCTTACAGATAGCCAGGGTACACAAATAAGCCAAGCCCACATAGTAGGGTTTATCAGGCCGTCAAGGAGACAGGAAAGGCTAAATGCTAAGCTGGTGGTCTCAATGGAGAGCTAAGGATGCCTACACCAGAGCTAACTTGACTTCTAAGACATCCACACACCCAACACCAGGGATCATTCCTTTCATTTCTTCCCATTCCCTTAGGCCCTGACTTCCCTTCCCATTACTCTTCAAGGGTTGTGGAGAAGAAATCCAGTAGTCGAGCTCTGTCTGAGTGGCTTCGAAACACCAATTTTCGTAAGTGTACCTAGCCTCTAATCCAACTCTAAACAGTCCAAATACCAACAACTACATACTCATATTAGAACAAGCATTTCATAGCTCTGTGAAGAAGATAAAGACACTGGGGTGACAACCCCAAATGAAAGTTGAACACAACTCAAGTCAGCAAGACGACTCAGAGTTGTTCTTGTCCCTAGCATGGCCAAAAAAACCCGACAACAACCCAAAAAGGTACTTGAATACATAGTAACCCAAAACCATGGGAAGACAACATCCCAAATCTCATAATGAAATGATGGAAACATTACATAGTCCGCAAATGGGAAAGAAGCCAAACTCCTAGCATGGATAGGGGAAAACATAAATGCAGAACACAATTGGGAACATACACGACCACAATCGTAAAGGAGACATACACCTACCATAGAAACTGGTATGGAACAAACCGTTACACAACCTCGAGCATGAATGGCTCTTGCACTCGAAAATCCTGAGCGATAGCAACAATTTCTCCACCTCCTTGTGTGAGGAAAAACAACATAGAATTCCCGTATGTGAGAATGCGAAAGGATGACTCTCTACATGAGGATGGGAAAAATGATGGAGAATCTTCAAAATGGTGTGAGTGAGGAATAATACCTCCCTACATGAGAATGAGAAAGACCAAAAATGTGAGTGCAAGAGTGGGAAAAGTTGAGTGAGCAGGAAGAAAGGAATGCCGCTTCTCTGCCCCCAATGATGCGAAGAGGAAGAGTCCATTGGTGGAGTGGGAACGTGGGAAAGGACTGACAGTGCTTCCACACATACCACTACTCAACAATAACTGCTCCCAACTAATAGAAAATAAAAGTTTAAAATGGGTGGTCGACACATGGCAAACTCCCAATGACCCCCACGAGTTGGACAATCCCCCCCTTATTCTTATGAATCATGCCCTTTTCATTTAGTGTTGCACCATCGTAGCTGGCTATAGGTTTATTTTAATTGATGTGCATATTTACATGATGCCCAAAACTACAATGTGTTGGATAGCACGATATACCATCGACAACGATCCCTATTGCCGAAACATACACAACCAAATCAATGGTGGGGCTTTTGCCTTTAGATGCACACCACTATTAATTAAAATAGACACATCATGTATATTTTAATGCAAATGGGTTCAAAAAATAGGACATTACAAAAAATACAGCACCTAGGTCACATCATATCTGAGGTAGGAATAGCTGTGGATCGGGAAAAGATTCGAGCCATAAAGGATTGTCCTACCCTCACTAGTGTCACTGACATTAGGTCCTTTGTGGGTTTAGCCGGGTATTATCAAAAGTTTCATTGAGAAGTTCTCAAGAATCACTTGCCCCATGATAGCTTTGTAGAATAAAGCAAACAAGTTCTTATGGACTGGAAAGTGTGAAGAAATTTTTCAAAAGCTTAAGCATATTTTGATGATAGCACCAGTGTTGCGGATTGAGGATCCTAATGGGGATTTCATTGTATGCATGTATGCAATCAAGGAAGGACTTGGAGGAGTCCTCTTGCAAAATGACCATGTGATTTGTTATGAATCACAGAAATTAAAAGATCATGAGCAGAATTATCCCATGCATGATCTTGAGCTACCAGGCATTATCCACGCTCTGAATATGTGGAGGCTCTACCTTATGGGAAGGAAGTTCCTTCTAAAGAATGACAATACAAGTCTAGAATATTTGTTTGATCAACCCAATCTAAATGTGAGGCAATCCAGAAGGTTGGCTTTTCTAAGTGAGTATCACTTTGAACTAAAACATATTAAGGGCAAAGAGAACAAAGTTGCCGATGCTTTGAGTCGATGAACTCATATGATATCTGAGGTGACCTTGAGTCAAACTGATGCATATTTGCATGAGAAGATTAGAAAGGCCAACAAGGTTGACCCATTCTATGTGGAAATCCTCAAGAAGGTCCAGGAGGACTGGTTGTTTCAACAACAAAAGGAATACAAGGTGGATGACTCCAGACTACTATGGTCCAAGGATAGATTGTATGTTCCATATGGAAGGGACATTCAGTCCAACATCCTCACTGAATTTCATGGGGAACCCTACTCAGGGCACTCGGGATATTAAAAGATGACATCTGCCATCAAGAGACACTTTTTCTGGCCCAAGTTAAAGTCCGACACTGCAATGTTTATTGTGAAATTTCAGGAATACCAATTAGTTAATGCTGAGCACCAACATCCTTTAGGATTGATATAGCCATTTCCCATTCCAGAATGGAAATGGGAGGTTATTAGTATGGATTTTATTACTATCTTACCGAAAAGCAAGAAGCAAAATGATTCCATATTCATAGTCATTGACAAGTTGTCAAAAGTGGAACACTTCATCCTTGTGAAATTGACCTACAAGGTCATGAACATTGTCGATATATTCATAAAAGAGATATTCAGATTGTATGCGATACCCAAAGTGATCAAGATGTTAAGTTTATAGGAAATTTTTCAAGATCTTTATTCTCTAGATTAGAGACGTAGGTGAACTTTAGCATTGCTTATCACTCGCAAACACCCTGGAAACTAAAAGGGTAAACCAAATTGTGGAAGACATGCTTCGAATGTATGTCATGAACAATCCCACCAAGTGGGAGGATTATCTGCACCTTACAAAGTTTGCATATAAAAACGGGTATCAAGATTCCTCCAAGATGAGTCCTTTTGAGGTACTCTATGGATGGAAGTGTATGACCCTATTTACTTGGGACAGTTCGGTGGATCGGCTCATGTTAGGGCATGACTTGTTATTGGACTTGGAACAATTAGTTAACAAGGTCTAGGGAAACCTTAAAGAGGCACAAGACCATAGAAAAGTTATGCGGATAAGAAAAGAAAATATAAAGACTATCAAGTAGGTGAGCATGTCTACTTGAAAGTGAAAGAAAAACAGAGCTCGTTGAGATCGGGTAGGTGTGGTAAGCTAGCACCTAGGTTTTGTGGACCTTTTGAAATTTTGGCCAAGAAAGGACCAGTGGTTTATGAATTAGCATTACCTGTGCACGTAAGAGTTCATAATGTTTTCCATGCATCTTTATTAAAGAAATATGTTTATGACACTAATCATGCCATTGATTGGTCCTTATTATAGGTGGAACCCGTGGGGGAATTTTCCCCTGAGCCTTTACATATATTGAACAAGAGAGACACATGATTGATGAAATGTTTGTGTTAGGTGTGGACCCTGAAGCACATGATTGATGAAATGTTTGTGTTAGGCATGAAACCTGAAGCACATGATAGATAAGATTTTTTGTGTTGAGCGAGAGGCTCTGAAGCACATGAGTACTTACATTTGTGTTGAGCATAAAGTTGTGGAACACATGAAAATATAATTGGAAATGTTGGGCATAAGCTTTGAAGCATTCCATGTTGATGTTGAGCATAACCTCTGGAGAATTGGATCCTTGGCCATTGTAGCCCTAGCTGTATTCTACAAGTACATCCTAGCATTTAGTGTTGAGTAGAAGCTCCAGAATTGCACTATGTTTGTAACTCCCCGCTTTAGGCGTTGAGTATGGGCTCTAGTAAGCACTAGGGGTTACTAAAAATAATTTAATAGCTTTCAAGCGAAAATGGCTTGAGAAAAATATTGATCATCATCATACTTATTTATAAGTGATTAAATGAAATTTTGAATTTTGGTATTCTCATCAAAGTAGTGAAGAGCCACCCATGGTATATGAGGGAAATCCAACATCTAAGGATGTTTAGAGTTTTCTAGATTAGTAGAAATAAGCCATCTATCTAATTGACTTTCATGAAGAAGTGTCGTTAGGTCTATGGATCATGACGCATGATGCCCAAAGACAAATGCTAACAATTATTTTAATACTATGTATTTTATACATAGTATGTATAAAGAATTTATTATGATTAATTATATAATTGAATAAAGAAAGACGAGAAGCTCCATCAATTATTATTTATTATTAAAAGATTAATAAATAGGGAAATAACAATGAAAGACTAAGTAGGAACTAGTTAAAATTTCCTAGGTTAAGAATTGAAAATTACCCCAGTGAATTAAAAAGAGTTAAATCAAGAAATCAAGGATTTCGTGATTTAAATAGCCCTTTGATTGAAAAGTCTGTCTATAAAGACTCAATCCAAGCAAAGGCTTAGGGTTCTGATTTTTCTCTTGGAGAATTATTATTCTTCCTATTTTTTCTCTCAAGTGTTTTCTTGGAGAATTTTCTCCTACAAGGAAAAGAGGGCTGATTGAGAACTTAATACTAGTTAGGAAACCCTACCTTAGGAGCTCTAAGCTACTTGCATGTTGCAGTCTAGCTTGAGGGGATCTGGATTAGAACCAAGAACGGTTCCGGGTCATGGATGGGAGGAATGTGGTAGTTCCCAAGTGATTTGGTCATCAAAACGAGAGGTCAGATCTATCTTAAATTGATAATGCTGGTTATTTAAGTGTGCGGGTGCAGCCATTGACAAATCTTCAAACTCAGGTATGAAATCCTGAAAATCCTATTCTATTTTATTTCCTACATATTCATTACTATTCACATTAAGTAATTGCTGCAATGCAATTTCTAATCCTAAGGGTCAAGTTTTATGACTAACAAACTGCTAGGGTCTATAATTACAATTTACTAATCTTATGTTGGACAAGTTTTATTGTATAATATTTATGTTTAGGGGGTATTCTTCATAAATATTATTGTATTAACTAGGTGTTGATCTTATTATTATGTTTATACCATGTTCTCCACATTTAATACTCTGCTGATATATTTCATTTGTCAGCAGAGGCTTGCCCTAGAAATTTTAAATAACTAGTTAAGTAATAATTAACTAAAATATTATTTATAATGATAATCTATATATATTTATATTTTGAACGAGATATAATAAGAACAGAGTTCATATAACAACTAGAGCTATTTGTTTATAAGATAACTATATATACATATAAATCAAACTATTAGTTAAAAACCTTTATAAAAACTATCTATGTATTTATTTCTAAAAATTTAATAATCCATCTAAGACCTTTCAAGTTCTATAATCATATAACTAATTACATTAAAAATAATCCACACTAACGAAAACCATAAAGTAAAATCCTACTTCCATTTCTTTTATTTCTTTACAAGATTTCACAGTTTGAAATTGCCCTGGCCCAAAATTATGAAGGTCATATGCTCAGTCACCGGCCATGACCCTTTTTACCAAATCTAACCACGCAGTATTAAACACATAGGCCACGACTCACACCTTTGCCATATAATTAAAATGCTTACGCCAACAAAGAGGACATAAGTCTCTAGCTACAACACGACCTCAGCCATTAAACAATATAATACGGAGTCCAAGTTATTTAGAAACAATGAGTTCCGTCGAGGCTCTGCATACCCTTGCCTCCACAAAACCCACTAACTGTTAATACATAGTGCTCACATAATACACGTCCCAGGCCAAACAATGATTTAAAATGAAGTCCAATGTCCACATAAGAACCAATTGTCGTAAACAATTAAACTAGAAAGATATCATAGCATTGTGGGAAGGCTCATGCCATTTATGGCATAGCCTTTACCCATGCTATCAAAATATTACATTTATCAAACAAATCAACAACAATTACACAGAGAGCATCGAGTAAGGCATATGCCTTTGTTCTTTAAAAACCCCATTTTAAATATAGATTTAAATAAAAGCGTAGGAGGAAATCACATAAACCATAAAACTTTACAAATGATAAAAAAAATGATAAAAACCAACACTTACATCTATTTACACAAAGTTCCCAAATGTCTGTTCATAGTCGCCATTAAAGGATGAGAGCAAGGTTTTACACAGGCATGCTAATGGGCAATGACATCATTGCTTGCAATGGTGCAGCTTATGGCTTTAAAATTCCAAAACCAAAACTATAATGAGTTCATAACCAAAATAAACACTACATAAAGTTGAATTCCCTAAGCATCAGGTCATGGCATAATGCCTCCATTTTAATAAACCAAGTCTGTATCCAATCTCGAAGGAAAAATCGTTTTCACTACAACATAAAACCCCAACCAAACAACTAGCCGAAACATAGCCCTACCACAGGTTTGAAGGGTGACAAGCATTATCTTGATGAGTAGGCTTACTATGCCCATGAACGCAATGCTGGGAGCTAACTGTGTTGTAGCCATGCTACCCTCCATCCCTTTCAACAGCTACAAGAAAAAACCAAATGGGGATGAGGAGTATGCCATTACTTCCAAACTATAAACCAAATAATGTGTAGGATTAAGAGTTCACAGATGCTTACCTTCACAAGCAGGAGGTCGCTTCCATGGTCATACCTCTGCGCAGAGCCAAACAACGAAAAACCCAAATGACAAATACATGGTACAACTATCGTGATATAAGACTAATGGAAGACTATCAAGATTGATGAAGAGCATTGAATGCACCAGGATGGAGTCCATTAACATTTCAACAAACCCACTCCCATAGTCAGTATTTGTTACAATGTATCGAATATCACCACCCTTCATACCATCGCTTAAAACCTGTAATATATGGTCCATACCATATATTATGTTACCCCAAACTTTAAACATCAACGTTAACTTAATACTAAGCTTGCACTATGTTAGTATTGTCATCATACTTAGTCATAGGTTGTGCTAGTTCAAAAGTTTAAAACCCTTTCTTAGGATTGTATATAAGGTTTAGTACACAGGTTTAGAACTTAGGGTTTAATACCATAGTATTAAGGTGTTTTGGCTTAAGCACCATGGAATACAAGTATGCCATGTAAATCTCTTGGACTATCAAATCCAAAGATATATTCTCAAACCATTAATAACCTGCCAATAAGAGAACATAAGAAATGCTAAAAAGAATATATAGTAAAAATATACATAGCACGAAAAGATATTAATGACATCTAAAAATGGAGAAAGTGAGACCATAATGAAAAATAATTAATGTATAAGAAATTTAGATGTAATGGCTAAATTGACCATTAACGACACTTACCAAGTTTTTTTTTTTAAGTCGATAGGCAATGTAATAACTAGTAGTAGGTTATCGACGACCAAGGCTGTCAACACACTATACATTCGATCCCATCGCAAGTAATGAACTGTATAAGTAAAAGAGAGAGGTGCCTTAGTTCGATTGAACTAAGTAAGCCTACGTAACCAAGTAATACCTTACCTCTCAGATCGTCATGGGAGAACTAGTCCTGCCACTCCACCACTTTATTCCCATCAACAAAGTTAAGTTAGTTATATTTAATAAATAGAGTACACATGTACAGAAGTAAATCAATGAACTATACAATTTACTAACTCACCGACAGTAATAACTAAGATGTACAAATAGTTTAAATAGAAGAATTAAGACATAAGAAGTAAACGAACTAATAATCACTGAATGGATAAGAGATTAACAAGGAAATATGAGTAGTTTCTTAAGAGATTGAAAGTTAATTAGCACGTGTAATTCCACATGAGTAATAATGATCCTCTTTGGGTAGTTTTCTACTAGCCTATAAATTTATTTTTTTTCAATTTTTGGGGACTTTACATATAGAATAACGAATTTAAAACATAATGAAGAATAATTAGTGTACAGGAAATTTAGACGTAGTAGCTACAATTGACGATAACGACACTTACCAAATTATAAAACCAAGTTGATAAGTAGCATACAACTAGCAGCAAGTCCTCTAGGATCAATACGGTCAACACACTTTAGATCCGATCTCCTTGCAAACTAATGATACATGTAAGTAAATAAATGAGGTGCCTTCGTTTTATTGAACTAAGTAAGCCTACGTAGCCAAGTAATACCTTACCTCTCAAATAATAATGAGAGAACAAGTCCCGCCACTCCACCACTTCATTCCCATCAACAAAGTTAAGTTAGTTTTTATTTAATAAACAAAGTACACATGTGCAGATGTAAAACAATGATTTGTACAGTTCATTAGTTCACCGACAGTAATAACTGAGATGTACAAATAGTTTAAATAATAGAATTAAGACATAAGAAGTAAACAAACTAATAATCATTGAATGGATAAGAGATTAACAAGACAGTATGGTTTAGTTTCTGAAGAGATAAAAAGTATAACTAGTGCATGTAATTTTTGCATGAGTAATAATGATCCCCTTTGGGTTGTTTTCACTACCCTGTATTTTTTTTTTCAATTTTTGGGGACATTACAGCTACTTGCAAGTGATGACTGTTGTACTTGCAGAACTAGTGTAGACATATGAAAAGTTATTAACTACTAATGTTCTATGATGCTTAATCACTTCATGGATTTGGGAATTATTGAAATGCTAGAAGTGCTATTTTTCAACTACCACAACAAAGTATGCTTACGGTCGAATCCATAAGGGTTCTCAAAATTAGTAATGACCATGCTTATGATTAGGTCTACTTTTCAAGGCTGCTATAATTCCTAGATTCCTTAGGACAAACCTATTTGTTAGGATATTTAGACACTTATGAGTTAGTTAAGATAAACTTGTGTAATATATCCGTTAGGTAAAACTGTTTTTCTTTAGTATGCATTAGTCTGCTTTTGTAAATATTCTAATCTGACGGTCACAATATGTTCTAGACATAGAGTGATCCGACGGTTCAACTTCTCTTAGATCATACCTACCATTGATCCATGGCTTAACACCCGATTGGTCTATGATCTCTATTTAAAGAGCATAGAGGGTCCTTGTCTAGTTGATCGATTATGAGAAGCTCATGTAACTTTCTTTATTTTGCATAATAAATTGCTCTAAGTAGCTATTTCGTTGGGGCCATGTAATGTTTCCCTCTTGAGGTTTTTAACCACGTGACAAACACCAGTGTGTTGATCAATGATCTTTTTTTGTGAAGTAGTTGCTAAAAGTGTTCTGTCTTTTGGGAGTACCTTGTGTACCCAAACATGGTATCAAAGCTTTTATGAAGAGCTGCTTTCAGTTTTGATCAAGATCTGGAACCGGTGTTGCCAAAAATTTGAAAGGGTTTCTGGTTCTAGATTTTTTGTGTATTTGTGGCATGTGGGAGCTGTTCCATTGCATCTGGAGCGTCGTTTACATTGGAAAATAGTTTTGTTTCACCGAAAAATATTTTCGTTTACTTCAGAAATACCCATTTCGGCAAATCTAAAGGTATAATGTTACAGTGACGAATTTGTTTTTTTTTAAATCTCTCATATTCTATCAATTTATTATTAGATCTTTTATGTTTTAGTCTCGGAATGTTATTTTTCTTGACTGTGTATTCTCTTCGCCTTGCACCTTGCGTGATCACGGCAAATCAGAAATAGTTAGGGAAAGTGTTTTTTGTCTTCTCGGCTACATAAGCTCTTTTTCGTGCACCTTGTACGATCACATCAAATAAGAAATAACGAGAAAATTTGAAAATGTAGACTTTTCGGGTAAGCTAACAAAGATCTAACCCCATTGTGTGGAAAAAAAATTTTGTTTTTGTTTTTATTTGTAGGAAAAGAAAGCAAGCACGGAAAACAAGAGAGAAGAGTAAAAAAAATAAAAAATAAAAACCCCTCCTCTTTCCATACTTTTACGTACCTTTTAAGCTTAACTCACTTGGTCCAAAGTTGCTTCACACCTTGATAAGTCTTGAGTTCAAGTCTTATCAAGCTACTTTTTAGTGCATGTAATTTCTATTTTCAAGTTACTTTATTGTAGAAGTGCATCTCACATAAATAAAATAAAATAAAAGTGAGTCATTTAAATCTTTTAATTTATCGCCGCACTATTTAAAAGTCACATTATTGTAAAAGTGAACATCACTTATTCTACAAAAGTGATTCACTTCAAAGCAACATTATTATAAAAGTAATTGTCAAAGGTTGATCTTGGGAAGAGGGGGCTTCTTTTTTTGTAGTTGGTCAAGTTAATATCTACCACGTCACTATTGGGGACATCTTCAACATTTTCTTTAATCAAGCATAACTTCATCATCCGAAATCAGTTTTAAGTGCCATTTTTTTTAAAACCGCATATTTTTTCGAGTTATTTGCATCTAGATAGTTAGTTTCTATTCTTTTAGCCATTATTGTATAGTATGGAAGCCCCTTGTGATATTATACTTACAAGTTCTAACTATTTCTAATGGAAATCTCGTATGGAGGATGTTCTACGAAGTAGGGAACTTTTTAGGATATCCTCAGGGAAAGAAACAAAACTCACTGATGATGATAAGAAAATTAAATGGGAAATAGATGTGATGAAGGTCATGGATTGATTAGTATGTCAATCTCTACTGATTTGCGATTCCACATATATGGAATTAATAAACCTGATAAAGCTTGGGAAAGTTGGAATCTGTGTTTGATAAACACAATTAAATTCAAGGTCATCAACTTGGGAATGAGTTGCTTTCCTTGAATCCAAATGGTTTTTCATGCATTCAATACTATTTATCTAAGTATAAAACTCTTAGACTCTTATGTGCAGAATGCAAGATTAAGAAAGAAGACAAACAATGTATTTATCATATTCTTTCTACACTTGGACCTCCATATTCTATTTTTGTATCTACATTCTACTCCATGAAAGAATCCTTGACTGCAACTAGCTATCAAGAACTTAGTCTTGAATCTTTTTGTGACTCTTTAATTAGAGAGCAAGATAACCTCATTCATCTTGGAATAATTAACAATGCAGACACATCTAGGAAATCCTTATTGTCCCAATAGAAGAAAAATTCCAAGCCTCCCAAGAAACAAAATTTTCGCAATAATAAGAAAAACAACAAGGGTCCCAAACCCTCTCAGTCAGCTCCTTCTTTAAAAAATGACAAAGGATCCAAGCAAAAAGGAAAGAAGACTGAGCGTCATTGCAATTTTTGTGGGAAAGATAATCATGATGAATCTAAGTGTTTTAAGAAGATGGCAGCCTTGGAAACAACAATGAAGAAGCACCACATCATCCTAGATTCATCTTCACAATCTAACTCTCATAGACATGCACTTTGTGCTTCTAGTTACTCTTATACTGCATCTTCTTCTTCTACTTCAATTGAATGGCTCATTGATTCTGGAGCATCTTATCATATGGCTAAGGATAAAGCCATGTTTTCTACTATGCATTAATGTAACACCAAATAAATATTTGTTGGTAATGATAGATCTATAAGTGTTGTAGGATTTGGAACAGTTCTAATAGAAAATGGTCATTTCAGTGATGTACTATGTGTTGCAAAAATTTCCTGCAATCTGTTATCAGTCTATCAAATTACTCATTCAAGTGAAGGTAAAACTATGACATTTACACCTCACCAAGTTGTAATCAAGGATTTTAAAAATCCTCAACATGTCCTTGCTACTAGAATTGTTGATGATATTACTAGGTTGTACAAATTTAACAACTTTGGGTCATCACCTTTTCCTTTAGTTTTTGTTACTCATAGTGATAACTTGAGCAAACTTTGCCATGAGCGATTTGGTCACTTAAATTATCTCTCATTGCAACAACTATGTAAACACAATATGGTTATTGGTCTTTTGTTGGTATCTTGCAAGGATGGTGTTTGTTTTGGTTGTGTACTTTAAAAACATCCTTGGGACAGTTTTGACAAATGTACCTCTTGGCATGCCTCGGTTCCCTTGGAGCTATGCATAGTGACTTCTGTGGCCCTCTTCCATATGATTCCTTTTTTGGTTTCAAATATTTCTTAACTTTCATTGATGACTACTACAGACGGACTTGGGTTTACTTCCTAAAAATTAAGAGCAAATTATTTAACATGTTCTTAGCCTACAAGGCCCTTGTTCAAAAACAATTTGGTTATCAAATTATTAAGTTAAGATCTGACAATGGAGGAGAATATGTTAACAACAAGTTCACTACTTTTTGCATTGAACAAGGAATCCAACAACAACACACTGTTCCATATACACCACAACAAAATGGTGTATCTGAATGGAAGAACCACACTTTAAAAGAAATGGTTAATTGTATGATCCAATATAAGGGAGTAAGTCTTCAATATTGGGTTGAGGCCATAAATTGTGCAAATTACATAGTTAATCGCACACCCACTATAGTTTTATAGGGTATAACACTGAAACAAGCATGGAGTAAAATTAAACCAGATGTAAGTCACTTTCGTGTGTCTAGTTGTGAAGCATGGGCTCACATTTCGGATGAAAAACGGAAAGGATTGCAGCCTAAAAGTGAAAAGTACATATTTGTTGGATATTCTGAAGATGTAAAAGGTTATAGACTTCTTCAGCCCCGTTCACATGATATAATCATTAGAAGAGATGTTAAATTTCATGAAAATCTCTTGGCCTGGGAGCCTAACTTGCCGGGTGTGCCATCTTTGGCCTGCGAGCATGATTCGACGATTGTGCCTTCTTCTTCTTCTTCTTCCAGCTTCCTTGACAGGTTTCCAACTCCAGTTTCTGATGATGATAGTGAGGATGAAAATCCACCTCCACCTTCTCATGTTCCTCCAATTGCACCAATACTTCCTCGATGGGTCCGTTCAACATGTGAAGCAGCTGGTGATCTTGTCGGTGATCCTAGAGATCAACGCCGAACATGTTCTTAGTTTCAGCGAGACTCTTCTCTTTTGCCTCAAGTTTTCAAGAATCATGATCCAGAAACTTTTACAGAAGCTTCAAGAAATCCATATTGGGATGTAGCTATGGATTAGGAATATTGTTTTTTAATGGCAAACAATACTTGGGATCTTGTTCCTCTTCCAAAAGCAAGAAAACTTGTCAGATGTAAATGGGTCTACAGAACTAAGTATGCATTAGATGGAAGTGTTTAAAGACTTAAGGCAAGGTTAGTTGCCAAAGGTTTTTCCCAATTTGAAGGTATTAAGTACAATGGAAACTTTGCCCCTATAGCGAAAATGAAATCCATCCGCCTTGTTCTTTCCCTTACAGCCTTACATAACTCTGAATTCCATCAAATGGATGTCAATTTTTCCTTCTTACATGGTGATTTAAATGAGGAAATTTACATGGAACAACCTCCTGGATATGTTCAGAATAACTCTATCCTTTTTTGCCTCCTTAAAAAATCCTTATATGGCCTTAAGCAAACTCCTAGAGCTTGGTATGCCAAAATGGATAGCTTTATCCTTGACACTAGTTTTTCTAGATGCCATTCTGACCCTAATGTCTATACCAAGAAAGTAGGAAACCATCTCATCATACTAGTTCTTTACGTTGATAATCATATCCTTACCGGTATTTACCCTAAACTTATAACCGATGTGAAGTTTAGTCTTAAGCAAAATTTTGAAATGTTAGACTTTTCTTGGTCTCCAACTCTTGAAAACCAAAGAAGGAATCTTTCTTTCCCATTCTAGGTATGCTTGTGACCTTCTTTGTTGCTTCCACATGGAAGATTATAAACCATCGCCTTCTCCCTTCTAGTCTGGAGTCAAACTTTCTACCACTTGTACTTCCCTTGAAGTAGATGCCACCTTGTATCATCAGCTTGTTGGTAGTCTTTTATACTTGACTTACTCCATTCCTCACCTTTCCTTTGTCGTTGGTCATGTTGCCCATTATATGCAAACTCCTCATGAAAGTCACTGGAAAGCAACAAAAAGAATACTTCGATATATTCGAGGTACAATTCAGTTTGGGATTCATTACACTACAGGGGGGAAACCTTTGTTGGCTGGTTTCATTGATTCAGATTATGTTGGTGATCCCGATGGTCGAAATTCTACTACAGTTTATACCTGTCACTTGGGATTGTAAGAAACAGCAAGCTCTTTCTCTTTCTTCAGCATAAGTAGAATATTGAGCCGTAGTTAATGGCATCCAGGAAGCTTTATGGCTTTGACAGATCCTTTCAGAGTTTGGATTCGAGTAGCAGCAGCCTACTCCACTTTGGTGCAACAATCAAAGTGCCATCAAGCTTGCCAAAGATCTAGTTCTAAATCAGTGCAGCAAACACATTGAGCTAGACATGGACTTCATCAAAAATCTTGTTCATGATAGTGTTATTGAAGTTCTCTATTTCCCTACAGATGATCAAGTTGCAGACATCTTCACCAGGTCTCTTACATAAGAAAATTTTTCTAAACTTTGGTCTATGTTAGGAGTTCAGGAATGTGTCCTTAAGGGGGGATAGGCTCTAATGCCTCCTTCCTTCTCCTAAATAGCGTCACTTTTGTAAATCCTTCAATCCTATTCCAAGTTGTTCTTAAAGGGGGATGTTAGGATATTTAGACACTTAGGAGTTAGTTAAGATCAACTTATGTAATATATCCATTAGGTAAAAGTGTGTTTCTTTAGTATGAATTAGTATGCATTTGTAAATATTCTAATCCGACAGTCATAATATGTTCTAGACATAGAGTGATCCGACGGTTCAACTTCTCTTAGATCATACCTACCATTGATCTGTGGCTTAACACCCGATTGGTCTATGATCTCTATTTAAAGAGCATAGAGCGTCCTTGGCTAGTTGATCGATTATGAGAAGCTAATGTAACTTTATTTATTTTGCATAATAAATTGCTCCAAGTGGCTATTTGGCTGGGGTCATGGATTGTTTCCCTCTTGAGGGTTTTAACAACGTGACAAAAATAGGTGTGTTGAGCTATGATCTTTTTGTGTGAAGCAGTTGTTGAAGGTGTTCGTTCTTTTGGGAGTACCTTATGTGCCTAAACACTATTTCTAAGTTAGGACACACATTACTTCCTTGATCATATCCATATTCTCAAGAAATGAATATCATTCTTATTAAGTTTATCATCAAGTCAAGACACCTGAAGATGAAACAATTGTAAGGAAAACCATTTTGATGGCAATAGGACTACATATTATTCTTCAACATGATTCTTTACACTAGATCAGCATATATGTTTGATTAGGAATACTATGAACCTTAAGTTTCACCCATAAAACTGTTGCGTAGGTGACTTTCATTTTACTACTATTGCCTAGACCTCCTCTTTTGACCCTAATAATTGCCCAAAAATCCCTTGGACAGTCCATCAATTTTTCCCATATGCATTACTGGACACCCATATGAAATGGGGGGTAACATAATCCATTAGTTATCCTAATCCTTGCACTCCACTGTGGCCAGTTCCATTGCATGAACATTGTTGGAACCTAGATGCCCTTGAGTCAAACCCAAGCCTCCTTACATGATACCAAGCTACCCCATGTGTATCCTCTAGGGCTTGATGCACAACACTCCTCCCATGTAGGGTGATGTCCAAGCAAGAAGACTTATTCATGTAGAAGTCATGGAGGACATCTATCAAGCTTTCAAGAGTACTCCAACACCTTAGGGAAGAATCCCAATAATGCAGCCAACCAAGGTCAAGAAACCACTAGGAAAGATATCTTCAATGTGAAAATCCATCACGAATCATCTTCCATGTTTTAGTCCATCTTCAACCATCTAGTAATGAAAGCACACTATGTAGCCCAAATTTTTAGCCACAAACATGGTGTAAACACTTTTGGGGTAACCTAGAAGCTAACATAAAGCCAATAGAAATCTGTCACACTATGGGCCACAAGTATTTACAGTTGTGCTTAACAATCCAAGTGTCTCCTAGAATAGGACATTTCAACGAAAATGGGGCATTGGAGATGTGATATTCAACATGAAACCATGACCAAAACAATTTGGCAAGGTGACATGCCAAAAAAAGCATGATCAACGTTTTCATCCTCTCCACGCTGAACACAAGTACCATCTTGATCTATCAATCCAAATTTAAGAAGCTTAGTCTTGAAATCCAAACCTTATGGTTCTGAAGGTGGAAAATGCCATTTTTAAAAACTAGCATCTAAAATAAAAACTAAAATACCACAAAGTGTGGGGCCATAAGACCGTAGATTTTGCCTATAAAATAACCCCGCATCTGATCCTAAAACAAACAAATATGAGCTTTTGTAGCAGTCTATTTTTTCTATGAGAGATTTGGAGATTCAAATTTTCTACATTTTGTTTCATATTCTCTTACGATAATTTTTTCTCCGATGATGATAAAAATTGAGAAAAATTATTTTCATTGTCAATTTTTTTCATTTTAAGCAGATGAATTCAGCATAAGAGTAAGACTGTTTTCTCTGTTGTTTTTGTTAGATGTTTGGAGATTCAAATTTCTACATTTTTGTTTAATATAATCTTTCGATAATTTTTTTCCTGATGATGATAGAAATGGAGATTTTTTTTTCCTAATGATATTATCAGGTTTTTATTCTCCAAATTTTTTCATTTTAAGCAGATGAATTCAAAATAAGAGTAAGCCTGGTTTCTATGCAGGCCTTTGAGCTTCTTAATAGATGAAAACTAACATTCAATGAGGTCCATCCTCCATCAGAATCAACAGAATGTAAATATTCTTTTGAATTTTTCCAGATAAGAAATCCATTGACCCCAAATTTGGAAATATGGATAGAGAGAGTTACTCCTTTTTAATTAGTTTGTGGAAAAAGATGAAATTGTAGACTCAAAATAAATTACACAACAAAAGAATTTTGATCAATGATCAAAACTTCTGAAAGGAATATCAAAATAAATGCACTTACTTATCTATGGACTTTTGTATATCATAAATGGAATCTAAAATTCTATCAATAGAAGTAAACAGTTACAAGAAACCATATCCAAAAAAAAATATTTTAGTGACATAATACAAACAATAGTTAAAACATTTAAAAGAGTTGGCTCATATTCCCAACCCATCAGGAAAGAGATCTGATAAACAAAACTCTGGCCTTTCCATCCCTCCCCTGAATATTCATCAATAAGATTCTACTTGAGTTTCATTTTGAGAAAAAAATATTTGATCCTTCTCTTTGCACATGACACTTCATCCCATGGAACGTTTTGTGCATTTTTTTCTTCTTTCTCCTTTGTTGCTTTCTTTTCAATCCATCGATATTACTTGTTCACACAGTTTTCATCTTTTTCATATTTAGTATCACCCTTCCACCTTTGCCTTCTATTTTTTCTCTGTTGTGGTCGTTCAGATTTTTGTGCAACATAAGACCTCAAAGAAGAACTTATATTGGATCTTTTAGGAGCGTCATTCTTAATCAATATTAATTTTGAGGCCTTCTGCAAAGTCCTTTGAACTAGCGTCCAAGCTACAAAATTGGAATTTGTTTTGAACTATTTCTTGGATATTGTTTGTCTTCTATCTTGGAATCATTTCTCAATTCAGATGATTCAGTTGTCCTTTTTCTGGTAGGAATTGAAGAAATATTATGAACATGTGACAGTAGTTTCCTTCAGGGATGATTTTAAGGGTGAATTTTAGCCCAATGGAGAATTTTAAGGGTTACCCAAAAAAAGTGGGAGAATTTTTATATGAAAATGTTTTTATTTTATTTAGTAAATTCGCCCATTGTTTATTTTATATATAGCTTCCCCAACGTAACTCACATTCATCTCGAAAGAGGAAAAAACTGGAAAATGAATATTAGCCCACAAAAATATTGATTTTTTCCCACATTCGCCCAATTTTTTCCGATTGAGAAGAGATATTTTCCAAAATTCCCCTGATTTCTTCCGATTGGGAGGAGAAATGAAGATGGTTAGCTGGATTTATGGATAATAGGTTGAAAATTGGTATTTCACCCACGATTTATGGATAATATGATTAAAAATTTGGTATTTCGCTGGGATTTATGAATATTTCAGTAAATTGGTCTTACTTTGACCTCCATTGGGGTAAATTGGACATAGTTTGTCCTGGATTTGGATTTGTGGACAATTATTTGAGTAAAATGTGGAGATTTAATCAATTGGGGAAGTTTTCTTAATGGATTTGGTCCATCTTTGAGCAAAACATGGATAAATTTAGTCAAGTGAGGAGGTTTTTTACCTATATAATGGTGCAAGAGTCAGGCTCAACATCAAGATTGATTTCTATTGCAAATCGGTCTTTACAGTGGTTGAGTGGATTCATGGAAAGCAATTTCACAAGGTTTCTTCTATCTGCAGGATTTTTATAGGTTAGTTTCTTGAATCTTCTTTAAATTATTTCTTTTTGGTTTATAGCAGAAGGTTGAAGTTGAATCAGCACAAAATTTTGCTATTCTCAAACCATCACACAAAATTTATCTAGTCTTCATTAATTTCTTTAATAGGTGCACCTTCTGTTAACTTATAAAATGTTGCACTAACAAAAATTTCCCCCCTGCTACTCATAGTTGTTGAATCTGTAATACCAGCTGCATGGAATGTTCCACTTGGAATTGATCTTGTATCCTGTCCCTTTCCCGATTGAATATGCCTCTGCAGCTTCAATTCATTCTCTTTTGTTTCAATTTGATTTCTCAAGTTCTCCAAGTCGATGCCACTGGGTTTAGTTACAGATGAGCCAAGCTTGAAAGCATTTTTCTCACCAATTGAACCATTGTGTCCAACAATAGGCTTTTTATTACAGCATGACTACCGAGGTGGACCCTCTCTAGACCCCATAGAATTCACCCCATGGAATTGCACTGCACTTGACATGGTTGTATGAAATGCAGCTAACTTCTTTTGCACCATATCCATTTTCTTCTGCATCCCTAGGGTTTGTTGCAGTGTTATTGTAGCCAACTGTGAAGAAGCTACAAGTGATTGGCTTGCTCTTACTTTTATTTTTCCTTGATGATCCATCTTTCTCACATCGATCCACTCTCTAGATATGTTCTTTACCCTCACTATAACTATCTCCATCAGAGAATCTAATCACAAGGTTATCATCTTTCTCTTCTCTTGCGGGACATCCAATAGCAGGATGTAGATATTAATAAATGGATAAGAAGACATCATTTTCCTTATGGACACATAATGGAAGTGATTGTGCACTAGAAACTTGTAGTTATGTCCCATTTCTATCGAAAAAATTATTTGTGGAAATAAATTTCTAAGATGAGAGTGGGTGCAGTCGTGGCTGCTTTCTCTTCCTCTTCTTGTTGGGCATGGAAGCCATAGCCCTTGCTCTGAGTTCTTCAATGTCCATAGTGCCGAAACAGACTTCTGCACTAAACTTCTTTGACTTGGCAAGTAAAAAACGTATTTGGGGAGGTTATACCCTCTCTTACTCTTAACATCTGCTCTGCCCTGCCCTATCCTCCCACCTCTATTTTCGTTGGTCATTTCTTTCATCCATTTACTAGTTTCCATGAGGTAGAAACAAGAAGCTCTGTGTCTTTGAGAGTGACCCTATCAACTACTTAATGTGTGGCAAGGACAACACTTATTCCTAGTGTTTAATCACTAGATCTTTCAATTTCCTCAAAATATGATAGAAAGCCATAGGAATTGTTGAAAATTTTCCAATTTTTGTTTGATTTCTTTGTGAAAATATGATATTAAGCCATGAGAATTTATAGCTTATTTTTTCAATTTTTTTTGTTGAAAATGCATCATATAGTTCACTATAAGTCAATATACATGTACATGAAGCTTTTAAAATCCCCAACTGAAGAGTTGATACAGAAAGACTTCGACATTTTTTATATGGGCTCTTAAAATCATCCTTGGCTATGTGTGAAACCAATCATGGATATGGCTCTAATATGATGGAATGAGTGGAGGTATCATGCCCATAGTTCAGAACATGGAATATATGGGAAAGGAGCTGAGGTAATATTCCTACTTTGAGAACTTTTGTTGTGGGAGCATGGTTTCCTCATGGTTCTCATTTAAGTGCTGAGGACATATGATTGCTCTGCTATGGGAGCTGACATGCCTCACAAGACAAAGCAGTTGAACTTCCAAGCCTAGTTGAACCATGCAAATGGGATATGGTATTTGTTGGTAATTATCTAGCTAGGAAAGTTAACTGAACTAGTGTTGCAATGCTACCTAATTTTCAAGAACCCTTCGTCTGAATAATCTGAACTACATTGTGATTTGCATATTGCTAAGTGGGATAACCTATAGGTTGTTACATGGCTGAATATTCCCTTTGTCAAAAAGGATCTGTCTGACATATTAATAACTGGTCACCGCACTACTTGTACATATCCTTGTTTTTTCTATTGAGCCTTTGATTGTGCTTCCACACAGTTCGGGGGTACTGAGGAAAGAATAATTTCATGGGCAAGGTTGGGTGGAAATCGGATGGTAATTTAAGAGTTGTCCAGGGAAGGAGTTGGATATAGAAATTCATCCAATGGGGCTAGTTGACCAAGTGCAGGTATAATCTGTTATATTTTCTTGTATATCAAACTGATTTTCGTAATTTTTTTCATAAGTTGTTAATGAACTAATATGATAGACTGTTGGAAATGCCACGTGTATCTATGGTTGTTAAGTGGAAGATTTGCTGGTATGAATGGCTATGGGATTTATTTTACCTTTGCTAAAATGAAAATGGCCATAAACTTCATGATTGAAAGAGCTGGTGAATTATAGCTCTAAAATCTAGGTAAAAGACGACTAGGGATGAGATCTATCACTATATCCTATCTTTTCATTATTGTTTTTGGGAAATATTTTCTAAAATTGTCAATGATATATGCTAGTTTAGTGCATGACGCTTAGAGAGCAAGTTCTGTGTTTTTATGATATTCTGGATTGAGTTACTCTGTTGTCTTTTCTGAAGTTATGGAAGCTAATTCCAGTGTGATTGTGAGGAATTTATTTTCTTACAATTTTATTCTTGTTGAAACCATGATTGTTGGTAGAGTTGGGAATATAACCTACGTAGAAAAAGGTAAAATCTGTTTATGGCAATTATGAAGACACTTGGTAGGTGAATTGATGCAGAATCAATTTGCTAATGGAATTTCTAGTAACAGGTAAATTTATGTTTGTGAATACTGAAAACAGGTACTACAGATGTTAATTGCTATTTGTGACTCAAAAAAATATAGATGTATATTTTTGTAGCTTGATATTAGTATATTACTGATACATGAGGTATGTATTGACCATGGAATGCAAAATTCATTCCCAACTTTCACTACATGTTTGAATAAATAACTACTGGCATTATATCGATGGCATCAGCTTCTTTTGATGGAATTATAACTCAACGAAATCACTTCTCCCTCTTGGTTGTGTGATTTCTACTTATGCAATGAATTTAATTGATGGGTATTGACTATGTTAATTTGATATGTAATTTTCCTTGTCTTAACTAACTAAAAAGTTAAGCTCATCAATGGATGTTAGCAAGCCACCATACTGAAATGATGGAGACCTCACCAGAGGATGGAATCTCCAACTATGTCGTCCTCTACTTGTCTGTGGGGGTTGCTATCACATTGGGGATGATTTTGTATAAGTTGTGGCAGTCTGTAACGTGCTCAAATAGAGCGAGGAATCTCACTCCACATAAGCAGAATCCTTTGATGGCAGAATTTGATTGTGTTTATTTTTTCTGGGTTGTTGGCGTACCGTTTGATAGAATGCTTAACCATATAACACATATTTCATTATATTTGGAAATATTCTATTACAAGGAATTCATCCACATTGAGTTTTTTTGTAAATCTCTAAATACATATTCTATTAAATCTAGAAAAATCAACTCAAAGAACTATTCCATTAAATTTGGAATAATTAATCCAATGAAGTATTTTCTCAATTAATATTTTTTATTTATTTCAAGTAAAACTTTAGTATTCAACCATTCAAAAGGAAATATTGCATCTCAAATAGAACTAGTCTAGGAAATATTACATCTCAATTAGAACTAGATGGGTTGGACATAAATCCTGATGAGTCTATGAATATTAATAATTTTGTACATGTTAAAATCTTTGAGACAATGAGATATATTATGTGGGAATAATACAAATTGAAATAAATTGCACACATAATTTTATACTATAATACTCTAAGACATGCTCTATACTATATTTGAGGTGGCCGAAGTACTAAAAAGATTTATATTATAAAACACCATGTTTGATCATTGCTTTCATGAAGAGGAGAAAATGACAAGAATTTTGAATATATTCAATTAGAGATAGATGTTGAAACACATTTTTAATGAATTTTAGTCAAACTTTTTATGTTCTCGTGTTCTTTGATTACTAATGTTTCAAAGTAACTACAAATAAGTTATTTAAGATACTGATTTTCAAGATTAAGTGTGTATCCAAAGTCACTCATCTATGACAAATGATTCTCCCATTTACCATGATTAATCGAGGAAACTATTTCGTCAATTATAATTTTATCATTACTTATTCTAAAACTTTAGTAGTCAAACATTCAAAAGCAAACATTGTCTCAATTAGAAGTAGAACATGGGTACTGGCCATAAATAATGATGTATGAATGAATATCCATAATTTATTAAATGTTAAGAATGGTGAGACATTGAAATATATTGAAAAGAAATAATCCAAAAAAATTGCAAAAAACTTAATTTTGACACGCTATGTTGCAAGAGGTTTTCTATCTAATATATTCAAGGAAACCAAAAAAAATGAAGTCATTCATGTGTGACCCATATTCTCCCAAATTTAGCATGAATATTTTACTTAACATGGATTATCAAGAAATTCTAAAAATTTAAAAAACGAAATGCATCATAGTAGTTTATATGTAGTTTTATTTTAAAATGTATTTATCACATTTATCCACTCATATTCATGCATATAATTAACTAAAATACAATTAAATAACTTTGTGGCTTGTTGAAAAATATGGTATGATTTCAATTTATTTTAAAAATACGAATTTGTAAAAATTTATCATTGGACAATGAATTCAAATGCCTTTATAGTTTGAAAAATTCAAAAACTGAACCCATCTATGTATTTCCTCTAATGATATTGAACAATGCACTTAAAATTGATTATGAATTAAATTATTTTTAAGTAATACAAATTAATTTGCAATGCAACTTTATTCTAACATTACATCCCTCAACACTCATTATGAATTAAATTATTTTTAAGAAATACAAATTTATTTGCAATGCAATTTTATTTTAACATTACATCCCTCATTTATAGATTCATATTAATGCATATTATAGGCAATTCAAAGTCATTATGCCATATTATTTTAAAATATGTTATACTTATGATTATAAATAGTAATTGATTTAAGTATACAATTTTATGGAAAGTTTTCGAATGAGAAACCAAATATATTAAATAGTTCAAAAAGTTCAATTGAATCAACTATGATCCATTTCGTATTAATTTAACATGAATAGTCCACTTATAATTTTGCTTTCAATTAAATGATTCTAATTTTTTTTTGTAAGAATTGCATCATTTTTTCAAAATTTAAATTTCACTTTTATACACGAGTATTAATGCGTGTTATAAGTAATTAAAAATCAACAAATAGCATGTGTTATATTTTATTCACCATGCAATGTTATTAGAAGGAAAGATAACCCGTGTTAGATTTCCTTATCAGTGTAATGTATATGATGACAATGTGGTTTTGTTAGATGGAAAGCTAACATTTGTAAGTTAACATGCATTGGCTTTGGTTCACCCTATAATGTTGTCATAAGGAAAGCTAACTCGAGTTAGATTTCCTTCATGGTGCTATGTATTTGATGACAATCTGGATATGTTAGATGAAAAACTAACATATGAAAGCTAACTCGCGATGCAATGTAATTATGTTTGTTTTAGATGGAAAGTTAGGAAAGCTGGCATCTCTACCTTTTAGCTTTCCTACAGTCAAAGTTACAAGAATATAATCTAGAGGTGGCTTTCATTCAGTGTGCAATGTTCTTGAATTTTTTTCGTTTATTTTCAGAAACAATGGAGTCTAATGCCATATAATTTCAAAGAAAGCGAGTAAAATGAAAATTTATTTACAACAAAATTTTATTTCAAAATCACATCTATCATTTATATATTCATATGAATGCATATTATAGGCAACTAAAAATCATTAAGTCAATGATTATGATCGCGGTTACAAAAATTAATTTATTGAAGTATATAAATTTAGGAGAAGTTTTGGATTGAGAAATCAAATATCTTAAATAGTTCAAAAGGTTTAACTAAATCACCTATGAACCATTTCGTATTAATTTAACATGAGTAGACCACTTATCATTTATTATCAAGTAAATGATTCTAATCTTTTTGGTAAGAATTGCATCATTATTTTAAACTTTAAATTTCATTTTATACACAAGTAGTAATGCACATAAGTAAATAAATATGAAATCCAATGCAAAATCAATTTTAAACAACAACAAAAATCTATATTAATATAACTATAAATTCCCATATATTTCAAAAAATATATAAACACTAAAAAGTATGTCCAAGTTGTATTGAAAAATCAGAATGTTTTTTGTGATCAAATTTCTGAAAAAAAATCATCATCTATTACAACGAAGTTGATGTTCTATTGAACATTCTAATGTACTCACATTTCCCTTTGATACAATGAAGTGTCTTAAGAAAGGGTAATAAAACTTGCATAAGCCAAGTATCATGCTCTTCTCCTGTATAGGCCTTTATCAAGATATGGTTTGACAGATATCCAACAAATTGAGAAGTAGGACTTGATGAATATATTAGCAATACATTTGATTCTCCATATTTATCTCGATACTTGGACCACACATCGCTCAACCTTTTCTCATAATATTGTATTGTACCCCCTACTTTGAATTTTTTTTACAAATGACAATGGGACCTATCCCATGTGAATTCAAAGTCTCTTATATCAATATCTAATTTTTCAAGTACATGTTGAATGTACTTATATGTTCCATTTAATGTCCATATTGCAACATCATAATTCTTTAAGCAGTATTTTAATAATTCTGAATGAAAAGGCCTTAAAAATAAGACTTGTCACCAAATTCCCAATCTGGTATTCTTTGAGTAGGACAATTTGGTTCATCTCTAGTATATGACATGCGAAGAGCACTCCTTCCATTTCAAATATCAACAACATCTTTCGACTGATATTAATTCCCATCTATGATGAAACCACAAACATCATTGACATTAACATAGCTTCATTTCATTACTTAAAGACATCAAAACATAATATTTAAAATTATATTAAAAATTCTTGTAATTCCTATCTATTGTCAATTTTTTCCATTATTATACAAAGGAAATCATATAAGGAGTTAAATGGCAATTAAAAAATGTAGTTATAGTAGCCTGATTCTATTGATTGAACTAATGATATGATACATATACATTAATCAAATACTTTTATTCTACTTTATTTTTGTTATTAATAATAGTTCCTAAAGCTACAATGGGAAAATATAATTACAGTGACACAATTCAAACAATTAAACTAATTAGCTTTCATATGGTAGTTTCCCCCCTAACACAACCACACTATAATCAAATTCATTACGTCATGAAGGAAATATAATTCATGTTATATTTCCTTCTAACCACACTGTCATCAAAGTTAATGCATGCTAGCTTTCATATAGTAAATTTCCTTCTAGCATTATGAATGGAAAATATAATTAGAAGGGCCCAATACAAGCAATCAAATTGTTTATATGTAAATTTCCACATACAACCTAATCATATCTTGAAATAACAAAATTTTATAAATTCACATTTAACTATTCTTCAAACCAGTAATTTATAAGAGATATAATGATCAATTAAACCACACATGCAATAATTAATTGAATAGTCCAATTCAAACAAACTTACCATTTACCTAATAATCTCTACATCCAACTTCATACATTAAACATCAATTGAAACTAGCAACCTTTATTAACTCAATATCTTTATATAAAAATAATAATAAAATAAAAATATGTTAACTTCTAATAATGACAAAGCATAATAAAATATAAGAAATTAATTTGAAAAATGTTGCATGTATAGTAATAATTCATGAGGTCATACATATAATGAAGAACAATTCATCACCGAAAATGTTTCAAAGTATCTTAGACATCTGTTTCTTTTTTAAACTTATTTAACATTCTCCATAGCTCATCGATCAACCATTTATCCCCTTGGTTATTTCCAACGAATGGAGTTGCAAGAATCACATTTTATGTGGGGTTTTCTTTAACACTCTCATATGAAAAATCCACTATAACAGTGTTAGTTACATCAAATTGACTACATGTATCCCACACTTTTTTCAAAGATTTAGTGTGTATAACTTTTTGTTGGATTCTCAGCGGCCTTCTTTCCTTTTAGTGGCTTGCAATCTGAAGCAGTCCACACAAACACAAGTTGATTTTGTGATATATCTGAAACCAATTTTTTTAGAACTCTTGACGTGTTTAGCTTCAAATTAGTCGACCAAATTCCAATCTCAAGAGATTCATTCTTGAAACACATTTCAAGAAAAAAAATTGCATGCAGATGAAACCATATTTGTTTTTTATCTATTGCGCAATCTGCAACCCTTCCCATTTTCTCAATATGTTCTCTTGTTGCATCATCATCAATGATGTGGTAAAAAATGTCTTTTAATTCAAATATATCTAATTTTTTTCCATTTATTTTTTCTGCAACACAATAACAGATAAAATAGTCAAGCCATTGTATTCATGCTACAAAAATCATTAAGAAATAATTGTTGAAAAAATACACTCACCTTGAGTACTTTGTATACTGTTTTTAGATTGGCCATTACTTTGTCGCAATATCTGCATAGAACCTAGAGAATAAAACATTAAACCTTTAATGGAATACCAATTTAAATATTCTTTTGATCTATTTTTTTAATATAACACGTTTATTACTTAATTGGTAATGAAAGAAAACATTTGCAATGCTACTTTTAAAAAGAAATACATATATACATCTTTAATATTGTGATAATTGTTAGTTTCATTCTTTTTATTTGTCCCCATAATAAACATCTAAAATGTTATCATTCTTACAAGGACTAAAATTTTAAAAATTACAACAAAACAAGACAAGTTAGAAATACCTAATATGATATTATGTTTATGATTATAGATTTGCACTTCATCATTCTCTTTGTTCTCCTTATTTGTCTATGTATTAAACATTAAAAGAATGGTGAAAATGAATAAAAATAATTAAACAAATGAGAATTACAAGTTGAAAAGCTATACATATCTAATATTAGATTGAGTTCTTGATTTTAACATTGTTTCACTATCTTCCTATTATTATCTTTGTTTATGTTTGCCTCTATAATATACAATTAATATCTTATGAAATGTTACAATGAATTACACTCAATAAATATGAAAACAAGCAAGAAAACATTTTATATACCTGATACGATATTGTGTTCTTGATTACAACTTTGTTCCACATTCTCCTCATCAATGTCTTTGTTGTAATTGCTAGTCACTATAATAAACATGAAAAATATTATGAATTGTGACAATTAATAAAATTAATTAAATAACATGCTAATTTTTCTTCTAGTAAAAGCACATTATCATCAAATACATTACATCATAAATATAATTTAATCCATGTTAGCCTTCATTCTACCATCAGCGGAAGGTCATTTTGAATGACACCATTGCACATTGAGTGAAAGCTAACATGTGATAGCTTTCGTACCAGCAGAATGGCATTGTCATCAATTTCATACATTGGACAATGAAAGAAAGGTAACATAAGGTTGGTTTCTTTATGGCACAAGCTCAAGAGCATTTTCGACAACATTACACGGTTAGCTTTTCTTATAGCACAAGCACAAGGCCATTTATAACCGCATTGCACAGTGAATGAAAGATAACCTGAGTTAGCTTTCCTTCTAGCACAAGCACAATGGAATTTATAACAACATTGCATAGTGAATGAAAGCTAGCACGTGTTAGCTTTCGTACTAGTACAACCACTTTGTTATCAGATACATACATTGCACAATGAAGGAAATATAATGTATGCTAGTTTTACTTCAAGCAGAAGCACAATGGCATTTCTAACAACATTGGACAGTGTAGGAAACTTATCCCTCTAGCACAAACACATTGTCATCAAATAAATTGTACCATAAAGAAAATATTGTGACAATGAATAAAATTCATTAAATAACTAAACAAACAATTAACCATGATAAATAATCGACATAGTATGTTCATATTTTTTAACTTTGTGACACATTATCCTAATTATTATATTCATTGTATTTTTGAACTATAATCAATAGAATACAAGAGAAACAAGAGTTCAAAGTAAGTACATGCTACCAAAATTTGATCTGTTAATGGATTTTCTATTTCCATCAATTTCCATTTCAATCTTGATTCTTATCCATGGTGCCTAAGTCCAAACCTAATAGGACTCTTGATCAAGCATGGGAACATTGTCTCTAGGTGGATCAAATAAAGTCAAGTGCAAATACTGTCTGGCTGTTATGTTTGGGGCCATAAGCATACTGAAACACCACAAAGTGAGAATCCAATGAGAAGATGTAGTTTGTGATGGTTTTCCTGTAGAAGTCACAACCCAAATGCAAGTTGCTTTTGATAGCATCAAAGAAATAAATTCAAGGAGAGATGGGATGAGGTTAGCATTTGCTATCACCCGTTGGACAAAACAACATGCTATCACAACATCTTGAACCTACAAAAAACACTGGGCACCTATGAATCTAAAGACTGAAGGAACATATTACTGGACAATAAGTGGTTTGTAACAATGCAAATGAGGAACTGATAGCCCAATCATTTCACCCATATGGATATTCTATAGAAAATAATTTTTGTTCTCTTTCTTGGTGTAGTTTTTAGTGCAAACTTCTCTGCTGCTACTTACCAACATGCATATAGGAATGGTTCTGAGAACTTCATCTTTGGGCTTGTTCATTGTTGTCTAATGTTCCAAATAGTACTTCTACCGAGTGCCAATCATAAAAAAGAAATAATAAGGTGAATGCCACTTTGTTCTCAGCTGAGTATAATAGCCTATGATCTGACTGTGTATAGACAACACTCTTAAACTAGTTCTCTATCCTTAGAAAACACAAGAATAAAAAAGGCTGACTCAATTAGGCCAAGATGAGTGAATCCTAGCACTCTTGTATGGAAATCATTGCAAGCCTGCAAGGTCATTTAAGCCATAACATGCATATCAATGCTTCCCTCAATGTCATTGTTCACAAGTGAATGACAAGGTAATGTTGTTGAACTATTTTGAAGGTAATTGTACTATGTAATAAACAACAACCAAACAAACTAGAATATTGTTGACCAAATTCTTATTCAAATGGACTGGTTTTAGGTGATGATATGAAGGCTTATTTTGTCAATGTTTCTCATAAATCGCGATCACTAGACCGTGGATTCATTTTTGTTACCATGCGGGTATCTGTGTGGAATTACTACAATGTACAATTTGGGGATGTTTTTCTTCATGCAAAGGGTCAACCATATGATAGTTGTTGGAGCATACTTGTGCACAGAGGAGTGTTCAAAATGCATGGGATAGTGTTGACAAATTGTTTCTCCAACAAAAAGTGCACTAGGAAATTCATTGAAGGTAAAACATTTTAGAATGCAAAACCAACGACATACTACACAATTATCAGGAAGATCAATTTAATTAACTTGGAAATGATAGGCTTGGGAGTAATTTTTCAATGCTATAGTGAATTTACAAATGCACTAGCAATGATTCCCATCAGCAACTTCAAGGAGATGGTTAACATACAAATGAATTAACCCAAAAATAAATTTGATCCTGGAGGAATTAATTAACACCTGAGCAGAAACAATAAAAAAGATCCATACAATCACATAGAAATTGAATACGCCATAGAAAATAGATATTTTTTCCCTAGAAACCCAAATTGGAAATTCAACACTCGATAGGATTTGATTCTTGCTCAAAAAATTGGTATGAAGGGTGAGCTTAGTATGTTAAAGAGCCTGAGTTCACATTGTAGTGTTTTATTGGCTGTGTTTTTGCCATGTGAAGGACCAAGGAGGCTGCATTGTTGCTGTGTGAAGGAGGTATGTTCACAGTCCAAGTATATGCTTCTGATATTCTTTTCTATATCATACTTATATATTTTATTATATTTTTATGAATCTGCTAGACTATGAAAGGTTTGGTTTTAAGATTTTTAATTAATCTGCTAGATTATGCCATACATTTATAAGGGCATGCTAATCATCTAATTCTATCATACATTTATCAGAGTATGCCAATTATTTAATTCTTCCATAACTCTACCAATCTTGATTCTTATCCATGGTGACTAAGTCCAAACCTAATAGGACTCTTGATCAAGCATGGGAACATTGTCTCCAGGTGGATCAAAGCAAGTCAAGTGCAAATATTGTCTGGCTATTATGTTTGGGGCCATAAGCATACTGAAACACCACAAAGTGAGAATCCAATGAGAAGATGTAGTTTGTGATGGTTTCCCTGTAGAAGTCACAGTTATTAACATTTCTACTAAAAGACAAGGCTGTTTTAGAGGGTCTCAGGCACATGATTCCAAAAAATTGTCCATATGGAATAGAGATCCATCATGACAGCCCAGTATGTAGGAATTGGATATGGAGTTGTGAAAAGCCTGTTTATATCTATGAGACAGGGGATATTTATGATATGATTGACATTGCCACCTGCTTAAGTAAAACATGGAGGCTTGGATATCTAGTCATTCAATGGCTGAGGTATCAGAAAATTTGGAAATCTCATGATGCTTTCAATCATAAAGTTAGCAGGTGGCTTTTTCTTTTAAATATATTTAATAGGACATCCTAGGTTATTATCAACAGTGAATTTGAAGCAAGGGACCTTTAATATGGTTGATCTAGATCCAACCACTTTAGGTGTAATCCCAAATCTAGATAGGTACAAGGACAATCATTTCACTTATAATATGTAGCCCTTCATCCCTACATATAATATTGAATGGAATCTATATACAAGGGAGATAGTTTCTATATACATGCTAAAGTATACAATGAATGCTAACAAGATGCAAGGCATAGTTAATAGACTAGAGAGGCTACTAAGAAATGAAAATGTGGCAAATAATTCCAAACAACTTCAAATCATAGAGTTGGAGAAAAAGGTAGTGGAAATGGGAATAATCCCACTGGATGCCACCCTTAGACATAATTTATTGAAAGAAAAAAAAAAGGTTCAAATTATCAATAATAAGCTAAAAGTCCCTAATATTATATTGTGTTCTTGATTTTAACATTGTTTCACTATCTTCCTATTATTATCTTTATTTCTGTTTGCCTCTATAATATACAATTAATATCTTATGAAATGTTACAATGAATTAAACTGACTAAATATGAAAACAAGCAAGAAAACATTTTTATATACCTGATACGATATTGTGTTCTTGATTACAACTTTGTTCCACATTCTCCTGATCAATGTCTTTGTTGTCATTGCTAGTCACTATAACAAACATGAAAAATATTATGAATTGTTACAATTAATAAAATTCATTAAATAACATGCTAATTTTTCTTCTAGTAAAAGCACATTATCATCAAATACATTACATCATAAGTATAATTTAATTCATGTTAGCCTTCATTCTACCATCAGCGGAAGGTCATTTCTAACGACACCATTGCACATTGAATGAAATCTAACATGCGATAGCTTTCCTACCAGCAGAATGGCATTGTCATCAAGTTCATACATTGGACAATGAAAGAAATGTAACATAAGGTTGGTTTCTTTATGGCACAAGCACAAGAGCATGTTCGACAACATTACATAGTTAGCTTTTCTTCTAGCACAAGCACAAGGCCATTTATAACCGCATTGCACAGTGAATGAAAGCTAACCTGATTTAGCTTTCCTTCTAGCACAATCACAAGGGAATTTATAACATTTCATAGTGAATGAAAGCTAGCACGTGTTAGCATTTGTACTAGTACAACCACTTTGTTATCAGATACATACATTGCACAATGAAGGAAATATAATGTATGCTAGTTTTACTTCAAGCAGAAGCATAATGGAATTTCTAACATTGGACAGTGTAGAAAATTTGTCCCTCTAGCACAAGCACATTGTCATCAAATAAATTGTACCATAAATAAAATATTGTGACAATGAATAAAATTCATTAAATAACTAAACGAACAATTAACCACGATAAATAATCGACATAGTATGTTCATATTTTTTAGCTTTGTGACACAGTATCCTAATTATTATATTCATTGTATTTGTGAACTATAATCAACAGAATACAAGAGAAACAAGAGTTCAAAGTAAGTACATGCTACCAAAATTTGATCTGTTAATGGATTTTCCATTTCCATCATTTTGTGACCATGGTCTTTATCAATGCCTTTTTTCTTATATTTCCCTATAATCGACAATCAAAATTGTTATGCAATATGGCAAATAAATAGATTTAAAAAATAACAAGATGAATAGCAAAAAGAATTATGTACCTGGTAAAATAATTACATTCCCTTCTATTTCCACATCCAAATTTGTTTCTTTGTTGTTCAAATTAACTTGATTATTTATTTGTTTCCCATTTTCATCATTTTCTGTTTTACAATCTCCATCATTAGTCATTGTAGTAATAAAACTTGCGAATTAAGAATTATAAACAAAATATAATCCAAATCAATATAATAAAAACATCTAAGGAAGTGTAGTACAAAAAATTTCCAAAGAGTTCATCAAGTTTGGGTTTAATAGTTGAAAAGATAATATTAAATAAAAACAAGAGAAATAATCAAACAAATTACATACCTGGTATGATATATTATTCTCTTTTGGCTTCAATTTCCAAACCTTTTTCAATATTATCCACATTATCTTGATGGTTGTTTTGTAGACTGCTATCGACATTTTCTGCTTTACAATCCCCATCATTAGTCTATGTACTAAAGTAGGCAATTAATACTTCTAAACAATGATAAAACCAAACAATTATAATGGAAACAAAAAATTGTGGTACCTGAATTTTCCAGGATGTTGATGGATGTTGATCCTAGCAGTTGAAAAGCTTTGTGAATTTTCAACATGGTTGTCCTTTGTGACTCTTTTTGTACAATGCATGCAATTATTCTTTTATAGTTAAGACAAGCTTTGATTAAATTTGTCCCCGCATAAAGAGAAAAAATTACATTCACTTCCATCTTTTGTTGGTGTTTTTCCAATAAATCCACCCAGAATTCAACATCTCTCTCACTTTGATCAAATATTTTTTTTAAAGTGTGAGAGTGTTATGGAGCCTCAACCTTTTTTAATTCTATGATATAGAAATGTATAGTTAAAACTATATCATAACTAAACAAATTTTTTTTGTACCTATAAATGCCCTTAGTGATGTTATACTTGAACTTAGAGTTCCTTATGGCAATTTCCAAAGCTTGGTGGACATCTTTAAATGACCAAAGGTCTTTTGACAGAACTATAGTAAATTTCGTCAACCCATTTTTGTCGATAAAAAATCGAAACAATTCAATATAATAAGCCATGTGGAATGATTCTTATTTAAAAGCAAGTGCATCTAGAACAACAAGGTTGCTATATAGTATTGGCTCAACCAGAGAAGGGAAAGAGTGCAAAAGTGTTGAGAGAAGACTAGGTCCCCCAAATTGGCACCCAAATTCACAGTTGTCATCTTGTTGAACATTTGCTGATCCACTTATTAATCTGTTGAGTACTTCACATGCTTGCTGAGAAAAGGACTCTATTTTTGTTTTCCACGATCCTTTTACATAAGTAGACCCTTCAACAGTTGTATAGAAATTGGCAAATATGATATCATTTATTTCATAATGCTCAACAATGTTGGATGTGGTTAAAGCCTTATCATTCAATTCTTTATCATGACTTTGACAATATTGAACCATTGCATCCCAGATTGTTCTTTTTGTTTTCAATTTAGAACAATAATATTTTAACTTTATGGAATCAGTTGGATGGTTCGATGGAATAGAAAACCAAACGGTTCCATCCAATATCTTATCTGCTATAGAGCCAATTTCTTCAATGGTTAATCCCTGAAGGGGGCGAAAAGAAGTAGCTGTCAAAGTATTTAGATGATTTATCTTGTACTTTTGAGAACCAGGTTGGCTCAAAGAATAGTACAATGTACCTAATTGGTAACAATTAAAAACAGTGTCCCATTTATCCCGAACAAGTTGATCAAGATATAAAAGAATTTTTTTATCAGCAAAATTTGAAAGTGGACAATCAAAGAAGGAGCACAACATTTCATCATCAACCTATTAAAAATAACAAACATAAAGTAATAAGGATTAAATGTATATATGAAAATATGAATAATATTTTGAAATTAAATAAGTCCATATATAATAATAAAAATCCATTATTAAAATAGTTTAAGTGCAAAAATAATTAAAATTACATACCTTGTCATCCGATGTCTTAGAATTTCCAATCCTCCTTTTCTTTAATTTGTCATTATCAATTAAGAACTGTCGTGCAGAGCGCACACAATCAATAAAAGGAGTTTTGAAGAAGACGTTATTTGCAGAATTTAATTGAAAAAAAATGTGAATCACAACACTGGGATCAACTGATGGATCCAAGAATCGAGCAAAACGTTCTTTATACTTTTCTTTTGGCTCCGCAGATACACTATACTTGGGATTTGTTATAATTTCTTTGGCGGCTTGAATGGTATGTTGGCCATCAACTATCCAAAAGTTGACATTTATAGCATTTGTATCTACCTCATTTACAATTTTCACATGGTCTACTAGTGGATCAGGCGAATTTTTATCAAATGGAATCAAGAGAGCATCAGGCAATGATGTTTGAAATTTTTCTACAAAAGATTTCACCAACACCTGAACATTTGCATCATCTCGTGATCTCAATTTAAACACTTTTGGTGCTTCTATGCATATTTGAG
>LPNX010682907.1:0-35793 GCA_001517045.1 Pseudotsuga menziesii | reverse complement strand
TTGAAAATAAATAACATTCCTTGAAGGATTCATGAATTTCATCACAATTATCTGCTAGTTTCACTGTCTCAGTTTCCATTTTCTCAGTTTTTTTAAATTATGTAGTAGGTGTGAAACCACTTGATGCAATGTTTTCTTCCAAATATTTTAAATATTTTCTCCCTAAAGCATGAATATGAGCATCAAGTCTATCTTTTGATATTTTATGAGGTAATTTACCTCTTTGATGCAAATAAAGAAGCACAAATGATGTTTTCTTCTTTTTGACATTGCGATATTTTAGAACTTTTGTGATACGTTCTAAAAGATCTATGCAACTCTTTAACCCCAATTTATTGAAGCTTTCATAACTAATCAACTTAAACATTGACGCTTTCATTGTGTTTGGCGGATCTTTACTTGAAGCTTCAATTAAATATGGTCTAAATTTTGTGTACTCCACTGGACAAGAGACTAATTTTACTTCTTGTCCATTGATAGCCTCCACTTGAAAGACAATGTCAGTCTCACCATGAGCATAACAATTAACAACTATCCCTAATATAATTGGATCTTTTTCACCTATGGATCGAAACAGACACATATCAGGGAACATATTTGGAGGACATTCTATCTGAACATACCAATCTCCCACATACTCATATTCATTGGATGTATTATACTTTCTAATCATTTGAAAAGTAGAATTAGAAATTGGTGCATTCATAATATTTTGACTTGAATGAAGTATTTCTCGTTGCATGATTGATGGATGTGGCATTTCACTTGCTTTTGAACTGAGCAATTATGAAAACAAAAATAAGAAATTATTAGCATAAATCAAAATGAAATTATAATTATAAATATCATCATTTAATATTCTATTAAAATTTGAAAATATCATATAGTCTAACAATACTAAATTAGAATAAATAAGATATAAAACTACCATACCAACTTGAGTAGGCTTTGATTGTGTACCACTTTCTTTTCGTTTTTTTCTTAGATGCTTTAATTTTAGTTTCATTTGCATCAGATTCAATAGTATCTGGAAACAATAGTATAAAAAATTGTTTGCAATGGTTAAAGAAAACATGAAATATCAAACATTAATAATCTACCATATAATACATCATTTTAATTCACATGCAGAAGAACAAAGAATTTTTCATTCACATGCAGAAGAACAAGGAAGTTTATGTGCTATGGAAGTTTACTACCCACATAATGATATATCAAAGTTCATCTATTGTGAAATTGCATACTAGAATATAGTATAGTTATTTGTAAATAACTAAATTTGAAAATGCCATACCAACTGTTGGAGACTTTTGTAGTGTCATATTTGTATTCTTTCTTTTCCTTGATGATTTCTTTGAAATTTCATTTGCATCATGGTTCTTAGCATCTGAAAACATTTGTAGAAAATATTATGGTAGTTTCGAAAACAATTAAAAGCATGAATTAAAGAGTAATATGAAAACATATTTTATAACATCTCAATTCATACATGTGAAGAAGATAAAGAACTTTAACCTTTTGAAGTCACTTCTTTTGCAATTTTACTCGCATCAAACTCCATTGTTTTTGGAAAAAAAATGAAAAAAACTTTTACCACAATTCAAATTATTGAAAAAAACATGAGTTCAAAAATATTATAAATGCACACATCATTCTATTTTTAAGTATATGTACAAAAATAATTGTGGAGGTCATGATGATCATTAAATGGCTCATGATAATAGCTAATCATAGTGTTAGCTTACATAAGGTAATTTTTCATCCAACATAACCACATTATGATCAAATACATTGCACCATTATGGAAATTTATTTCGAGTTAGTTTACCTTACAAGAAAATTGCATGGCGAATGAAAGTTAATATGTGTTAGCTTTCTTATGGTAGTTTTCCATCTAGCACAACCACATTGTCATCAAATAAGAGATTCTATCTGAACATACATGTCAATTTGTTAGAGCGAAAGATAACTCCATGATATTTTCTTTCAATCATCATGCCAAGTTGTTAGAGTGAAAGCTAACTCCATGACCATGACAAAAATTAAGTTGGAGTTATCTTTCGCTCTAACAACTTGGCATGATGAGTGAAATAAAATGTGTGTTAATTTTCATAAGGTATTTTCTATTTAACACAACCACAATGTCATCAATCACATTGCATCATGATGGATATCTAGATGGAGTTAGTTTTCATTCTTCAAACAATACACAATGTGTGTTAGGTTTCATAGGATAGTTTTCCATCTAGCACAACCACATTGTCATCAATCACATTGCACCATGATAGAAATCTAGCTAGAGTTAGCTTTCATTCTTAAACCATTGCACGATAAGTGAAATTTAATGTGTGTTATCTTTCATAAGGTAGTTTTCCATATAACACAACCACATTGTCATCACTCACATTGCACCGTGATGAAAATCTAGATGGAGTTAGTTTTCCTTCTAACTACATGGCACGATAAGTGAAAGGTAATGTGTGTTACCTTCGTAAGGTAGTTTTATATCTAAGAAGATGGCACAATGAGTAAAAGCTTATGTGTGTTGCCTCATTTCACCATTATGAAAATCTAGCTAGGGTTAGCTTTCCTTTTAACTACATGGCACGATGAGTAAAAGATTATGTGTGTTAGCTCATTACACCATGATGGAAATCAAGATGGAGTTAGTTTCCTACTAACATGGCATGATGAGTGAAAGCTAATGTGATTTATATTTTGTAAGATAGTTTTCCATCTAAAAAAAACACATTGTCATCAATCACATCGCACCGTGATGGAAATCTAGCTAGAGTAAGATTTAATATTTAAATCATTGCACTGTGAGTGAAGTCTAATGTGTGTAATCCTTCATCGGGTATTTTTCCATCTAGCATGAACACATTGTCATCAATTACAATGTACCATGATGGAAATCTAGCTGGAGTTAACTTTTCTTCTAACTACATGGGACAATGAGTGAAATCTAATGTGTGTTAGCTTTCATAAGGTAGTTTTCCATCTAACACAACCACATCGTCATCGATCACATTGCACCATGATGGAAATCTAGCTAGAGTTAGATTTCATCCTTAAGTCATTGCACAGTAAGTGACATCTAATGGGTGTTAGTATTCATAACGTAGTTTTACATTTGGCACAACCAATTTGTCATCAATCACAATGCACCATGATGAAAATTCAGCTTGAGTTAGCTTTCATTCTTAAAACATTGCACAATGAGTAAAACTAATGTATGCTAGCTTTCATAGGGTAGTTTTCCATCTAACATGGCCACAATGTTATCAAATACATTACACCATGATGGAAATCTAGCTTGAGTTAGCTTTTCTTCTAACAACATGGCACTATAAGGGAAAGCTTATGTGTGTTAGCTCATTACACCATGATGGAAATCTAGCTGGAGTTAGCTTTTATTTTAACAACATGGCACGATTAGTGAAAACTAATGTGTGTCCACTTTCATAAGGGAGTTTTCTATGTAATAAAACCACATTGTCATTAAGGACATTGCTTCGTTTTGGAAATCTAGCTGGAGTTAGATTTCCAAAAAAACCACATCGTCATCAATCACATTGCACTGTGATGAAAATCTAGTTGGAGTTAGCTTTAATATTTAAATCATTGCATGGTGAGTGAAATCTAATGTGTGTAATCCTTCATCAGGTATTTTTGATCTAACACGACCACATTGTCATCAATCACAATGTACCATGATGGAAATCTAGCTAGAGTTAACTTTTCTTCTAACTACATGGGACAATAAGTGAAATATAATGTGTGTTAGCTTTCATAAGGTAGATTTTCATCTAACACAACCACATCGTCATCGATCACATTGCACCATGATGGAAATCTAGCTAGAGTTAGATTTCGTCCTTAAATCATTGCACAATAAGTGATATCTAATGTGTGTTAGTGTTCATAATGTAGTTTTACATCTAGCACAACCATATTGTCATCAATCACAATACGCCATGATGAAAATCTAGCTTGAGTTAGCTTTCATTCTTAAAAAACAAATTATATTATGAAACGAGAACTTTATACTAAGAATGAGAACTCTAGCCATAAAAATGATGATTTTTGCATAAAAAACACCAAAAAAACCCCCCAAATAGAAAAACATTGATACCAGTATACCCGGTTTTTTTTCAGGGTAAAAAATAGAGCCATGGCCTAAACATGCCATACTATTGTTTACAAAAACTCTGAAATCAACCCCTAAATTGGAAAAATATTTTTTTCTTCAAGAGATACATTACAATTTTTTTGAAACTTGCATATTAAACAAAAAAATATAATTCATAAATAATTTCACCAGTCTAACCATTTAAAATAAAACAAATTATGCTGTCCTTCATAATGAAATCATATATGAGACCCTACAAGAACAAAGTATTCATATAAATTATCAAAAAATCCTTTAGGGTTTCAATTACAAACATCATACTAATAAAAAACATCTAAAATGTTTCATGCGTAATTTTTTGAATTCATCCATGGATTTTGACACACCATTAGAATCTATATTTTCTTGAGATGAAGGACTGGATAAAATAAAATAAAATAAAAACTAAACCTTTAACGCCATGACCCCCTATTAAATTACATTTAAAAAAAAATCAAACACTCCCTTGCCCCTAATGCCGTGACAACACTACATTTACAAAATTTAAAACACCGCCCCCTAACCCCCTAAATCCTCCAACAAAATTATATTTAAAAAAATGATATAATGTATTGTCATGGATCCACTCATTATACAAATCACAATAGCTTGTTATACTAATCCATTATTTAATGACGTTATATTCATGTAAATAAATCCAAATTTATTAAGATACACCTAATATACTAATATAAGTGTTGTTCTTTATATATATTAATATACTATATTACTAATCTAATTTAAGTGTTTTTGTTTAGGATTTTCCCTCTCATAAGAGAGAACCAAAGTAGCTAGATCTTTACTATGGATATATGATATATTTTTTTTCTTAGGCTTTTCCCTCTCATAAGAGAATCAAAATAGCTATTTATCTATGCTATTGGTATATGAATATGAGAGATGTGTTTCTCTTTAGGCTTTTTCCTCTCATAAGAGAGAATCAAAGTAGCTACATTTTTACTATGGATATATGGATCTAAGATATGTGTTTCTGTTAGATCAAATAGATACTAATTCAAGTTATGCCAAATATTTAGATCAAGGTAGTTTAGTAATGTTCAAGTTTGAGGACATTTAAGAATGTGTTAAATTAGTTTTATTTTTTTCCAACTCCATAAAACATATAAATGTCACTACCTTTTTAAAATTTATTTAATTTAAATATATATATAATTGTCACTCACCTTTAATTTGAATTTATAACTTATTTAATTTGAAAATATATAGTTTTGATTGTCATTAAGTTATTTATGTTTACACTAATTTAACTCGTGGAAAAGAACAGAATTATAAATATATTTTACCTAAAATCAATTCTTATTAATAATATGTCCAATGTTTAATTATGTATAAGTTATGTGTGTCTTTAAAACTATTTTTTTAATTTAGGAAGATCTTAGATTCAAATCTAGATAGATAAAGTATCTATACGTCAACTTTAATAATTATGTACATGATTAAAATATATAATGATGTTGGTTGAAACTTCCAGTGTCCTTACATACCATGCTTGGTCACCCTCACAAGCATAAAGATTATAGAACTAGTGATTGGAACTCAAACTCGCATAATATAATGTCAAGTATGTAGTAGGCAATCAATTCTATAAAAAAAATTAAAAAAATTATGGTTGGATATGGCATTTATGTTAAAAATATCGATTAAAATTTAGAAATTGATTTTGTTCTATTATTATTTTCTGAGAAGTGGACAAAAAATTCGAGACACAATGTATGAATACCACAGTTCTCTTGTACTAAGCTAAATTAACAATCCTTTACATTATGCTTAGCCTACATTATTTATTTTTCTTTAGTATTATTAGTTTTCTAAAGATGACGTATTATTCTGAAATTGCCTGTAGGAATGAGAGGGCAGAAAATGGTAGATGTAAAACAACACCCTGAAAGAGTTCCTGAAGTTCTTGTGACTTACCCAACTAGTTTCCAAACTCTGCGTAAGGTATGTATTGTTCACACACTCCTAATTTGTTTAATCTAGCGGCTAATTGGAAGTTATGCAATATTCTGAAGTTCTTAATTTGTTCCATTAAGTTTATTGCCAATTTTGGAACTTTGCAACGTCAATTGATAATGAGGGTAGCAGTTCTCAACGTCGGGTTGTTTGCCAAGTTGAAGTAGATGTACGTGACAAAAAAAAGGAGGATCAAGAATGTCATTTACACAGAGAAAGGTGAAGCTTTAATTCGAGTCCGACAGAGAGATTCCTTTCTTGTAGATTCAATGCTTCTTTCTAGGATGTCGATGATTGTGCGAGAGAGGATATTATAGCCTTTATAGAAAATTTGGCTGTTTTTTTTACAACCTTTATCAAAGGCAGACATGATCTTGAGAATGGTGCCAGAGATGTTCTGGCCACCAGTAGAGGTCCCGAGCTAAATGACATAAATAATGGGTCTGTACTAACCACGTTTGATTCTTTGAGAGGTACTTATGTCATAATGCTGTCAAGGGACATCCCCAAGTAATCCATGAAGTACATTGGAAATTTCCATCGGGTGCGCTCTTTCCTACTGTAGCTCCTTCCTTTAAAACCTGAGGAGACCTGTCAATGCACAGGAACAAATTTCAGATGCCTAGCATTCTGGACAATGGAAGAGATCACAAAGATGTGTGCTCGTCAGTTACCCGGAACATTTAAATGACTGTCTGACTCTCGGTGCTTGCTACCATGTCAAATCTGTGTCATAAAGGGATGCCATGGATGCAACCAGGGCCTCTTGTACGTAAAGGATGCTACTGAATCTTAAAGATCTGAGCCAGTGGAGAGATTGATAGAGGGAGACCCAATTGTGTAATTCCCTAATTCAACTTGCGAAATGCTTCGATATTATTGTTATTGAGAACTAATTGAAGGAGAACCTGATTCCATCATGTGCATTCCAGTGCATCAAGGAGACGATGATCGCTGGACACAAATCTTGATAAAATTTCTCAAGTCTAAAGATAAGGAAGATAGAGGACTCAAAGGAAGGGATTTCAATGTTAATATCAATGAAGCATGGGTGGAGGAGGCAGGGAAGGGAGGAGGGAGCAGAGATCCACTCCCTTGGCCACAAAAGAGCCACCCTTTACTGGCAGCACGATTCTTAGAATTGTGCCACCAGTAAAGGGTGGTTCTTTTGAGGCCAAGGGAGCAGATCTACGCTCCCTCCTCCCTTCCCTGCCCCCTCCACTCTTAGCATTAAGATATATTCAATGAAGCATGGACGGAGGATGTGGGGAAGGGAGGAGGGAGCGGAGATCCGCTCCCTTGGCCGCAAAAGAGCCACCCTTTACTGGCAGCACAATTCTAAGAATCGCACCGCCAGTAAAGGGTGGGTCTTTTGCAGCCAAGGGAGCGGATCTCCGATCCCTCCTCCATTCCCCACCTCCTTCACCCATGCTTCATTGATATTAGCATTGAAATCCCTTTCTTTGAGTCCTTTGGCTTCCTTATCTTTAGACTTGAGAAATTTTATCAAGAACTATGTCCATCGATCATCGTCTCCTTGATGCACTGGAATGCACATGATGGAATCAGGTTCTCCTTCAATTAGTTCTCGATAACAATAATATCGAAGCATTTCACAAGTTGCATTATGGAATTGCACATTTGGGTCTCCATCTATCAATCTCTCCACTGACTCAGAGCTTGAATATTTAGTAGCATCCTTTACGTACAAGAGGCCCTGGTTACATCCATGGCAACCCTTTATGACGTAGATTTGACATGGCAGTAAGCACCGAGAGTCAGACAATCATTTAAATGTTCTAGGTAACTAATGAGCAAGGATATTTGTGATCTCTTCCATTGTCCAGAATGCTAGGCATCTGCAATTCATTCCCACGCATTGATAGGTCTCCTCAAGTTTTAAAGGAAGGAGCTGCAGTAGGACGGAGCGCACCCGATTGCAATTTCCAATGTACTTCATGAATTACTTGGGGATGTCCCTTGACAGCATTACAACATCAATACCTCTCAAAGAATAAAATGTGGTCAGTACATACCCATTATTTATGTCATTTAGCTTGGGACCTCTACTGGTGGCCAGAACATCTCTGGCACCATTGTCGAGATCAAGTCTGCCTCTAATAAAGGCTGTAAAAAAAAAGCCAAATTGCCTATGCACATGAGTCCCACGTCAGGAAAAGTAACACTCCCAGAGACAACTTCACTCCATTCAAGCTGTCCTAAAGCAACAACCAAAAAGACTGTGAAGTAGGAAGCCACGTTTATAATCAACCACTGCATTATGGATTAGATTCTCCGGTAGTCATTGAACATAGCCACCATTTCAAAAAATAGAATACAACACAATCCAACAGAAGGGAGGGATAATTTCTGGAACTTCTTCTCTTCTGGATAACGAAGAAGGAAACAAAAATAAAGAAACATCGATTACTCTCATCGATACCTAAATACACTTATAACAAAATTGCACACAGCAATCAGAATCTAAGGTGAAACTTTTTCTTCATTAAAGAAAGGTTGTATCTTTCCACTATGTTAATTTCTCTAATGTGAACATCATGTCCTCTCCACGACATCCCAAGAGAAGGCTCCCATCCCATTCTTGGTAAAGTGACCAAAGAAGAGAAGCTGGAGAAATAAAATGGAGAGAAGAGAAGACCCCACGTATTTATTTGGGACCCAAAGTGAAAGGTGGAGGGAGTTTATTCTGTTCATTGGAGTGAAAAGAAAGGAATGGATGATGCTACAAAGGGGGCGAAAATTGATTTTAAAATATTAATTATGACATTGTTTATGATGAGGCTTATCCTAAACAATGATCCAGAATGATCATTCCCATGGATTGTTTGAGTTAAAAGCTTTATCTATTTGAATAATTAGTTGCTACTTTAATATCAAGAATGAGGGATTTGAAGATCTAAAGTTCTTTGTGGTGAATATTTGAACTACGGGTTGCAAACATTTTGGAGAACCCCTTTGAAAAATAGCTTCAATCTAAATATGATATGGATTTGAGGGATACGAGACTTGATATGCATTTCAGGGATACACCACCTTTTATTGATCGTCACCTTCTATCAATGCATAAATCCAACAACAAGGATATTATTATTAGCGATCACCTCACCTCTCATGATTTTTGTTGAACATAACAACATTTACTAAGATCATTATTCAACCTACCATTATAATTCGATTGAGCATGATTCATGTTCACAAACTATTAATTCTGTCAAAACAAAGACAACTCCACTGGAACCTGTATAAAATTTTGCTTTCCGAGAAAAATAAGAAGCCACAGTATATCATTTCCTTCTCTTTCCAAGATAACTCTAATCCCCAGTTCCAACCGTTTATATCAAACCACTGAAGGGTCACTCCTACATATATATGGTATTTGAGTGGCCCCTCCTCCAAATATATGGTAATTGATCAAAGTTAATATTAATTAAAATGTTGTGCATCACTATTCCGTTTATTAACTTAATGTTAAATCCTACATTGGGGCACATGGAGAGGAAGACCATAAAGTTTTGGAAAAGATTATTCATTGAAAACTACTATTCCATTTATAACCTTAATGTTAAATCCTACGATGGGGTACTTAGACACGGAGACCATAAAATTTTGGAAAATATAATTTATTGTAAGAAAGGAAAAAAAAATCCAAATAGTTATGAAAGATTACAACTCTTAGTTATTTTAACATATCCTAATGGATTAGGAAAAAATTTCAAAGTTGGTATTTAGTCTAATAATTCTCTTCATTTTTAAATATATTATACTTAAATTGTTATATTAAATATTTAATTTTGATGTTAACATAAGAGACTTCAAAATTTGATCAAATTTAACACAATTCTTTTTTTACAATACTTTCAAACATGAGGTCAAGTTTTGGTATTTCAAAATGTTGCAGGGTCATAGCTCAATGGTAGAGCATCTGCAATAATGCAAAAGACTTGTGGTTCGATTCCACTATTCCCTACTATAAATATTTGCATTTCTGGTATTTAGTTGGTTTGACGGCTCCACTGAACTCAGTTGTGGCTCCATCGAGGTACTACGTGGTGACCATTGTGAATGGAGGTGTTCCCAACAAAGAGGAATGGATTCACTTCATCAGTTAAACACAAATGATATGTCAGAATGTTCTCATGGAGGCCATACCACACCTACGTATTCTTTATTTGTTACAATTATTACTAGATTATCCCCATGGTATATATTATTATGTTCAATAAAAAAAATAATTGGTATATATTGTTATAGTTCTTACCATTCACCAACAATGGCCTTGCTATGTCAGCTATCTAGATCAATCTTTATTTTGTAAATGACCTTTTTTTAATTAAATATTCATTACAATTAAATAATAAAAAAATCATACATAGGAGCAAAACTTGTAGTAATTATCCTTTCTAATTTACATTTTCCCAACCACAAAACATAAAACCAAAATTTAAAATATGTAATTGTAATAAAAACCATGGATTTCCTCTATTTACTATATTTTGTGACACTAATGAACATGGCATCATTGGTAAGAAGCAATTATGTCTATTCAAAAAAATACACACATTAAATAAATTGAATTGGTGATTTGCATTCATTGGGGAAATATAATTCGACATGAATAGAGATCATGAAATGAGTTGAATAAATGAAATTACTAAAAACCATGCCTTTTCTCTATTTACTATATTTTGTGACAATAATGAACATGGCATCATTAGCAACAAGCCATTTTGTCTATTCACAAAAATAAACGCATTGAATAAGTTGAATAGGTCATTTGCATTGATTGGGTAAAAATAATTCGACATGAATAGAGATCTTGAAAAAATTTGAATAAATGAATTGAATAAGTTGAATTGGTTATTTGCATTCATTTATATTGACCAATTCAATATAATGTAATATTGATGCAATTTTTTTTAATGTAATTTTTTTAATTTTAATGAAACACTTGTGTCAAAGATGTTAAAAGAGCTTCAACCCCTATTAGGAGGGATGCTTGTAGAGGAGCACTTTGAGAATCTTGATGACATATAAGACCTAATGAAAGAGTAAATTGATGTCCATGAAGAAATCCAAGCTCAGAAAATTCCAATTTCGATGAAGAATTTGGCCTGCATGATATTGTTGGTTAGTTTCATGTCTTGAAGAAAATGTGAACTTTGACAACTTTTTGATAAGATATATTTGTAATGTTTTGACTTTTAGACTTTATTTTAGAAATAATTTTTCTATATATAATGTTTTTAATATGTTATTTACATACATGTGGTATAGTGTTTCTTGAATTTATGTGAATTGGCCACTTTTTGGAAAATAAAATAAACTCGTATCATTTTTATACAAAAATTCTCTGAAACCCCACAAATATGACTTTAAATGTATTTATTTTCTTCATTTTTTAACAATTTTGTCAATAAAAATGTCTTGCTTTGTCCATTAAAATGTCCTATTTTAAATAAAAAATTGCAAAATGCATATGTTTTTCATTATAACTTGTTTCTTAATGTATGATATTTGTTAAATTTCTAAAAAATCACTTGAAAATAGAAATTAAAAATATTTTACGACAAATATTATTCAAATTCCCCAAAAAATGTCTCAAAATGAAAATGTGTGATACTAGTATCAACCCTTTTTGAAACAAAGGTAATAATAGCTACTAAAATTATGAGAGAGAAAAACGAGAACTGTGTCGAGTTCTCGTTTCATAGTATAATGGTTAAAACATTGCACAATGAGTAAAAATAATGTATGCTAGCTTTCATAAGGTAGTTTTCCATCTAACATGGCCACATTGTTATCAAATACATTACACCGTGATGAAAATATAGCTTGAGTTAGCTTTCCTTCTAAAAACATGGCACTATAAGGGAAAGCTTATGTGTGTTAGCTCATTACACCATCATGAAAATCTAGCTGGAGTTAGCTTTTATTTTAACAACATGGCATGATTTGTGAAAACTAATGTGTGTCCACTTTCATAAGGGATTTTTCTATGTAATAGAACCACATTGTCATCAAGGACATTGCGTCATTTTGGAAATCTAGCTGGAGTTAGATTTCCAAAAAAACCACATCATCATCAATCACATTGCACCGTGATGGAAATCTAGCTGGAGTTAGCTTTAGTATTTAAATCATTGCACGGTGAGTGACATAGAATTAAATCAAACACAATTGAACCCCTTGAAAGGAACCTAACTCACTCATATAAATTAATTAACAATAATGTCCTAAATTCAAATAATCGTTTTCAGTACCTTGTAGCTTGAGTTGGAAATAAAGAGACATGAAAAATAAAAGACGTGACCTGCAACTAGGATTTATGTATCTTGTGGTTTCCAGAATATCCATAATAGGGTGTTGTATTCATTTGGACATTTTTTTTGGCTCCTATAGAATCCTTGTTTTGGCTTTCAACAGTCCTCACAAACTAAATTCCAACTCAACAATACCAGCAGGATCATATGGCCACTCAATTAATTTACATCAGCAGCCAAACACGTCAGTTTTAGTGGCAGTTGTATCATCATCAAATGCTACTTCTATGAGGTCTGATCTTGTGCATACATCTTCAGGTCAAAATTTGCCAACTATGGCATAGTCTGGTGGAACATTGGATCTATCAAACCTTTCACTTGGGCTGAAGAAACTAGCCTCATTTCATTGGAGGCTCTGCAAATGAAATAGTAATGTTAGCAGGTCATTATTTTTAAGACCAATTTTGATTGTATGGTCATTATCTTGCTTGTTGGAGGTGTGCCTGCCAGTGCCTTAGAAGTGGTATTCTTCTTATCTTTCATTTTCTATCATGACATGTGCCCAAAACATGTCATGCGTTTTAGGACACATTAAAACTCATGTCCGACATTTGTCAGGTCATGTCACATGCCTCACTCGTTGGACACGAACACGAAGGCCTATATGGCTGTGTCATGTTTCATAGCTTTTTATGCATTTCGAATAAAATTGTATCTTGTTAGAGCCGACCAATCATCTTAGCTTTATACCTCTAGAATTAAATGAAACACAATTGAACCCCTTGAAAGGAACCTAAATGACTCATATAAATTACTTAACAATAATGTCCTAAATTCAAATAATCTTTTTTCAGTACCTTGTAGCCTGAGTTGGAAAGAAAGAGACATGAAAAATAAAATATGTGACCTGCAACTAGGATTTATGTATGTTGTGGTTTCTAGAATATCCATAATAGGGTGTTGTATTCATTTGGACATTTGTTTTAGCTCCTGTAGAATCTTTGTTTTGGCTTTCAATAGTCTTCACAAACTAAATTCCAACTCAGCAATACCAGCAGGATCATATGGCCACTCAATTAATTTACATCAAAAACCAAACACGTCAGTTGTAGTGGCAGGTGTATCATCATGAAATGCTACTTCTGTGAGGTCTGATCTTGTGCATACCTCTTCAGGTCAAAATTTTCCAACTATGGCATAGTCTCGTGGAACATTGGATCTATCAAACCTTTCATTTGGGATGAAGAAACTAGCCTCATTTCATTGGAGGCTCTGCAAATGAAATCTTGTTGTTCAACATCATCTGCTACTGAGATAATTTATGGTTCCTCTCCTTTAGCTGTTTTAGTGGCTGCCAGCGGAGACATATTTGGTTCACAATTCACTGCTGTGACTGAACTGTCAGCTACAAAGAAGTCTGATGCTGCAGTTAAGAATTTGCCAATGAAGATGCTAGCCCAGAAACAGTTGTTCCCAATGAAAATATTATTTTAACTTATGTTTCTTCCCCTGGCCTGGAACAAAATAACTCCCCCTCACACACATAAAAGTAGATCCCCTCACAAAATCATAAGCAATCCTAACCTTCGATCTTTTAAGCTAAGAGGTCTAAAAAGACTGCACTGCCAGCTTTGTACCATCAGTATTTGGATTGGATCCCTCTCAGCTGAATAGGTCACTATTTAAGATTTTTTTATGCTACTTTTATGCCATTAAAAGTAAAGCAATGAGTGTCCTAGCTGATATACAAGGATGGGAAATAATCAAATATGGTAGTGATTTGTCACATCTTAGGAATCATGGTATGTCAGTGATTTGTTGATAAGGGAATTAAAGAATCATGGTATGGCAGTGATTTGTTGATAAGGGAATTAAAGAATAAATCCAATGATTTTTAAATTCATTGCAGGATAGTTTCTCAAAGATTTAAATTGTAATGGTGCTTCTGGGCGCATGGCAATAGGTATCATGATAATGACAATTTCATTTTTAAAATCTATCCTTGTAGGATAACTCTACTTTATGTTAGGGGCAACGGTCCACAATCTATCTGCAGTGATTATTGACTACTGCTTTTTAGGCTTTATGGAAAACTGAGAGCGGCACATTCAAATACTGTAGCGAACATCAACTGTATATTGTGTGATTTACAATATGTGGGTTACAATCCATGTGTTTGGGGTAAAACGACTGATGCCTGTTAGCTACATGACATGTAAGAGAAGCTATTATCATAGCTATGGGATCCATGTCAAATTTAGTAATGACTGGAATCACCACCTTTGGCCTGTTTGTAGGGGTAGAAGAGTTTTCATGTGAAGAAACATCTAACTGAGTTCTAGATTCCACATCAAATAAACAGGATATTGGTAAATTCACATTGAATCAATTTGGGAACCCTGTTACCACTTTAATGGTCATTCATCGAAGTTCACACGGATATTTTTGGACAGCGAGAGAGTGCACGGACATGATAATTAATTATCTCTTTCAACCCGAACAAAGTATACTGCGATGTAAATCCAATGAATAGAGTGAGGCCAAGCTCCTTCTCATGATTTTTGCAATGACATGTCATATGTTTTAGACAGTCACAACCTTCTTCTTTTTTGGTTTTATTGTGTAAAAAATAAGTGGGAAAATGTCAATAAAAATGGTTAGGGCAGCTGATTTTTTAGACCCTTTATTCTCCTTAAAGCAGTACAAGTGGAACAATTCTGAGGCTTTTCTTCTAGACCTTTATCATGATATACTAAATCAAGTTTGCATTGTCAACTATTACCAATTTGCAGCTGAAGTTTGAATAACATTGTGGCTGATATCTATACTCATGAACAATGAATTTTATTAATAAAAGGGTGTAATTATACCACCAGAATATATGTACATTTGTCTGAAGGTGTTCAAGTGCAACAGGGGAATGCTGATATCTCCTTTTCTTGGCTGGTAATTGTTGATACAAATGACATATTTGTTACTAGTAATAATAGTTTACTTACCTTACAATTGAATGGATACTATTGTTGAGTGATAAACCATATCACATATTGCTAAAGTGTAGATAGAGGTAACCTATTGACTGCCACTATTAATTTGAGTGAAAGTTACAGGCTGCTAATCAACTATCATGATTAATGTCTTTCCTTGGATTGAATCCTATGGCTGTTATATCTTGATAAATTGTTGGCATCTTGCAATTACAAGTATTCTTATCTAATATTGATGTTTGACAGAGAATTGATGTTTGTACTTACTGCAGGCTTGCATTTCATATAGATCATATGCTAAACAATTGTATTAGTGGGCTGATTATGCTATAATATCCATATTGAACAAATACTTGACCGATAAAACCTCTCTAGTGTATCTTCCTCATTTTCTGTTTGACTCCATTGAAGGCACTGATCTTGTCTTAAGGTTATTGGAGGCAATGGTGTTAGAAATTGCGTTGGCAGGTGCATTAAAGGGCTTTCCCCTTGAAACAGAATAGGATCTCAAAGAAGTTGAGAGCTTGGACAAAGGTGACAGTATTCCAAGCCTCTCCTATGATTTCCATTCACTAGCATAAGGCCACTCTTGATGCTACACATCTAGCCTGCTAGTTTGAAGTTTGAACAGTAACACAGTGGAAGGGTATTTACAATGCCCATCCTAACCGCTTCTTGAAGCTTATTAGAGAAGTAATAAAATCAAATTATACAATAGGATCCAACATTTTGGCATCCTTGTTTAACTGGGCACCCTTGGCTACCCCATCTTTCCAAAGCGCAATAAAAGCTGAAACACAACTACTTTCTTGATCAAAAACATACTTAACCTCATCTATTGGAGAGCAGCTCTACTTGGACCTAGAAGTATACTTAGATGCAAAAACCCAAGTTGATGCATTAGTATCCTCACTGCCTCCATACCTCCATCTTAAATCAACTCATTTTCTTGAATATGTTTTCTGGCATAAGGATATAGTATTTTCTTTCATGGGATGGTGTGTATGCCTTTTGAGTAATGCATGCATTGTCTAACTATAAGTTTATGTTTCATAAGATTCCACACAGTGTGTTCTTAGTCTCCTATCAAAGTATAAAATACCTATTGTACTGGTGAGAATTTGTAAATCAACATCGAAAAATACAAGGTTAGCATATAACAAAGACAACAAAAGGACTTTACCCTTTTGGTTGTGTTCCTCCAGGGCAAACAACTTTGTCAATCTCAAAGTAGATTGCTACAACTCCCAAGGTCGACATGCTCTGTCCTCCCCCTATCCTATACAAATATTGGTCAGGTGTCTTAAATGTACTTTTTGACTAAGTGTTGATCATGCATATGTAACACATGTCCCAGATGACTGCAAGCTGAAGTTACATTAATGTATTATTGGTCTCTATAAACATCAACCAGTGATGTTTGACTCATGGTAGACTCTTGAATCCCTCTTGTTCTACATGAGTCTCCACTGAGAAGAGTACTTGGCTCAGACTTGCCTAGAGATTTGGGACTTGGAAGCTTGGCCAAACATGCAAATCTCTCCCTGATAATAACAATCCCAATCCAGAACACAAAAGTGGAACCTAGCGTGGAAATGTGGTGGTTAAAACAGATTTTAAAAGAAAAAAATGGAAGCAAAAACCTTAAATTCAATGTTTAATATAAACACTCTCCCATTTCACTGTCTTATTCATTATAAATGTGACTGTGGGGAGCATTTTTATTCACAAGTGTGTTTGTCAGTCTGTTAAAGAGGCTGAGTTCACATTGTAGTGTTTTATTGGAGGTGTTTTTGCCATGTGAAGGACTCAAGGAGGCTGCATTGTTGTTGTGTAAAGGAGGTATGTTCACAGTCCAAGTATATGCTTCTGATATTCTTTTCTATATCATACTTCCATATTTTATTATATTTTTATGAATCTGCTAGACTATGAAAGGTTTGGTTTTAAGATTTTTAATCAATCTGCTAGATGATGCCATACATTTATAAGGGCATGCTAATCATCTAATTCTATCATACATTTATCATAGTATGCCAATCATTTAATTATGCCATAATTCTGCCAATCTTGATTCTTATCCATGGTGCCTATGTCCAAACCTAATAGGACTCTTGATCAAGCATGGGAACATTGTCTCAAGGTGGATCAAAGCAAGTCAAGTGCAAATATTGTCTAGCTGTTATGTTTGGGGCCATAAGCATACTAAAACACCACAAAGTGAGAATCCAATGAGAAGATGTAGTTTGTGATGGTTTCCCTGCAAAAGTCACAGTTATTAACATTTCTACTAAAAGACAAGGTTGTTTTAGAGGGTCTCAGGCACATGATTCCAGAAAATTGTCCATATTGAATAGAGATCCATCATGACAACCCAGTATGTAGAAATTGGATATGGAGTTGTGAAAAGCCTGTTTATATCTATGAGATAGGGGATATTTATGATCTGATTGAAATTGCCACCTGCTTAAGTAAAACATGGAGGCTTGGAGATCTGGTCATTCAATGGCTGAGGTATCAAAAAATTTGGAAATCTCATGATGTTTTCAATCATAAATTTAGCAGGTGGCTTTTTTCTTTTAAATATATTTAATAGGACATCCTAGGTTATTTTCAACAGTGAATTTGAAGCAAGGGACCTTTAATATGGTTGATCAAGATCCAACCACTTTAGGTGTAATCCCAACTCTAGATAGGTACAAGGACAATCATTTCACTTATAATATGTATCCCTTCATCCCTACATATAATATTGAATGGAATCTATATACAAGAGATATAGTTTCTATATACATGCTAAAGTATACAATGAATGCTAACAAGATGCAAGGCATAGTTAATATACTAGAGAGGCTACTAAGAAATGAAAAAGTGGCAAATAATTCCAAACAACTTCAAATCATAGAGTTGGAGAAAAAGGTAGTGGAAATTGGAATAATCCCACTGGACGCCACCCTTAGACATAATTTATTGAAAGAAAAAAAAAGGTTCAAATGATCAATAATAAGCTAAAAGTCCCTACCATTGAACATATCCAGAAAGTAGAGTTGTTGGAAGATTAGGAAGAAAATATTATATGGTTAATATTTCGCAAGAATGCAAAGTAAAAATAGAGAAGCTAGAGAAAGAGATCAATGGCTTAAAACAAGAAAATTACAACTTGGTTTGTGCTAAAGGTGCTACATTGCTTGCATTTGCAACAACTAACCCAAATGACACTCTATCCAACATGAACATTAAGGAAGATGAGTTGTGCAAAATCAAGGAGGACCTCTGAAATCGAGAGGAACAAGTGTACATGTTAAAGAACATGATAGAAAAGAGGGATGTAATGATCACTAATTTAAAAGACCACATGGCTAAGTTGTATAAATAGGTTGATCACCTCACTAAGAGGCATTCATGGAAGTCTCCCCTAAAAGGAAAAACACTTAGCCTAGGATCTGATAGAAGCAATACTGACCCAAAACTACATTTCATTATTACCCAATATGAATGGAACTTGGTAGGCACTACAATATAGGATGCCGAAAGGACCTTCATAGAGTTAGAGAATAAGACATAAATCTCCATATTAGTCATGGATATTCTAAATTTCAATATTGGTGAAGAACTGGAGGCAATGGGAATAACACACATAACCAAAATCAACATGAAAGATTCAAAATTGATCACAAAGAATAATTTGGTGTAAATATTGTACAATAAATCCATTTAGTTGGCCAAGGATGTTATTTCTCTTAATACATCTTCAATGAATTCCTTAATTGAGGCCTTACATCTCCTTAGGATGGAAATGGAAAACTCTATCCTAGACAACATTGTGTGTCTATAATTACCTATCGTGTAAATCATGACCTACAATTTGAAGGTATAGAAGGTGGTATCAGAGGCCAGGTTATTTTAGATAAATTGCTTGATGATTTTGGGCTACTTTCTAATATTTGCTCTATTTTCATAAATTTGTTGCTATCCTCTTACAGTCGCAAAAAAAACCTGGATATGTGAATTTGGGAGATGAAGATGTCTGAGTACCCAGTGCGAAATAATTGGAATAATATTTCCAAGTTCAATGCCTTAACATTTGCTCAGTAGGATCTATTGGTTATAAATTAAGGAGATTCATGGGATTCGTCATCATAGCTTCCATAAATTCTAGTTGAACAAATTCCTTAGTATCTATCTCAACAACCACTTTAGTTGCTATCTTAGCACTTATGGTGGAGGACATATCAGTAGGAACTACAATAGTTTAATATAAACATAACAGATTTAGGTTTGGTTGGTTTATTTGTTGGTAGGATAAATGGCTAGTGAGAAGTCAATAAGATATAGTTGTATCAGGAAAATGTAGGAGCACTATAAGAAGGACAAAATTATCACAAGAAATGGATCACATATTTTGGAAGTAGAGTGTAACTCCTTCCAATTTTTGTTTGATCACAGAGACATTAGAAGACAGAGCTTATGACTCTTTTCGTGTGTTTGGGCCAGATCGATTCAAACTTTTTTCTATAGTATTATGTAATCTCTATTGTAATTTTATATATTCTTCTTGCATCTCCATATATCTCATTCTCCAATGTAATTTCCATGTTTATTTAATGAAATCCCCTTGAGGAAACCTTTCATCCCATTCATGGGTCATGTGTGATTATTGTTCCTATGTTTCTAGTTTGTTATGAAATTTCATGATATAACCTCCATTTCATAAATATGGAAAAATCTAACATAATATGGACTAAAATTTTCTCAAATTATCCCTTTTAAATCCCAAAAATAGTCCTTCTAAAGTGCAATTTTTTATTCCAAAAGTGTATGTTTGAGAATGCCACTAGGGATTAGGTCTTGTAGCTTCAGGGGGATTAGGACTTGTAGCTTTAGGCCAAATAAATATGATTACAACTACAAGCTGAGTTGGACTTAGTCTCGTTGCATATCAATAGATGAAGCATATCCATATGCTTTAGATTTTATAAGGATAGTTCTTAGACAAAGACAAACAGAACTATGAAAGTGAACGATGAATATTTGGTGATAGAAATAATCATGGAAGGTGCAAGTTTGGAATCATGTGGTCATTTATGCCAACCTTTGATTCCATCATCAGCGTGATAACTGGGCTTATAACCTAAATCCTAATCTTCCTTGCTCAATCTCCTACGTTGAATCTTATGGACATTCCCAATCAGGGCACGAGTGGGAAAGTTGAAAATGACCCTAGATCATGATATTGGTTTTGAGAAAGACTTGGAGGATGGTTATGAGTGGAATTCGGAGGAAGAATCATGGGTAAGGTTATTAAGAATGATTATGTGCCATAATGGTTGGAAATAGGGTATTGGTGCTAATATGAGGTGTCATATAGTGGGTGAGCACTCTCATCTATTACTTTTTATTAGATTGTAATAAGCAATAATATAATCTTGTTATATGAAATATTAGATTGTTTCAAAAACATGCACAAGAGGCATTGAGTCGAAACTTAAATGAGTGAAGGCTATGTGTAATCCTTTTTAGATCATATAACACACAAACTCTTCCCAAAACACCTCATTAAGAGAGGGATACAATTAGCGATCATTGAAGCATAACTAAGGCACTATTGTGTTGTAACACTAAATAATTATAGTATACATTACTTTACGTGACTGCTACTTCTTGATGGAAAATGAATGTACTATAGTGATGGAGGTGTAGGTAGTTGATTTGGGTGGGAGGGAGGGGAAATTGAATATAGTCTTGTTTTTGGAGGGGACTATGGTTTTTAGGGTTTTCACAAATCTCATTGTTTATCCTAAATTTTTGGTCGTAGAATAGACATGGACCTTGAGAAAGCTGTCTAAGATCCAACAAACTTGAGAAAGCTATCTAAGATCCAATCAAAGGGATCATACCAGCACAACAAGTTGTTCTGCTCAAGGAAGCAATCATAAATAGCAGGAAAAAAGATAAATCTCTAGTAGTTTGCTCGGATAACCCAAGAGCCAAAATCCATGAGACTATCAAGAAGATAGGCAATGAAAAATGTGGAAGAAGAAGTAACCAGCAATGCATCAAGGACATTGGGGAAAAACTTGTGGCATTAGGGAATTTTTTGACCATCAAGGCAACCTGTTCCATATCCAGCAAACCCTCCCAATGAAGCTTTTATCTTGGAACATCAGAGGGTGTAGCGCACCTAGCAAGAAAAGATTATTGAAGAAGAAAATAAGGGAATAGAAACCCTTAGTGATTTTTATTCAAGAAACAAAATGACCAGAGGAGAGTTTCAAATCCATAGCAAGAAAGATCTGGAAGAACTATGAAGCCTCCGCCATTGATGCCTCAGGCACAGCAGGAGGTATAGGAATCATATGGAACCCTTCAAGCTTAACTCTTACTAATATCATGGCTACAAAATTTTCAATCTTTGTCGAGTTCCATATTTTAGGAACCAACTCCAAAGGCTTCCTTACTAATGTGTATGTGCCCTTCAAACTAGCTTCCAAGCAACTCTTTCTCAGGTCACTACTGAACATGAGTAAACTTGTCATGTGAAGAAACTGGATAATAGGCGGTGACTTCAATCTCATTAACAACCTACTAGAGAAGAAAGGGGCTATTAGAACCCTGAGCCCAACCAACAATGATTTTCAGAACATTACGCATGGCTTGAGTCTCGGCTCCACCCTTTCAGCACATCCCACAAGATGAAGACGAGGAGATGGAGGAATCAATCCATTTGGATGCTAACTAGGGGAGTGGGAAAGGCATCATAAATGCCTCGGATGAAGTCGATTCCTCTCGTAGATGCTAATCCTTTCCTCATTGTGGGATGGTTAGATACTCTTTGTGGTTTGTTTTGGGTTAAATATTTTCTTGGTTCCTTATGCTTAGTAAGTCTATGTTTTGTTATGGATAAGATTCACTTGTCTATTTTCAGGATCAAGCACCCACACTGAAGGGATGGGCTGCTCTCATGCTCCTCTATCTTTCTTTATGGGCTATCAGTTTTCTTTTTCTTTTTTGGATACCAGACTGATGTCGGACTCCATGTTTTAAGGAGCAAGATATGTAAATATCTTTAGTTTTGATCTAGTAATAGAAGGGTCCCATATTACTTACAAAAAACGAATCACCCCAAAAAACCCTCTACAAACAAGTTGTTGAATCTATTTCCTTGTATGGCCTTGTGCAGCCATTGTATGGTCTGTACGATTGTACGGAACTATGCACATGGCCAATCTATATGACTATATGGATGATGATTTGTACAGATCCAAATAACTGCATTGAATCCCTGTACGGGTGATCTGTACAATGGTATGGAATGTGCAGTATGGATTTGTACCATTGTATGGAATCCTGTACGACTACCCCTACAGACAAGTGATGCCTCTTCTTGACTGGTACGCCCCCCGTACAAATGTCTTTTGAAATGTTGTTTTTCTCTTAGTGAAAAATTGGAAGTACAATGTCTTTCTCTCTCCAACTCAATTCTTGAGTTTCACTCTTGTGATGGTGTATCTTGAGTTGGGACTTGGAAGCTTAGCCAAACATGCAAATCTCTCCCTGATAATAACAATCCCAATCCAGAACACAAAAGTGGAATGCAGCTTGGAAATGTGGTGATTAAAACAGATTTCAAAAGGCAAAAATGGAAGCAAAAACCTTAAATTCAATGTTTAAAATAAACACTCTCCCATTTCATTGTCTTATTCATTAGAAACGTGTCTCTGGGGAGCATTTTTATTCACAAGTATGTTTGTTAGTCTGTTAAAGAGGCTGAGTTCACATTGTAGTGTTTTATTGGCTGTGTTTTTGCCATGTGAAGGACTCAAGGAGGTCGCATTGTTGCTGTGTGAAGGAGGTATGTTCATAGTCGAAGTATATGCTTCTGATATTCTTTTCTATATCATACTTCCATATTTTATTATATTTTCTTTTCTTTTCTATATCATACTTTCTTATTATCTGCTAGACTATGAAAGGTTCGGTTTTAAGATTTTTAATCAATCTACTAGAGTATGCCATACATTTATAAGGGCGTGCTAATCATCTAATTCTGTCATACATTTATCAGAGTATGCCAATCATTTAATTCTGCCATAATTCTGCCAATCTTGATTCTTATCCATGCTGCCTAAGTCCAAACCTAATAGGACTCTTGATCAAGCATGGGAACATTGTCTCTAGGTGGATCAAAGAAAGTCAAGTGCAAATATTATCTGGCTGTTATGTTTGGGGCCATAAGCATACTGAAACACCACAAAGTGAGAATCAAATGAGAATATGTAGTTTGTGATGGTTTCCCTACAGAAGTCACAGCCCAAATGCAAGTTGCTTTTGATAGCATCAAAGAAACAAATTCAAGGAGAGATGGGATGAGGTTAGCATTTGCAAGAATGGGTAGAAATTCAATGGCACCTCCCATTAATTCAAAAAATTACTGAGTGCAATTCTTCCAAAAGGTAGTAGTCTGCTAGATCACTTAACCAATGACATCAGCAGTGCAATCTGATATGATTCAAAAACCATAAACAAGGCATGGTAGGCACTCGATGTGCAACTTGTGCATTTGGTGGTGGTGATGTTATCAGGAGTCAAATAAGTTTGAGGACTTTGAGGCTGAGGATGGTCCTATAGTTGATGTGTAAGATATCGTTTCTAGTAGTGGTGATGTGTTTGATTCTTATGATTGATCTTGTTGATTAGTGATATGTAGATTGTTGTAGGAAAGTAGCTTGTATCATGTTTTTTTTGGATTGCAGAGGCCATGTAGAGCCTTGTTGGCTATGCATTTTGCTTAATATATGTATTGCACTTGATGCAAGTTCCAAATATTCACCCTTACATTGTATACACATGATAAAACTTTGCATATTTTCTCTCATGTAGTTTTTAGTAAATCAACTCAAAGAATTCAAATTGATATAATTCAAGCCCTTGTATGAGTTTGAGTTGACCCTCGCCAGATTTTGAAGTTGTATCTAAGTTTTAAAATATTGATGTAATTTTCATAGTTAGTGGTAATGTGTGATTATTTCTTCCAATAACACCATTTTGTTATGTTGTATATGGAATCGTATCCTACATCTGAATGCCCTATGTAATGTAGTAAGTTGTAAATTTTTTGTTAACATATTTTCCTCCATTCTTTGTTCTTAACTTCTAAAGTAGATTTACTGATTGTTTTTCAACAAGGGCATTGCAGGACAAAAACATATCAAACAATTCACTCTTATGTTTTTACAAATAAATTCAAGCACGCTTGGAGAAATCATCCATGCATGTTAAGATGTACTTGAACCTAGAGAAAGAAGCATAAGGAAGCGAACCAAACCACACATAACAAAAATCACTACGAACAAGCTTCAAGGGGGTTGACACATGCCAAGGGCAGGTTTGACAAAGCTATCGTGTTGATGTTTTATGAGAACCAAGTTGGAAAAAATGCCATCTATTTATGAAACAAGATAAAGACTAGGCAGATGCCAACTAATGCTTTGTCTCCTCCTGGGTTCTATGCGAGCCTGCTCTGAACTATCCCAAACAAATACAGAGAGCATATGTCCTATGGTGATGTGGGCAAGGAGGTTAGAGAATGAGCTTGTCTATCAACTCCATGAAATGCTCAATGTAGAGAACCATCTTAGGATGTAATCTCCTTGACATGTTCATCTAAGTTATTTATATGAATTATCGATAGATGTCATCTCCAATGATATTGTTCAACTCTTTCCTAGTACATGAGAGGCGACTTGATGCATAAAGGGAGTCTTTGAACAGATGAATTTGGTCCATCAAAATACCCAGAGAAAGAGCATGTATGGCGAGGGGGATTGATAAAGCAATGGACTCCAATGAATAGTAGGCTAGATGGATACCGGACTCACCCCGTTGCTGAGACGAAGAAATTCCTAACCCAATGAAGAAATAAACAAGGTGGAACACAATCTCAAGTTGGATAACTGGGCCCTTCGTAAGGATGATTTGGTGAAGGATTGTTTTTTTGCATAAGATGGTTTCAAAAGTAAAACCTATCTATCTAGATGGAAACAGCTCAAAAAAATAGATAGTTTAGAAAAACCAACATTGAAAGCAGATTCTAGATGTTAAAGTATGGCCAGGGGGCTTGATAAAGCAATGGACTCCAGTGAATAGTAGGCCATATGGATACCAGACTCACCCCTTTGCTGAGATGGAGAAATTCCTAACCCAATGAAGAAATAAACAAGGTGGAACACAGTCTCAAGTTGGATAATCTGGGCCCTTGGCCAGGACGATGTGGGGACAGATTGATTGTTTGCATAATATGGCTTCAAAACTAAAACCTAAATGTCTAGATGGAAAGAGCTAAAAAAAATAGATAGTTTAGAAAAAAACAACATTGAAAATAGATTCTAGATGTCAAAGCTATGCTCTAAACGCATAAAATGTAACCAAGGATCCATGTGGTAGTTGAGGTTGATCCACATGGTGATAGGGAAAGAACTAAACTAAAAGTAGACGCTTTAGAAAACAACATTGAAAACAGTCTCTGGATGTCAAAGTTATACCCTTTTGAAGAATCCCATAAAAGGTAACGAAGGTCAAGGTTATGCCCAAATTGAACTAATAAATGTGGGGCTATTGGACACAGGCAGAACTTCCTGTTGTTGGTATATTGTCTTAGTATTGGGTTCTAGAGAAGTGGGTAGCACCCTTATTTTCAAGTTCATCTCCTGTGTCTTTCTTGTGCCTTTCTTGGCAATCCTATTGTATACTACTTCACCAATTGCTGCAAGTGGGGTAGTCTTGTGCCCCCTTGAACTACCTTTGTTCAAGGCTTGAGCTAAGTCTCAATTTCCTATTGAGAACAAATCTCTTCATTCTTGTTACCGAACTCCAATATTTTTACGTACAACATATCTATAGGCCTTTGTGTAATCAACAGGGTATTTTTGTTGTTGATATTTTAGACTGTCACTATTTCCTCTCTCTACACCATGAAATCCTTGCCCAGGTTGAAGTGATAAGTGTTAGGCGATTGGACAAAACAAAAATTTGTTGGCGGTGGTGTATTGCTAGCAGCTGCTTGAGACTTTGCTTCAACGCATCCAGGCCCTATATTAAAGCATACATCACTATATTAGATAGCCTCTTGGCTGTTTGAACAGGGGTTGTATTCCACAAATAGGTTGCTAATAAAGGGAAACATGTTTGGCAACATCTTAAATACCTGTAAATTTGGAAGCTTGGGAACCCTGATTAGTTAGGGATTTAATATGATTGCCTGCTAAGTATTAAATACAATTGCTTTACAATAAATAGATACACGTTCACTCATCAGTTATTCAGATTTCTGCAACCACCTATAGGCTATCTCTAAAATAAAATAGACTAATGACTATATGTATCTAACTAAAACAACTAGCATTGATACACTATCTACATTCAAAGTTCAAATTATGTATAGCCAACGTCTAAAGAAGCAGGGCCTAGGTATGGTTAACATGCTATTCTTAAATGTGCATATAAACCATGTCTTAGACTATGTATAAATATGTATACATATTAAATACATTATTCTTTTGAAAAATAGACTTGAGGCATAGAGGATGCTCCCTAAACTCCTTTTCGAACACTTCAGGAGCTTCCCATGTGTCATATATGCTCAAGGGAAATGTAAGAGATTGTACACTCTTCATACAAACACATGCTGATGAGAATGAGATTGGTCTTCAAACATTTGTTATATGTTGATTGAAAGTTTAAACTTTAAACCAAGCCATGCAAGCTCACTTCCATTTATGCAAGAACATATGATACATTGTATAAAACAAGATTGGTTTTGTTTGGAGTTACTCACCTTCCAGTGGACTGGTATCAAGGTGCAGTATTCCCTTCTCACTGGGAAATGGAATTGACATGCCTCTAACTTTTAATAAAAACCATTGTACATCTTGAATGTTAGTTTCAAATGAGAATGGATGTGCCTCTCTTCTCTTTGAAATGTTAAGACATGATGCTCAAGTAGGTGAAATGCTTAAGTTTGGGTTTTTGTGATTGTAGGTTTTAGGAGTCCTTCTCCTGTGGAGCCCTCCTTACCCTTTCCCCTGCCTGCCCCTAACAAAACCAGAGTTCATGCATTGTCTTTTCTAGTTTGTGATTCAAGGTGAAATCATTTCTGGTGGATGGAAATGATGCCTGACCCTAGCGAGTTATTTCCTTTCATCAGAAACAATTCCAACGTAAACCTTGATGATTCCTTCAACCAGATCCACCCCCACTGATATAGGAAATGGATTCCCTGGTTGGAAATTGATTTGATTCAAAAACCATAAACAAATGGAGATTTTGATCCAGGTTGAAGATTCTGCATTTCTTTGTATATTTGTGTGTGGGTGCGGAACTTATAGTAGGTGATTCCCTATATTTTATGTTACTTGATTCTTGGCACACCATATAATTATATGATTGCAAAGTTACATATGATTGCTATAACAAAACTTATTAGTCGCACAAAGACCATAATGCATACATGTTCACATATTCATTGGATAATTCACAAGTCTTAAGCAATATGATAGTAAAGTAGAATCAGATTATCACATCCATGATTGGGGACTACAGTAATCTCATGACGCAATTAATGTTCACAGTATGGGAGAGCTCGAAAACATTATTCATGATTCACAAATCAAGATTCTTGATAGTATTCACGATTGGGGACTGACAACATTCACGATTCATGACTAACAGCATTCATGATAAATTTTGACCAAGATTTGAGTATTTTTCACTCAATTGTATGGATAGTGTTAAGATAAATTACATCAAGAAAAGTTGAAATCTTCATTAACTCTAGAAATTATTTAGGCAGTATTCAATTTTTTTAGAAATTACTTCAAATACATGGCATGCATTCTCAATAAAGATTACCTCATTAGGATCGATCCAGATTTGAATAAATTCGTCCTCTTCAACACTTCAGCTCTCTATTACCATGGGTTCTCAACGATTTTTCATTGTGAGTTCTATGTGTTGTTTCAGCATGTCAGTGCTAGGGCATGAGATGTTCTCAGTCACCATTCATCCCAGCGATTCAGTTACATGGAGTATTCTTAGCTATGCCATAGAACTGTTAATTAGGGAGGTATGAGTAGCTGTCGGGGATGCATAAATCAAGGTAGAGTACTATTAGCTATACCGCAGAACTCATAAACACAGGAAGAGCAGTTGGGGAGGGATGGCAGTCGGGCTTGCATACTGGGCAGAGGTTTTGTTCTTTGTTGTGCATTTTGATTTTGAGTTTTTTTTATGATTTTGTTTTATTTTTTATTATTTTAATGTTATTTTTAGTATTTGTGTTTTTATTGTGCTTTTAACATGTGTGTTTTAGAAGGCCAAATATTTTTTATTTTTCATTACTAGAATGTAGGTATATAAATTGTAATTTTGCAGTGATGATGATGATGGTAATGATATTCTATATATGTGAATTTATTTAATACGATTAATGATGGCAATAATGTTTTATGTATGTGACTTTATTTAATATGGTGATGATGATAAGGATGATGATGAAAATGATGACTATGCGGTGTCCCGATTCTACAAGCAATGTGGAATGTTGCTTGACTTCTTCATTTCTGCCTTTTAATGAAGAAGTTCATGTGGTGGATCCTCTTATTAAATAGTTATAAATTATTGCAACAAACCATGGTCATGTTCAGCCTCAATATATGGCTCATGATATAGGTCTCAATTTAAAAGGATATCCACCCTTGAGGAAAACTAAATATTTCAAGATGCCCTATTTGACAAGGTTAACAAACCGACACTTTTGGGATTGGCATTGAAGAATTGAATTTATTGCAATGGATCTACCCATAAATCAACCAATATATGAGTCCATATTTCTCAAGGAACAATTACATTTGTATTGATCTTTCTAATTCTACAAACCCGCAGAAATATCAATAATAAGGGTTGAGTAACAAAGAAAAAATTTTAAAAATTGTTTTTTTCCTACCATGAATCAACAATGTCCTCCATTCCAATGGGAACTGTCAATTGGTACGAGGCACCACATATTTCCTACTTAAACTAGTTCTTAGCCAATCTTTATATTATTTCACAAGACAACAATGCTTTAGTACCTCCCATGTTATACCATCCAAGTTAAGTTCCAAAACCCAAAACACATTGGCCTTAACACCCAATCCAGCTCCTAATCATGTGTCGTGTGAGCTGACAACCAAGTATAATGTGTACAATGCATATCAACCTCATCTCTCTCTCTAATGTGGGTCCTTAGTTGTTTGATGGTATATGGTATTCACTTATTTGACATAAAATTTTAAACCACCTGCTTGAGGCCAAGGGAATCAATTTAGAGCCACCATTTTGCTCAATGACCCCATTGAGTTAAGTTCTAGAAAACGTTTTTGTATGAGATCATGTTTGGTAATCATTTCCCAAGATTTTAAGGGGATACAATGAAGGTTGTAGATCCCTTGGAAAGTGGTCCATTGAGAAATCTTGTGAGTTGAGGGACTTGAAGGCCCACATGGGTATTGAAAATTGATCGTACTCTTCTTGAGGGGAATAATTGGATCAAAGTCTAAAGGGCCATCTACATGTCTTAATAATAACCCCCAAGTGCATACAATATCATAACCTAGCCTACATATCCAGTCTCTGACATGAATGCAAATGGGTAAAGCATGGTCCACGTGTCATATTAAAAATATGAAAGTATAAAAGGAATTGAGTGTGATGGCTTAATTTTCTCTTTGAAATAAGTAATTTATAAAAGGAAACATGGGGCCAGTGCTGACTAAAGAGATCACCTATATAGAAATCATGTATGGTTATGGAAGGTTTGAGCCCATCGACCCCAATGAAGTAACCCAAAGTTCATTTGGGAAATTTTTCCTTTGTTTTTCAATTTATAGCGGTGTCCCCTAGCCATTAGAAGGCCATACAAAGGAACCAAGTTTCAAACAAACTACTCACCCAGAACCAAACTAGCTCTTCATTCACTCATAAAGGAAGCATGCCCATTTGTAACAAAAAACTTACAACTAAATGTAAGATTAAATTCACATAAATATCAATATGAGCCTTGGATTTTATTTTATGATGAGCTTTAACTTGCATAAAAGAGTCATTCAAGGACACATGGAGAATTGGTCTCAAGACCTAGATCTAAAAATGAGCAACATAATTGAGCTATGAAACCATTTAGAGTGAGTTTTATTTGTGTTGAGCATTTAGAGTTTTCCCACCATATTATTCAACCATCCTCACCATGAATATAGTGTATAAATTCAGGCCTGCAGTAGATTAATTTCACCCACAACAATTAACAATTGATCATGCAAAATTATCAACAATGGAGACTGAATATGGAGATGTAACACAAAATTATATTAACTGAGTGTACAATAGCCAAACCTGTAATAACATAGGCTGCTGAATATATAGAATACATGAGCAAATCGAATGCATAAGGAAGCATCCAAATCTAGCATAAAGCAGGCTTACCCAAAATAGGCAAATCCCCCATAGGTGTAAAAAGCTAATCCCAAATCTATCAAGGACCCCACGAATTAGCAAGGGCGCATAGGCAAGATAAAGAGTGGTCAAATGGCAGCTCATACATGCTTTTGCATGGAGGAAAGAGTGGAGGAGGAAGAGGAAACAAAGCTGATTCACCTCACCTAGTCTTGCTTTCCTTTGTGCCTTAAAACACTGAAAAAGCAGGGAATAAAGCAGAAAAAGTAGATAGGCACCTAGGAGGCCAGGAATAAAGCAGATTTGATTCCTAAGGCTTTCCCAAGCGCTACATGAGTCAATAATGGCAAGTTTGACCTCTATGGATAGGCAATTAGCAACTTGCACATGGTCGGACTCATGGACTAGGCAAATAAGACAAAAATAAATGAATTAATGTCTAAGTGGGTAAATACTATGGGTTGATTATTCTAAAACCCCCCCTTAATCCTGAATTTATGAGTAATAAATAAAAAATATAGGGCCTAGCAACAAGGCTTAGTCACCCTTTTACATACTGCAAGTCCATATGAAACAAGGAAAGAGGCAAAACCAACTTGGGAAAATCCTCCCTTAAACATGGACTATAAAACAAAATTGTAGAATCTTGTCTCCACTCATGCTTTGACAGCATGATCAGCAATCCCCAGCAGTGATTTGAGATTGCTGAAGGTCTTCTCACAAAATGATTTTGTGAAGATGTCAGCTACTTGTTCTGAAGATGAGCAGAAGAGTAGATGAATGGTGCCATCATGCACAAGCTCTCTGATGTAGTGCATGTGAATCTCAATGTGTTTGGTTCTCTAATTCTGAACTGGATCCTTGCAGATTCGAATAGTACTTTGGTTATCACAGTAGATGGTAGTTGAGTACTCAGGCTCGAAACCACACTCTCCAAGTAAACCCTGCAACCATAAACACTGATTTGTTGCATTGACAACTCCTCTGTACTCAGCTTCTGTAGATGAGAGTGCAATGGCACTCTGTTTCTTGCTTGACTGGCTGATTGGCCCTTCTGCAAGCATGAACACATAACCTGAAGTGGACTTCCTGTCTGTGCTATCACCTGCCCAATCACTGTCAGTAAAATCAATTAACTCAAGGTCAGAATTGGCTTTATAGAAAATCCCATGTGTCCTTGTTCCCTGAACAAAGCTAAGGATCCTCTTTGCTGCTTTCCAATGGATCTCATGAGGTTGATCCATATATCTAGAGGCAACACTTACTGCATAACAAAGATAAGTTCGAGTATGTGTCAAATACAATAAACATCCAATCAACTGTCTATACAAAGTGTTGTTTACCATCGGTGGAGAATCATCTTCCTTCAGCTTCACTCCTGAAAGGAAAGGAGTTTTGCTTGCTTTGCAATCTTGCATTCTGAATTTGATCAGCAAATCCAAGGAATATTTGGACTGGTGCACCTTGATTCCAGCTTTGGTTTGAGCAATCTCAAGCCCCAGAAATTGACTTAAGAGCCCCAAATCTGTCATGGACAAGGCTTGGTTCATAGCTCCTTTTAGGGAAGCAATCTCAACTTGTGAGCTTCCTGTAATGAGGAGGTCATCAACATATAACAAAATTGTCATTAATGAACCATTAATTACCTTCAGATAGACATTCGAATCAGATTTGCACCGAACAAAATTTAGAGATAGCAAGAAGCTATCTATCTTGGCATACCAAGCCCTGGGGGCTTGCTTTAGCCCATACAATGACTTTCTCAACCTTCACACAAGAGAATGGTCAGTAGAAAAACCTTGGGGCTGCTGCATATATATCTCCTCAGTGAGATCACCATTAAAAAAGGCACATTTTACATCCATATGATGTACCTCCCATTGCCTTGATGCTGCAATGGCTAGAGCTAGCCTGATTGAATCCATCTTTGCCACTGGGGCAAAAGTCTCATTGTAATCGATGCCATGAACCTGTGAGTAGACTTTAGCTACCAATCTAGCCTTGTACTTTAGTGTTGAACCATCAGCAGCAAATTTGGTCTTATAGACCCACTTACACTGTACTAGTTTTCTCCCTGGAGGAAGATCCACTAGCTCCCATGTGTTGCTCTTCTGTAGCGAGTTGAACTCCTCATTCATGGAAGCTTGCCATCTTGGATATCCTGCTGCTTCTTCATATGTTTGAGGATCAGACTCCACCATCAAATAGCATTTTTCAGCAAACTCAGGATCTTTCATGCACAGACCACTCTCAAATTGAGATCTAGTCCTCCTTGGGTCATTGGGATCCCCAGCTAGCTCACCTGCTGCATGTAGTGTCTTGGCTGCCCATTTAGGCCTTGTGGGGCTGTTTGGGTCTGCAATAAACTCATATCCATCAGAAAAATCAGAATGAGCATGTTCAACAAACTTTTTACTTACTTCTTGAGGTTCAGGAGGTGAAGAGGCTTCACCAATCTCCACTTTTGCAAGGGGTTCTTCTTCAAACTAAACACACCTTTCAATGAAGGCTTTGTTTGTGCTCAAGTTTATCAACTTGTACCCTTTTGAATCTTCAGAGTATCCCACAAAAAGACACTCTTTTCTTTGGGGCTGCAAAGCCTTCCTCTTCTCTGTCGGGATTCTAGCCCATGCCTTTGAGCCAAAAATCCTGAAATGGGTCACATCTGGCTTGTGCCCACTCCATGCTTCGAAGGGATTCATGCCATCCAACTTTTTGTGAGGCACCCTATTCTGAATATAGGCTGTAAATTTGATAGCTTCGGCCCAGTACTTTGGTGGCAAAGTTTTGGCCTCCATCATGCATGTTGCCATCTCCTTCAGTGATCTGTTCTTCCTCTCTGCAACACCATTTTGCTGTGGTGTGTAGGGGATAGAATGCTGCATCTGAATACCTGCATCTGCACAATAGTTAATAAACTCATTCTTGACATACTCACCACCGTTTTCAGATCTGAGTGCTTTGAGTTTTCTTCCACACTGGTTTTCAACCAAAGCCTTGAAGACTTTGAATAGGCCAAAAACTTCTGACTTTTGTTTCATGAAGTGAACCCAACAATACCTGGAGAAATCATCAATAAAGGTCAATGCATATTTGTCCTGACTCATGGACATATGAGGGAATGGGCCAGCAACATCACTGTGAATCAGCTCGACGGGTGCAGAGGTTCTCTCATGGCTGGCTTTCTCAAATTTGTGCTCTAGGTGTTTTCCTAGGATACAGCCTTGGCAGACTCCTTTGGAAAATTTTATCTTGGGAAACCCTATGACCATATCTTTCTCACTAAGATCAGATAAATACTTGTAATTTAAATGGCCAAATATTTCATGCCATAGCTTGCTAGCTTCATTAGCATGGATAAGAAGAGCAGAGGGGTTTGAGTAAGGCAGGAAGTGTGAAAACATGTATACCTTTTGAGCATGATTCGCTACTCCTTTTGCAATGATTCTTCCACTTGAGATTTCTGTGATCTCAAATTCATCTGGTGAGAATATGACTTTCTTAGGAGACCCAGTGTGGGTCATCTGGTACACTGACAGAAGGTTGGAGGTGAGACCAGGGACATATAGCACATTGTTGAAGTTACCATGATCAAGATCTATCCTTCCTTTGCCTTTACTTTCAGTGAGAGAGTCGTCTCCCAGTACAATAGATGGTCCTTTTGACTTGTCCAGTGAAGAGAAGGCCTCCTTAGTCGAAACCATGTGTCTTGAAGCTCCAGAATCTATGATAAAACTGGGTGAGCTTGATGTGCCAACAACTAGAGCATGAAATCTCTCTCTGTCATCAGAACTTGATCCTCCTTCTCTCTTCTTTGAGCCTTCTGGAAGGGAGATGCCATTCTTCTCCAACAGTTGAGTTAACATATCTATCTACTTTTTCATACAAGAGCTTTCAGTATGATTGCCCTTATTGCAGTATGAGCACTTGTTCATATCACCTTTGTTTTTCTTCTTTTGGGTATTTTTCTTGGGACCTTGTTGATCCTCCGGAGACTGCTTCTTGTCTCTTCCTTTCTCAGGTGGCTTTTTAGCTTTCTTTTTGCTTTTTGAATCCACCCTTGAATCTCCAGCAACCAAAGCTTGGTCTTTGGAAGGTTTGATGGTGCCCATCATCACCAGCTTGTCTTGTTCCTGTGTGAGAGATTCCATGAAATATGCAACGCTAGGCATCTTCTAGGTTCGAGCTATGAGTTTTGTGGCATAGAAGGTTAAAACAAAGACTGAGTAGTTAGGTCCTAGCTTCAAGAGGATGGCCAACACGAGTTGATCATCTTTCTTTTCGATACCACACTGCTTCAACTGCAAAACTAGTGCTTTGAACTTGGAGAAATATAGCTGCAGGGATTCAAAGCTACTGGGACTCAGAGAAATCAGCTCATTCTCAATCTGATGTCCCCTCATCTCATTTGTCTTTCCAAAAAGATCACATAGCTTCTCCCATACTTGATCCGGTGAAGTCAATCCATCGAGATGGAAAAGGAGGTCTCGGGAAATACTGAGACATAGGAGGCCACAGGCCTCATCTCTCCGATTGTGCCATTTTATCTTCTCTACAGCAGCATTGGGCTCTGCTTCTGTAGCCATAGTCACCCTGTAGAGGCCTTTCGCTCTCAACAAGATCTCCATCTCTGCTTTCCATTCAAAATAGTTGAAGGGAGTGAGGATAGTTTTCTGTGAATCCATAGCTGTTAACACCCAAAAATGGTTAACCACCTCATCTACCTCACTACATGGCTCATTTGTCCATTTGCCTACCATATTTCCCTGAAAATCCCACAAAAAGCCTCCAAAAGGCCTAAAGTGCCTCCAAAAGGCCAAAAAACCCATTTTTCCTCCAAAAATAGCCAAAATTCCTCTAAAAATAGCAAAAATCCCCAAAAGGGAAGAAAATG
>LPNX010682891.1:0-27134 GCA_001517045.1 Pseudotsuga menziesii | reverse complement strand
TCTCAAAAAATCCAAGTAAGTTGAGGGATGCCTGATTTTTCAGGTTTCTATTGCATCTAACGCGCCAAAAAGGTCCATCATCTTCTTGCACTCACCCGTACTCTCTTCCCAAAGTATGCTGAAGGTAATCAATTCCTTCTGTCACACATTCCTCGAATGAATGAATACCGTGATCTTGGGAGGCCATTCAAGGTGGTTATAACAATATCTTATTCTTCTTCAATTTCTTCGTCGTCGCATCAAACACTTCCTTTTGGTGTCTTCAATGATGACACATGAGGAATGAGATGATATTTAATAGAATCTGCAATGATTCTCTTGGCTCTAACCTCAGCCTCATCTCCCTCTGGCTCTTATAACTTCTTTACTGAAATATTGATCTAATTCAAATTCTTCAAGGATCATAGAGCTCCTATACTTCCATACTCTAAAGTTTTCAGCTTCACCAAGCTTTTCATTAGTCATTTTTGAAATGAGAACCTCAAATGTAAATAGCAAAAATTTATATCTTACCAATTTGAGGTGTCAATCCTAGTTTCGGAGCTGGCTGATCTAGGGCTTGTCAGAGAAACCCTAATTTTCAAAACTTGGAATTTAAAACTTATAATTGGATATAAATATTGGCCTCTTCAAGTTGAGTTGTCCAATGTACTCTTTTTCTGAAAACAGTGGAGGGAAGCTCCCGGAACAGGAAGCCCTAGTTTTCCAATTTCTTCTACATAAATGTCTGATATTGTTTCTGCAGTGTCTCTCAAAATTACTATTCCTATGTGTCTGAAAATTCACACTGAGGTGTCCTTGTATGTCCTATTTCTAACACTGAAAATTAGAGCAGAATTGGTTTCACCAACTTGGACTTAAGCGTGTTTTCCCAAGGTGGCTTATTTCAGGACTTCTCAGAATTAGTGAACTTGTACAGAATTCCACGTGTTAATGTTTCACCTTTAGGGTCTGAAACTTTTACCATAGAAATTAAAGTCCATTCCCTATCTGGAACATCTTTCAAAATTTCATTTGGACATTCGTATCCCTAGATATAGCAATTCTCCCTAGGTGTCCTATTTAGGGATGAATTCTGGGAGAGGTTGGAACCCTGATTTGGAGGAATCATATCTCCCAGAATATAGTGAATATGAGGCTGAAACTATTACATAGAGTTCATTAGGAATTTATCTTTGTCTTGTAAACATTTCATCTCCTGAGCCTTCTCCAATATCGATATATAGCGAATGCACCAAAATGACTAGTTTTAGTATTTTAGGTTTTTTCCAATTAGGGTTTGACTTTCCCGGAGTTCTACACAACCAAAAATTTTGATCTTGATCTCTAAATTTCGATTTTGAGGAGGAGAGAAATCATATGCTGGGCTCACTCAAAAATTCCTCTTCTGTGAAAATCCCTAATTTCCCGCAGTAGTGACAGGTCAAAAACTGAAAATGCCCAGAATCAAATTCTTGCTTCGACAGAAAGATGCGCCCTTCAATGGAGAGTTAGAATAGCCTAATTTTGCTGATGATATATGGAGAGTGACCCAAAAAGTAAGAATCCCTAGCTTCTACAGCTACACATTGTCTTCTTCTCAGGTTAGCTCTAATACCATGTTAGATTTTATCATTTAATCAATATGATCTAGGATCTTATCTGAGAGAATAACATGCACAGCAATAATCACAAGAGACAAGAGACACAAAGATTTTTCCTCAGGGAAACCATAAAGGAGAAAACCCCGCAACTTCCTTCGAGATAGAATGAGCACTAATAGCAAAAGTAAAACCAAAAAACACAATATGATCTCTGACAGTTGTTCTCTCTCTCACTTTTGTGATATCCTCCTCTCTCATGAATGCACTATAGTTGAGTGAGTGTGTGTTTCAAATAGAGAGTCTCACTCTCTATTTATACTATTTTTCCACTTGATAATTACTCTACAGGTCTGACCTCACTAGGAGAGTCTAATAACCCTAATACCCCTCACCTGTGGGGACTATTGCCCCAACTTACAATGGAGGGTTAACCTCAATGACTTTATTATATTAATGACTCTCTCGATCGAATGAACAAACATATTCATCGAGGTACAATGAAATACAATATAAAATATACAAGTGAATACATTCTGAAGTTACAAATACATCAACACTAGAATTCTGTTACACAGTCAAAATGCATTTGACTTAGGGATTTTTTCCCTTGAAATCCACCTGGGAAAGGCAGAACACATAAATCAAAACAGAGTAGTTGAAACAAGGAAGAATGTGGGTTTTCCACAGCCTGAGATCTGCCTACGGGAGGTGGAGGGCGGAAGCATAAAATATCTAAGAAAAAAGTTAATTTTTCTGACTCCCGAGTTCTACACTGGAGGGTGGAAAGGCAGAAGGAGGAAATGAGATAAAGGGTTATGTCGTTTGTTAGTCTTCTAATTCCCGAGTCTTGCACTAAAGGACAGAAAGGAAAAAATCAAAACGTGGTTGAGTAATTATGTCAAAAGGTTATGTTTTTTACTTCCGAGTCTCGAAGGTGGAAGGCGGAAGGTGGTAGGTCGTTAAACAATTCCATCGAAAAGATGTTTTTTCGATTTCCGGGTTCTGAAGACGGAAGGGCAAAAGACAGAACATGAGTTGAATATCTCCATCACACATCGTGCTCCCAATTCTTGGATTCTACAGCGGAAAGGAAGAAAGGGGAGTGCGGAGGGTGGAGTGTGAAAAGGATAGGTTTAGTGCAGAAAAGGTGTTTTCAGTCACAGAAGGGATCTGTCAAGGGAGGAGCGACTGTTACAGTGGTTTCTAAGCCTTTTTTCAGTCGCAGAAGGGATCTGTCAAGGGAGGAACGACTGTTACAGTGGTTTCTAAGCCTTTTTTCAGTCGCAGAAGGGATCTGTCAAGGGAGGAACGATTGTTACAGTGGTTTCTAAGCCTGAGAATGAATGTTGAAGAGTGCGTTAACGTCCATGCCCTGTGTTTCGAAAGGAGAACAAGGGTTCTTGAAGCAAAATTTTAATTTATCTGCATTATAGGGTATGGGGATGTTACATTGTGGTATCAAAGCACTATCAAAGCTAATGGTTTCAACATTGGTCCTAGATGGGCCAGGTGACAGTAAGTAAATGGTTTTACTTCTGAAATTGTTATGCAGCTAACAAATGATGTTATTTAACAAGATTTTGAAGATTCATAGTGCAGATTGGAAGAGTTGGTTTTTGGCTCAACCATGAGAACCTATAGCATGAATGATGAACAGAATCCCTATGAGCACAAGGAATATGCTATGGGAGAAAATGTTTGAGTTGCGAATGTTGAAATAGAGTCCAATGGAAGGATATTTCAAGATACCACCCCAAATTTTGCAACCACCATGAGAAGCCTAAGGGTGGAGATGCAAAGCTATAGAGAAGATAATGAGAGAATGATTAAAGCTCAGGAAGAGCAGAATTAGCTGAATGCAGCCATGCTGCATAGTTTTTAGCAAACAAAGGTAGAAAAATAAATATGTGCAACACATAGATATTTTAAAGATGGTTTTAAAATTTGTGATATTAGATGTACAAAATAGGGATAAAAAATCATACACAATATATCTGAAAGAGGATAAAAAACTAGGCATCAAACTTGCACATAACCAAAGAAGATGTTAGACTAATTTTGCAAAATACATGATTGTCTTACAAACTAATCCCTCAATTAAAAATATAACAACATAACTTAAGGAAAGAAGAGCACAATTATAATAACATTTGCAAAAATAAATAAACACATTAGGGACATCAAGAGAGATAGATTAACAAGTCACAATCTAGGTACTTAATGAGGATGAAGAGAGAGAATAGGAAGAGTTACCACTAATACAAGAAAGCAAATAACAAGAATTGGAATATACTCACCGTTGGGACTTATAGGAGCACAAGAACATAATAAGAACCTTGGGACAATATAAGCAAGTAGCTAGATAGTATCGAGGGTAGGTAGTAGCATTAGATTTGTTATCATTCTCCTTTTCATTCTAGACAAGAGAAGCAATTTGTTATGATATAATTTTATTTCTATATAAGATAAGGAAATAAGTTGCATCAATTTAGATAAGACGATTAGATAGAGAGAGATATATATTATGTTCTTTGAAGGAAACAATGCTAAATAAATGATTACATGTGATTATTATATACACCCATCCTTATGATGATTAATCTATATTTATGTTTTTGAAAATTATTTATTGTAATATTCAATAAATATTCTAAAAATGAATTTATTACATATAAAAATATTCTTAGAAGCTGAATTTAAAATAAATAATTAAAATTACTCAGATGTAGGTTCCTGATGATGAGTAGGATGCAAAGTATTGTGATGGGGCGCCTGGCCTAGGTTTGGACATATTCCAACTTTGTTAAATAGTTTGAAATAATGCTCAAGCAAAGTGGCTTGCACTTGTATGTCTAGTGGTCACGAGTGGGTTTGTAGGGAAACCCATATGTCACAGCTCCAACGACGGTGGCGAAGGCTAAGAAAAAATTATTTAGCGAGGTGTTGGTGAGTGCAAGGAATATATGGATCATGTGGAACATGATATTGAGGAGACCAAGGAGGAGCTTGAGGCGGTCAAGGATCAGTTGGAGTAGGCGAGAAAAATTATGGATGAAGGTTCCTCTAGAACTCACGAGACTAAGCATGGGAAAATCACCCTGCTCTACTAGAAGATGAAGATGCTCTTAGGTAGGGAATCAACGGACATGCAAGTGGTTGAGCGAAGGATTATCCAAAGGTATATTGAGATGGCAGGTTGGAATTGGAACCAAACTCTGAATATTAACGACACCCTCCAAGAGAATGTGTACGATATCAAAGAAGTGGCTCAATGAATCTATAAATTGGCTAAAGTTTCCACTAGATGGGTCTCCATGCCACAGACTTCGAACAAGGGGTAGTATTCTCAACCAATGGACTATCCAGTGGATGTGGTGACGATCTAGGACGAAGTTTGAATAGTTCTTCTTGGCTTGTCTTGGGTCTTGTCATAGATTATACCGATAGTGGTATGTTTTAATGTTGTGTTAAGATCTATTTACTGTTGTGATGAACAAATTTGATTTGAACTCTAGGTTTCTTGAGGGCAAGATTGGTCGATTTCCCTCAAGGCTAACCAACCTTGTGTTTTGGGGTCATGAGTTTATAGTGAAGATTATATATATATATATATATATATATATATATAAACTAATCTTTTTTTAACCTAATAAATATAAATAATTTTAAAATTAAAATAAATTATAGTATAATTTTTCCTTTTTTATGGATTATAAGGTCAAATATCCCATTAACTTAAATACAAATATTTTATTCTATTCTACTTCAACTTTATTCTCATTTTGTAATTTTTCATCATTTATCATGTCACTTCAATAATTACTATTGTGTCAAGATCTATTTGTTGTGATGAAAAAAAATTGTTTCGAACTCTAGGTTTCGTGAGGTCTTGGTCAATTTCCCTCAAGGCTATCCAACTTTATGTTTTGGGGTTAAGAAGATGATATAATATAAATTAAATTTTTTTAATATAATATAATATAAATAACTTTTAAAAAATTATATTTGAAATAAATTCTAGTATAATTTTTATCCATCAACTTTAAAAATAAATAATTTATTTTATTTTATTCTACTTCTGTTTTATTTTTATTTGATAAATTTCCATCATTTATCATGTCACTTTAATAATTAGTTACAAAGTATAATAAAATTTAGATGACTTTCATTGTTACATCGCATCCTTAAATAATTAAATAGTATGCACAATACCTAATCACTAACATTCAATAATACCACTCATGATATATAATATATAGGGAGTTGTGTACACTTAACACATTATTTTGGTTTATTTCTGATGATTAGTCTTGATTATAAGAAATATACATTTGGGCTTTCAATAATCACTTGAGTTCCATATGGTACCACATGGCCACCACCTCTTTAAATAGTATGTTATTAGAATTAAAATTCATGTATTCGATGGCGATGGCTTTGATATATACAATTGGTTTTAATTAATCCAACTTTATCGTCGTACAAATTGTAGTTCTAGTTTTATAGGGTATATATATATATATATATATATATATATATATATATATATATAATTGTGAAGTTTCTCAAAATAGCATGAATATTATAAGTTGCACATGATTCAAGATCGATGTATTGGTTATGGAGATCTTAGTTGGAAACTATAGAATTTTAAAAATTTAAAATTAACAAAACATTTGACCAAATAAAAACCTTCTACAAATTTAACCTACTCAGTGTTGAGCAAATCTTATCGTCACCGCTCACCGACTTATTGTTTCGATGGAGATGGGTTATATATAAAATTAATGTTAATCAATAGAACTTTATCATAATTGCTGTTGATATCATAACCTCATCCCTTTATTTTGTATTATAGTATGCACCGAGATTCCTTTAACCACCCCATTGTGATATTATAATGATTTTGTACCGTGCTGATAGTATAACACCTTTAAGTACGTTCATGACGGGTGTGACTAAGGAGAATCAATGTTCTCACAGGCACAGAATAAGTCCATAAAATCCAATACATATCAAACTGATCTATAAAATCCAATAAATAACATAACTTATATTCAGACTGATTCTTTATGGGCCCAATCACAAATTTCCAAGGTCCTGTATGATTTTTCTTTTCACTCATAGCGATTTGATTTTAGACATACCACTGATTAAACGTCACTGTGAACAATTTTTTAAGCTGCTGCGGGCATCTTTACTGAAAGAGCTATCAAAATTATGTTCCGAGCGTAGATTCTGTTCAATATCCTCTGCAATTCGTTGAGACTCGATCCACACTCCTGGAATTCCAGCTCCTGTCAGACCAACTGTGTATAAACCTTTTTTTCCTTTCCAGCTTTCAAGAGTTGGGCTTTTGGGAATGCCCTCTGGGGTGAAAGAATCTTTTTCGTTCTGCAAGAACCAAGATGAAAGGGTTGGTATTCATTCTCATAAACTTAAGTTATATATTTAATTTTAAAAATGATATATCATATGTTTAACTAAATTAAATTACAAAAACATTTAGAAAAATAAGTTAAGAAAATATAGTTGAATTATATTAAATTACAAAAACATCTTAAAAAAAAAACATTTAAGTTATATAAATAATTCTAAAAATGATATATCATTAAACTAGGATACCACCAATACTTATAAAGTTGCGTTTAAGCATACATACAAACAGCCAATCACAAACGTTGCTTCTATATCCTGTGGCAAACACAACCGCATCAAAATTTTCATTGTGGCCGTCTGTGAATTCTGCTCCTTTTTCTGTGAAACGCGCAATAGCTGGAAGAACCTGCAAATGGAATATAAATTAGATACAATGTGTAAGTTGGACGGACAGAAGAAAACCAAGATATATATATATATATATATACGGATTAATGGGGCCAGCATGCCTTAATATCGCCATTTTTAATGAGACGATACGTGCCAGGGTCCAGAACGGGCGTCTTTCGAAGCTTCTTTTTTATGGATAAAGGGCCTTCCTCATATCTCCTCAATCCGTATTTTGAGGTGCTTCCGAGTGCCCACCATGCACACAACATCAGCAACATATCAGCCATCCATACGGAGAATACCCTCAGTAATATGGAAATAAGTGTATACGTGTGCACGCCCAATATCTTTGAAGGCAAGATATGCATCTGCAAATCAATTCTACAACTTAGAATGAAATCCATTTTTCTGCAACTTTTATTGAAATCTAAATTGGGATATACAAGTAGTATACAATAGAAATGGATTGATTAAAATTAGAAGTCAAAATGAATTGAGAAAAAAATTAAACAGTAATTATTTTGAAGTTTTTATAAGATTATGTTTTTTTTTTAACTATGGGAACAATGACTTCTTAAGAGTATATTCAACAGCCTGTAAGTTAGATATACCAATAACTTGTGACTTAGCAGGGGCTGAGACTTCATGAAGCCCATCGGGTGAGGGGCCTTGTCATAGCAGGCCAATGAGCAACCTTATGATGAGACTATGTTGATAAAATGTTTATTAATACTAAAGGGTATTTGGTTTATGAGAATAAAGTTAAATGTTATTAGAAAATACATTATTTTATTGGAGGTAATATATTGAGCATTTGGTTTATGAGAATAAAGTTAAAAGTTATTAGAAAGTATATTATTTTATTGAAAGTAATATGGTTATATTAACTAGATTGTTAATAAAGCCTAAATGGGATGGTTAGGAACATTGGCTATGATGCTTTTTATTTAGTCAAATTTAGTTTGTTACATGTTATGATAAACATTGAAGATACCTTAATTTTTAGTGAAAAAATGTCTTTAATAAACCACAATTAATAAAAATAAACATAAAATAAATTGTAATATGACTTTATTAAAAATAGTCTAAACCTAAACCCATGAATACAAGCTAGACTACTGTTTAAAATACCTAGTTAGCTCACAAACGCAAGCTAGATTATTATTTATGATATCTAACTCATGAACCTAAGCTAGACTACTGTTTAGAATGAAACTTTTTTCTACTAGCTAGACTAATGTTTAAAATACCTGGCTAACCCACAAAGGTAAACTATTATTTATAATACCTATGAACATAAGCTAGACTACTATTTAGAACGAAACTTTTTTCTACTAGCTAGCCTACTGTTTAGAATACCTGGCTAGCCCACAAACACAAGGTAGACTATTATTTATAATACCTAACTCAAGAACATAAGAACATAAACTAGACTACTATTTAGGATGAAACTTTTTCTACAAGTTTAGAATACCTAGCTAGCTTACAAACACAAGCTAGATTCAGCTTTTTTTCTCCCTTTTAAGATACATATTTCTTGATTAAGAGTGACTCATGAGTCAACGATCACCATTAACAACCCATTTCTTGATTAATATTAATGAGTCAACCTCAGTGGCTGCCATTAACTAACCAAGATTGGGCACAAACGCATATATTTTCAATATCAATAAAGAGTGAGCTACATTAGTTAGTTAATGAATAAAACCAATCGCTGATACAAGTGAAATATGATAATGAATAAAAGGAATCCCTGATACGGCTGATACGGCTCCCCGTTAAAGAAAAAAAAGAAACTTACGTATCCACGGAGGACGAGGGAAGGGTTTGCACCGAAGTAAGCAAGGTCCAGCGCTATCTCCATTCCAGAGTTCCCACAGCCGACGATTAAGACGTTGGAGCCTTTGAAGTTGGCTCCGTTTTTGTAAGTACAGGAGTGCAGGAAAACGCCCTTGAATTTAGAAACACCTTCAATCCGTGGAACTTGAGGTTCTGCATTCTCTCCCGAAGCGACAACGAGCCATCGAGTAGAATACGTTTCAACAATACGAAAGTTGCCTCTTTTGCGATTGACGGTGCGCACCTTCCAAAATCCGCTATTATCATCGTAGTTAGCCGATATAACGTTCTCATCGAAACGCGGGGAAAGCTGGAAATGGGTTGCGTAGCGCTCTAAGTAGTCTAGGTACTGGGCAGGCGTGAGGGGGTCGGGACAATCGTGGCCCATGCCCAAATGAGGAAGCTCGCAGGAACTATTGGGAAGATGAAGATGGATACGGTCGTAAGTTCTATACTTCCACAGCGAGCCAATGCAGTCTGATTTTTCGAGGATTAAGCTGGGAATCCCTTTTTTTTTCAAACATGCAGCAGTTGCCAGCCCAGAAGGGCCGCATCCAACTATGATCGGACCATCTTCAACTTTCATGTCGCCAGCTTCCAAATTATCACTACTGAACCGAGCCATTTATCATATGCAGCAGGAAGTTAAAAGACTCGACTCGCAGCAGCTTGTAAGTGAAGTTGTGCAAAACTTTCGTAGCCTCTTCACTCTATTATAGTTGCTGAAACTCTCAATGGAACGTAAAAGGGCTCCACAGAAATAATGATGTCTGACTTTATGTTTGTAATCAGAGCAACGATAAAAACAGTAGCATCGTCATCATCTTGACTTTTAGATGGCTGCACAACAACGATAAAATATTAACAACGAGAAGATTCGAGAAGAAGTGGAAGGCCCCAAGGTGTTTGAATGAGTGGATAGAACTATCACTGGTTATAACTGAAAAGTGAATTAGGGCAAGTGGAAACCACACTTACTTCAGGCTCATATTTTTTTAATACAGGGGGCCAAGTGGAAACAACACTTTGTGCAAGTTAATCTGTGTTTGTCTGACCTGGGACAAAGACATGGATAGCTTTCTTGAAATTCAGGTTGGCACAATGGATTTTAGAAATATTAATAATCCATTTTAAAGTTGCAAGGGGTAAGATTTTATGTCTTGATATATCTATGCCAATGGCCATGGCTATGGCCATGGCCGTGCAGTCTGGACGGTGGTGGAGTGTAGCGTAAGTGCGCAGTGCAGTAGTGCAGTGCAAGTGGGGAGTGGGATGACTATAAAAGGCGGTTGACATTGATACGCACAATGCTGCCGCCAACATATTATTACTAATTTCATTTTTATTTCTCCACATTCACACGGTTACGTTTCGATTCGCTAGACGAAAAGCAGGGTCGGGGGGCCACTGCAGTGGTAGAGAATAAACAGAAACTTCCATGAGCTCGACCTTTTTCTCTAATAAATAAACCTCCCTTCATCATGTACAGTATATACAATTGGACCGTTCAGATCCATTATTTTTTTTTTCACGAGTCAGAAGCCGGTTTTCGTGCATGATGAGATCCATTATCTTTGTTAAGTCAAAAGGTTATCCTTGTATTCCCGCCCAGCGCCCATTGCCTGCAGGCGTTCCCTTTGGAATAATAACACGTACTAATTGGTAGTAGGGTTGCAATGATATATGGTGTTTTAAATTAATAGAAAAGAGTCGGTTCTTTGACTTCTTTCGCTCGCACACGGATTTGTCATTGAACAGCCATTTTTTTGACCCCGTCTCACGTTTTTGCTTAAATTCCAAATGAACCCCTTTTTTTTTTTTAAATTCAAAATTAACCTTTTTCTATTTTCTAGGCCAAAACAATGCACAAACAAACTACCGTGATGCAGATTCATTCAGAATCTAGATCACCACTAACGTCAAGCATAGCATGTTTTGCCTAAATTTGCGTTCCCAATCGAGTGAACAACCCTCGTCACATGCCCAGAACGTATCTAGTACAATGAATTAATTGACTTGAAAAAGCATTGTAGGCGACTCGCCACTTATAGCAACAATGACTTCAAAAATAACGTGACAACATTGTTTTGGCCATAACGACAAAGATTCATACCGCTCATTTAGCAGGATTTTTGGTGAACGAAATGAAACACTTGAATATGATAAAAACATAGAGATAAGTAATACTCAATTTTTATTAACAAAGGAAAAGAAATATATAGGAACTCTAAACAATTGTATGGTGAAATGAATTACCTAGAATATGGCACTTTATCTCTAAACAATTGTATGGTGAAATGAATTACCTAGAATATGGCAGTTTATCTTTAAGAAGAGTTGTAACAGCTACGTCCATTCCCAATTGACTTGTGACAGTTACGTGCATTCCCAAGAACTGAGTTAAATAATGAGCAAAAGGCATAAGATCAAAAGGTTTGTGGGCATATTGTGGTTAGTTGATACTTCAACAACGAAGAAGAGTTGTTTTTTATTCCAATATTTGTTTGAGCCGCTTAGTAACTCATCCAAAAGGTATAGCCAAGGTTTGTTTTGCCAAACAAATGTTATTTAACCCCAAAAACAGTAAAAAAAATGTCTTAAGATGGAAAACTATATTTTAAATCAATGGACTAGGTGGATGGCCACCTATGTCCATCTGGACCAAAGTGTTAAAGAAAGCAATGAAGCACAAATGATGGTGTAACACACGATGGACATATTGATTGCCTTCTCATTATTAGAGTCAAGTACTTATAGGATTACATCACAACAATACCATGGGCCAATACTATGGGCCAAAAAATACTATGGCTCACTAATCAAGAGTGAATCAAGATAAGGTGACAAAATCAACTACTCAACTAACTAATGAATGTTCCATTTGACCATTGAGATTACATTCTTTAACACACCCCCTTAATCTCAACTGGTAGAACATCTACACCAGTGTCAATGCCGAAGTGCTCTCTCTGATATAATTCAAATGCAGTTGTTCCCAATGGTTTGGTGAACATATCAGCCAACTTCTCCTTAGAGCCACAAAACTCTAAAGAAAATTTCCCATCATCGACTAACTCATGAATGAAATGATAGCAACTTTCAATGTGTTTTCTTTTTCTATGAAATACATTATGTTTCGGCAACTGTATTGCAACGCTAATATCACAAAAAATAGAAGTTGGATCATTTTCAATGTGTCTCGTATCCTTTAAAATTCTTCTTAGCCAAACTGCATGGCAAGTTGTTGTGGTGCCTATTACATATTTTGATTCTAGAGATGACATGCTGACAATGGGTTGTTTCTAAGATGCCCAATAGATCATATTTGTGCCCAAATGGAAAGCATAACCAGATGTGTTTTTCCTATTATCAATACTACCTGCAAAATCATTGTTAGTGTACCCTGTGAGACTATTGTCTGGTGTATGCGTGTACCAGAGGCCATATCCAAGTGTGTATGCAACATATCTAAGAATTATTTTTCCAACTTTCCAGTGAGAGTCTTTGGGAGACTTCATAAATCTAGAAATGAGACTGACATCATACATCGAATCAGGTATAGTTGTAGTCAAATACATTAAAGTGCCTACCATTCTTTTACATAATGTATCATTTACTATTGGTCCATTATCATTTTTTGTTAACTTAGTGCCTAGAGCAATGGGGGTTTATGTTGGTTTACATTTATCCATTATGAATCTCTGCAAGATATCACTACTGTACTTATGGTGAAAAATAAAAATACCTTGATCAGTTTGACTAACTTCCAAACCAAGGAAGTACTTCATCGGTCTTAGATCAGTCATTTCAGCTTCATTTTTCATGATTGTCCTGAATTCTTCAAGCATTAAATTATGAGTGTAAATCATGTCATCAACATAAAGACATACAATCAGCATTTTACCTTGCTCTGTTTTAACATACAGAGTGGGGTCATTACTGCTTCTGCTAAACCCATTATTGATGAGGTAGGAGTCAATTCGGCTATACCAAGATCATGGTACTTGTTTTAGACCATACAAGGTATTTTTCAGCTTGAACACTTTATGTTCATGGCCTTTGATAGTATATCAAGGTGGCTTCTCTACATAAACTTATTCTTCAAGGATACCATTGAGAAAGGAAGATTTCACTTCCATTTGATAAAATTGCCACTAATTTTCTATTGCAATGGAAAGTACGGCTCTGATGGTATCCATCCTTGCTACAAGAGAAAAGGTTTCATCATAATCTACACCATACTGTTGTGCATATCCTTTGGAAACCAACCTTGCCTTGTGTTTTTCAAGTTCATCTTTTTCATTCAGTTTGGTCATATAGACCCATTTGACTCCAATACTAGTTTTGTCTGCAGGGATATCGATAAGATCCCAAGTCTAGTTTTTCTCAATAGCATCAATATCTTCATTCATTGCTTATACCCACTATGCATCCTTTAATTCTTCGTCAAAATATGTGGGCTGACAGGAAAACAGAGCATACTGAAGTTGCTCATCAATAACAGGAGTATACTCATATAACTCTCTCAAACTTCTGGTTTTATGGTTATGAGATGGACTGTCTTATGGGGTTTCTTCTTCTTGTTGTACTTCCAATCTTGGAAGTCTGATAGGTAGATATGACAATTCTGAACTTTCTTGGTGTTGTATGTCTGAAGGATCACTCCAGCATTTGTCTTCAAGGAATTTCACATCTTTGCACACCACAATATTTTTGGTGACATGATTATACAACTTGTAAGCCTTGTGTTGCTCACTGTAACTAGTGAAAATACACCAGTCACTCTTCTTATCCAATTTCTTCTAAGTTCATTAGGTACATGAGAAAATGCAACATAACAAAAAATTCTTAGATGTGCAACACTAGTCTTAGTGTCACTCCAAGCTTCTTTAGGAATCGTGGCCTGAACACTCACTGTGGGTGATCTATTGAGCGAGTAGACTAAGCATGCAACAACTTCATCCCAATACCCATCTGATAGCGTCTTATGTGACAACATGCTATGGGCCATGTTCATGATGGTCAGGTTCTTTCATTCAACAAATCCATTTTGATGTGGAGTGTATATGGTGGTGAACTGTCTCTGGATTCCATGTTGCTTGCAGAAATATGTAAACTCATGTGAATCATATTCACCTCCACCATCTGACCTAAGCACTTTAATGGACTTTCCAGACTTCTTCTCAATCAGGGTTTTGAACTCTTTGAACCTGGAGAAGGTCTCTGATTTGTTCTTGAGGAGATAAACCGACATTTTCCTACTAAAATCATCAATAAATGTCAGAAAATAAAAACTACCTCCTATGGATTGGGTTTACATGGGTCACAAAGTTCAGTATGAACTATCTCAAGATGTTATTTAGCTCGAGATGTGGAAGTGGGGAAGTTGTCTCTTTGATGTTTCCCAATGATACAATCCTCATAGGAGCTGGATTGTTCATGTATAACTAGTAACCCCTTGACCATGGACTATTTGTGCATGAGATTGAGACTATTGAAGGGAATATGACCGAATCTACAATGCCATAACCAAGATTCATCTAGACTAGAAACAATATGGGCTACAGATTGTGGAAGGTTAGCACTACTAAGACTGAGAGGAAAAATTATGTTCTTGGTCAATTCAACATTGGTTATGAGTCTCTTACTGGGGGGTTTATCATAAATAGCACAATATGTATCATAAAATCAAATATCATACTGGTTTTGAATTAATTGACCTATACAGATTAGATTGACATTTAGATGTGGTACATAGAAAACCTCATGAATAAACTTCTTTTCATTTTTCTTTGTAAATATAGAAATAATACCTTTTCCTTTCATTGGAGCCAGAAAGTCATCTTCTAGCTTGATATTCGTGACAACAAAGGAATCCAAACTAGAGAAAAGTGACTTGTTACCTGCCATGTGATTGTTGCAACCGTTATCTAGTAGCCATAGATTTGAGCTGCAATGTTCTTCAGTAGCTTGATAAGACAGGAACATCACCTCTGATGAATCTTCTTCTTCTTTAGAGACATTGGCTCTGCCATTGTTCTAGTCGTCTTGCTTCTTTCTGCATTCTTGTTCAAAGTGCCCATACTTCTTGCAGTAGTTACATTGAATATTGGACTTATTAGTCCATCTCTTGCCTCCCCCCCTCTGAACTTGAGAGTTGTGAGAATGCTCTCATTGTTTTGAATGTTCACAACTGGTTCTGTCCACTTTATGAGGATACCCTTGTGGTATTCTTCCTCTACCTCATCCTCCTCTACCTCAACCTCTATTGAAGGAAGCTTGGGTGTTTAAAGCATTAGTCAACAACTCTTCTTCTTGATTGAATTGAGCTTCATGAGATAGAAGGGATCTAGTCAACTCCTCTAGGGAGAACTAAGACATATCTTTTGCTTCTTCTATGGCAATCACTACCATAAAAAATTTCTTGGTGAGACACCTTAGAATATTTGGAACAACTACCTTTTGTTCTAAAGGTTCGCCATATGTTTGAAATTGGGTCACAATTCTTGAAACCCTGGTCATAAATTGATCTACAATTTTTGTTTCCTCCATTTTCAAACTTTCAAACCGAAGTCAAAGGGTTTGCAATCTTATCGTTTTTACTCAATATGTTCCCTTATAGCCAGATGCAAGCAGATTCCAAGCTTAATGTGCACTGGTAGCTTCTACAATCCATAAGAAAATGGAATCCTCGATGCAAATTTGGATCATCCATTTCGTTGTGAGATATCGGTATCGACGAGATTTTAAGGAATTATTCTGGGAATTATTCATTGCAGCCAGAGCATTTGTACTAGATTCTTTGAACTCAATTTCAACCATATCCCAACATTTGTTGAGATAGAGAAACATCTTCATCTTGATAGACCAAAACTCATTGTTGGTACCAGTCAATACGGGTCCATAGATCTGCTTCAAATTTGAGGGGTGATTCCATGAAGATGGGTAACACTTTTTGGCCAAATTTGGCGATGAAAACCTGATTTTTTACTCATGTGCTAGATAGAAGCCCTCAAAACGCATATATGCCATGTGAATTTTGACTTGCAGTGAGAAAACAAATTGTAGAATATTATGTTGGATTCATAGTGATATTTTTTAAAAAATATTCCGATGTCATTTAATGTGTGAATTTTTGCATTTAATGAACTATGTGACCTTTAAAATTTGAAGAAGCTAATAAGTGGCTCGTGTCCACGTAGAGTAATTCAATCTTGCATTAATAATTTAAAAAATATATATATATGAGCATGATCTACATAAAATGCAGTGTGATGTGCATATTTTTTTGTTAATTTTTTTTCGCATTATACAATTATTTATTATTTTTCGAAAGTGACCACATTCGATTTCAGCATCGTTTTAAACACATATTTGTCCACGTAAAGGAATTTTTTCTATTTTTTCAAAAATTGAAAAACCAAAGATACCCTTTTGAAGAGGACACGTTGATATGTGATGTGTGCATTTTTAAGAATTTTTTGGCTGTGTATTTTTAACTCTGCGGATTTTTCTTTGAGCTGCTTCAAAGTTGAAGTGTGGTTTTCTAAGTATAAGTTTTAGAAGTAATTAAAAAATAAATATCATATGAATGCCAAAATGAGTGTATGATACGTCAATGGATAGAAGATTCGTTGGTGAATCTATCGGAATCAACTCCGCTCAGTTATGTGCTAGGAATGGCAGGGTTTACACCTCTGCAAGGCACAGTAAATTTTCCATTTGTTTGAATGAGGGCTAAGTCTGTTTTTTTAAGCCCTCGACCGAGGTATGAGCCTCGACCGAGGTATCTAAATACCTCGGTCGAGGTATTTAAATACCTCGACCGAGGGTTTGTAAAGCCCGCAATACCTCGGTTGAGGTATTTAAATACCTCGACCGAGGTATTTAAATACCTTGGTCGAGGGCTTGATAAAACCTCGGTCGAGTGCTTAACAAGCCCTCGACCGAGGTGCGTTTTTCTGTTTTTGCCAAAATGCGCTTGCCAAAAAGTGTTACCAAGGTCCGTGGATTCACCCTGAGGTTATTTTGTTGTTAGTATCCATGTTGATATGACTAACTAGATATCCCCCCATTTGTTTAAAATTGTTTAAAACAGGAAACAAAAATTTTATAGATAGCACAGGGCATTGGAGGGGTGCGAAACCAAACTTTGTCTAATTGAATAGAGCATTGGTACCACACTTTGTGTGAACAACAAGTGTGGTGGCACCACACTTTGTCTGTGAAAAAAGTGTGTTGGTGCTAAGGTACTGCAGTTCCCGATAGGGACATGGTGAATTGGCACTCCAAGAGAAGAAAAAAAAGATACGCCCAATTTATCCACGATGATGTCTTCTGACTTCAAACACAACCTTCGTGTGTGTGTTCTTTACACCATGTGAAAACGCTTTCCTAAGAAATGGATGAGACCATGCACTCTGATACCATGTTAAAGAAAGCAATGAAGTATAAATGATGGTGGAACACACAATGGGAATATTGATTTCCTTCTCATTATTAGAGTCAAGTATTTATAGGATTACATCACAACAATACCATGGGCCAGAAAATACTATGCATCACTAATTAAGATAAGGTGGCCAAATCAACTACTCAACTAACTAACTAATGAATGTTTCATTTGACCAGTGAGATTACACTTTAACACAAAGTCCTTAGCCAAGATTTAATTACAAGAATTAAAAAGCAAAAAACATTATCCATCTACCTCCATCCACTAAATGTGTTTCCAATAACATTCTTTTGATTAATCTTAATGAACCATGGCTTTAAGAACTCTAAAAGTCTTCCATTTATAAAGACTTATTGGAACATCATATAAAGGTCATTTCCAACCATCTTTCACATAAACTTAGAAACATCACAATAAAGGTTGTTTATTCTTATGGACTTCCATTTCATTATTTGGGACAATGCACGGCATACCTCCTTCCTTGAGTAGAGAGGCTCTTTCCACACTCCAAACCGATGATATGTGCCACATCTGTAATGTTGAAGAAGGCTCCAAAGACAAATATAATGTGTGCTATTAAATTTTAACTCCAAACATAGAAGCATCTTGTGTTGCACCAATGCACGTTGAAAAATTAAGAAGCAATAGAGGTTAATCACTTGATTTGTATATTAATCCTCAGTATTAGTCTGTTTTCACTGGAATATCATTTGAGGCATAATTTATAGTCTTCATGTTAAGCATTGTTTGAATGGAAAAAATATATCTTGGAATTTAGTTTCGCTTTCCCTACCAATATTTCATAGGTTGCTCCTCTGTGTGTCACGAATAATGTAGATATCATAAAGTTAAACACAAGAGTTTATTTTCCTTCTGGGGTTAGCTTCAACCCATGCCCAAGAAGTCTCAAGTTTCCCATCTTGTCACTGAATGGTTTGGTGTTTCAATTGGTAACTATGACATTAATATAAAATTTAATCAATCAATTTGGCTCTACATTTTTTACACACCAATATGTTGATGGCCATGATTCATTGAATATTGGGTATTGATTAATATCCCATATGAAGATTCACTTCACATTATGCGCAATCTTTTACTAATATTGAACACAAATGTCCTTTGTTGTTTTGTTTCCCAACAACTTTTTGTCCTATGTTTTATTTGGCATTGAGTGTGAGCATAGTTTATGGTCTAAACAACTAATTTGACATTGAGTGTCAGTATAGTTGATTATGACTTCTAAGACATCATTTTGATAAATCATCTTAATTGTCAAGGCTTTTAATGACATGAAATTGAGCAATGGTTGCAAACAAACAAGTCTCTTTCTTTAAATTTGATTCCAAAACATAAATAGTCTCAAGTGCTAAGGCTTTTAAATGCCATGGAAGTTTCAGCTCAAAACTAGAAAAAAAAAAACAAACAAATTTCTAAAGTTAAAAATAACTTCAGACAGAATTTTGTTGACATTTGAATTTCTTACCAATGATGAACATTATAAGTGTTATCCTTTTAGAGCCTTTCCAATGACTCTTCTTTGTGTACACCTTAGCATTCATAAGAAACACACGTTTGAAAAAAATCATGGCCTTGACTATATAGCTTCATGTTCGTAAACCAACATACATCCATCTTAATTATGGCTCAATTAAGCGTCATGAAGGATCAAATCCCTTAAGGTGCAAACCCTTTTTAAAGTCATAAACCCGAGGAAAGGTTTGCATCGCAATGGATTTGATCCCTCTTGACACTTGATAGAGGTAGAGTTAAGTTGGATTTATGCTATATATATATATATATATATATTAATATTCTTCATATGTGTATATCTACCTACTCATCACCACACTTTCAAATGGACACATTTTCCCATCATAGATGTTTCCCTACTAAGCACTACATTCTCAAATAGACACTTTTTTTAAGCTATTATAGAACTTTCTATTAACTGGTAAACTATGAAACAAAACTATTAGATGCACTACCTCTGAGAAGAGACAAGTCATCCAGTAAATCATAAGTTTTAGTCTTACATAAGGGTGAATCCTCGGACCTGGGTAACACTTTTTGGCAAGCGCATTTCGGCAAAAACAGAAAAACGCACCTCGGTCGAGGCTTTAACAAGCCCTCGACCGAGGTTTTAATATCTCAACCGAGGTTTTTTTCAGCCCTCGACCGAGGTATTTATTAACCCTCGGTCGAGGTATTAAAACCTTGACCGAGGGTTAAGAAATACCTCGGTCGAGGTATGGACCTCGGTCGAGGTATATACCTCGACCGAGGTTCTTGTGTCGAAAAAATTATAAAAAGAGGCCGCGGGGGCCACGACTGTCTTTTTTTGCAAAAATTCACTATAACAGCTCGACCGAGAAACGACGAGCAGCGTAAGGAGAAGCACCCCAAGCACCCCGAAGCAACCCAACCTCGTCACGATGGCGTCGGAGCCAAGAGGTAACAGTGTAAATAATTGTTTTTCAATTTAAATGGAATTTATTTTTATTTTTTTTATAAATTTATAAAATTTGTTTTAAAATTTGATAAATGTATGTTTTTTAAAATGTGTACCGGCAAGCAGAAATGCTGCCGGATTTTTGAAAATTTGTAGTTAAATTGAATTTTTTTGTTAATTTGTTATATATATATAAATTATGTCAACCGGTAGTGTTTATGCTACCGGTTTAATTTTGAAATGTGTCCCGGGCAAGCCGAAATGCTGCCCGATTTTTTTCAATCCTCCGTGAATTCATGGAGGATTGAAAAAAATCCATAAAACACCAACTAAACAAACCTATATGAACCATAGAGACAATTAATCAACTGTAGGCCCAAGACAAATAATAAATTTTTATAAAAATTTATTTGAAATTGGTTAATAAGTTATAATATTAATAAAAAATCCCATACCCAAACATGAAATAGTGTCATATCATTCCCAAAATGACACAAGGTACACAAAAGCCACAAGTTAAACATAAAAGACCACCCATGGACAACGTCCAAATATACATCTAGTGGAATCTCATTTATCCCCACTCCCCCAGCTAGTGTGAGTTTCGTTTAAAAATTTGAGCTTCCTCTTCCTTGAGCTTCATAAATCTTCCCAAGTACTCACTTAACGGTTTCTTCTCATCTCTTGACTCTACACATGAAATGCCAATTATAAGTTAGTTAACATTTGCAAATCTTATAAAAAAATCATGTTCAACTATAATAGTTCCGATTGAACACAACAAAAATTTATTGAGCATGCACAAGTGCCTGTCATGATTCTTGTCAACATACATGGAGCAACCACTCAACACTTATGTTTACAAACCAAAAGTACTTGTATCTTCAATATTTTATGGAAGGGCCAACCAAAAAATGGGTTACAAGCACATTACAATAAGACAAATGAGACTCGCATATTAAATATTTGAAATTTTTTGTATGTACCTACAATGACTATTTGTTTAAGAGAGGGATATACATGTACCTGGGAGGTTGTGAATACTGAATGCCTATATCTCCACTCATTGGATCAAATAAAATATTAGTATTAAGAAAATATCATAATCATTTTTTTACATACCTCATTGTGTTAGAATACCTATTATCATACAACCAAGCCCTTAAGATCATCTCTATTACTGATGGTATTCATTAGTCTCAGGTGCTCTAGTATGGTAAGAAGTATTGTACCTTCAAGGAATTTTTGTTTGGAATTATTTGTAACTAGAGGCTCATACCAATGATTAGGTTCATAAAGTGATACACACCTGCACTTGTTTTGTAATCCTTGAAATACATGTCCACCATTCTTTCTTCCCTTATTGTCCTATGTCAAGTATTCACCTTTAACAACCATCGACCTGATTGGGAAGTGGTTGTTTTCATCATCAGTTATGGATGTATTGAGGGTTTATTTTCCCTCTATACAATGTACAAACCAATAATCCCCGGCACATTCACTATATTTTAGAGAAACCACTACATATACATGCTTTGAAAAATATGAATGTAGGTATGTGATTAACATTTAAGATGAGACAATGCCATTAATTTCCAACTAAAACATGTAAATAATTCAAATATCTTGTAAATCATACCAGGTTGTACAAGATCTAAGACGATCAAAATCTAGAGAAATAGATTATTGGTTTTCCTCCAATGGAGTTTGCTCAAGAATTGCATGTTGATCAAGTGGAAGTGGTACATGATACCATGCATCAACCCAATCCAACGATTCACATCCATCCCAGTCACCATCTCTACATGAGGGGGTGCATTAAGCTAATTTTCTAGTCCATACTTCAAATACAAAATTGTCGAAGCTTTGAATCAAATGAAATACATGAGACATGGTAACACTCCTGCATTCCTGTGCGTGTGAATGATCTACCTCAACCACCTCCTAGAAAATATTTGTACATCTATTTTTCTTGTGAATTATACTCGCATAGTTGGTTGACCATGGCTAATGGTGTTTAACCATGTTTGGTCATAGTTGACTATGTTGCACCATAGTTGAACATGGAAAACCATGTTTGACCATGGTTGATCATAGTTTCCCATAGTTGACCATGGTTTCCCATAGTTTCCCATAATTGACACAATGCAATGTTAATTGTCACTATGTGACATCAACTGTCATAATGTGGAGTGAATTGTCACAACGCGACATTAATTATCACATAAGGATGTTAAGGATGCTAACAGTCATAATGTGACATTAATTTCTACAATGCTATGTTAATTTTCACAATATAATAATGGTTGTGACAACACAACATTAACTATCACAATGCAAGTTTGGTTGTCAGATGTGACATTAGTTGAGACAATGTGACATTAGTTGTCACAATGTGACCTTAATTGTCACAATGTTATGCTAGTTGTCGCAATGTGATGTTGGACGTTCTCTCAATGCGACCTTAATTGTCACAATGAAATGATAATCGACATGTGACATTAATTGTGACAATGTGACATACATTGTCACTATGTGAAATAAATTGTCACAATGGAACATAAATTGTGATAATGCGACATTAATTGTTAGAATGTGACATACATTGTCACAATGTGATGTACACTATCACAACGTGACCTAAATTGTCACATTGAGGCGCTAACTTCCATAATGCAACATTGTTTATATCATTTTCCATGATTGACTGTAGTTGAACATAGTTGAGCATGTTCAAATATGATTATCCATGGTTGACTATGTTTGACTATGGTTGCCCATGCTTGACTATGGTTGAATATGTTTGATTATAGTTGGCCATGTTTGACAATGGTTTAGACTATGAAGTCTGAACATGTGAATTGCACCTTTTGGACTATGTGTTCATCTTCCAAAGTTGTGCAAGAGTGTCAACGATCCCAGGAGAGGCATCAATTCCAATGCCAAGTCTGCATGAGTATATTTCAGTATGTCGAGGTTGCTACAATGTCTATCAATGAGTTCAACAACACAACCGAAAAGAGGATCAAACAAGATGATAGTGTTATGATGGAGAATGAGATGAATCTACATGAGGATAACAAGGCACAAGAAAGTAATGATAAACAAGAAATAAACCAGTCTAAGAAGGCTAAGAGGGGGTGCAAAATTGGTTAAATGCGAGTCCATAAAGAAAAAGAACTTGTCCCAAGTTAAGGTTAAATGTGATGACAATTTAACCAGGTGGGAAAAAAAAAGAAATTTGGAGGTCTTCTAGGGAATTTAAGGTGCGTAGAAATACCACCACTAAGTTTCTCAATGTATTTTTTCACTTGATGAAAGGGGAGAAAGTTGTGGCGGGGCTTCTTAAAATGTTTCCTGGAAAGGCTCGGTCTAGGCTCTTTATAGAAATTGGTGGTCTAATTGTGATGAATCTACTCCCAAGGAAGGTATACGCCAGTATGAGAATGTGGAAGTTATTGTACAGATTTTACTGAAACGATGGGAGGGAGTGTCGTCCCTACCATTAAGCTTGATGGTCAACCATGGTCAACCACACAGTCAACCATAAAAAATCATGGTCAACCAAGGTTAACCATAATCAACCAAAGGCAACTAAGATGAATGTCAACCATAAACATAGTATACCAAAGTCAACTCTAGTCAACCATGGTAATCTATTTATCAAGTATAGTTAAAATGGTCAATTATAGTCAAACACTATCAACTGTTATTAACCATAAACAACCATGACCAACCAAAGTTAAACAAGTCAACCATTATACCCTTCGTCACCCATGGTGACTAGATCAACCATGCACTCCAATCAATCGTACCATCGGGGTCAACCATGATAACCAATTCAATCATGACAAAAAACTCTAATTAATACCCCATTCAAACATGTCAATTATGCGTGAACAATCCGTTCAGCTATAATACCCCTAATCCATAATCCCCTAGAATCAACTAACCCCTTACCCTTAAATCCCTTAACCCTATTAAAGCACCCACCAGGTAATCCCTAAGTCTATGATTTTAAAACCATTAACACCTAAAGAAAAACCTAAAGACCCTAACCCCTTCATTAAAAACTATTTGACACCTAATCCCTATAAGTGATTCATCCATATCTCATAAATGCCTAAAATATAAACCCCATAACCCCTTAACTACCAATTTTGTGTCATCCAATTGACATGTCGTATTTTAGTTGTACAACATTTTGATGTATTTTCCAAGTAGGTATGCATGTGAAAAAATTATCTTATATAATGTTTCCAAGTGATTACAGTTATTTTGCAATGATGAATTTTGTAATTAATGAATTATTCATTTTTAAATGCATATATTTAGATTGAAAATTTTTAAAATAATAATATTTTATCACCATATATGTCTGATTTATGTATGTCTTATTTCATGCAGATGCGTCTGCACAACGGGGCTCTTCGCTCCATCGCAGACATAGTTCAGGTGGATCTGCGGCGAACCCTCGCAGCGGGAGTAGTCAGAGGACTGGTAAGTTTACCACTGTGCATGATGTACTCTTTGTTGTTAGTTACATAAAATTAAATTCTTTCACATGTGTATATTTGATCATTAACTTGTATACATTTATATTTTCACTGTAGGTGCTCTGCCTAGGCGTCCTGCAATACCACACTTCCCTGCTGGGGAGCCTAGTGGCAGCCACTCTGGCAGCCTTTCATTGGGCGATATCGATGATGACACTACTGCTGCTATCGGTGGGGAGGCTCCCCCCGAAGGTATATTAAATGCACCTTTTTTTTTCAGTTGTCAGTACATTTAATTTTTATTGATTTCAAAATCAGCTACAGTTAATATATGTATTTTGACTGACATTTATGTTTTCATCCAATTTTCAGGTCATGTAGATGTTGACCAGGGCATTGACCCTCCCCAGGCAGCAACCTGGGATGATGAGGTCGCCCGCATCACATTGCAGGACATTGAGGCGCAGCGTGACCGGTTGCAGTCTAGCATCCGTTCCGTTGCAGCCAGCTCTCCCACATCTACTTCGATGTGGATCATGTTAGACGCAGTAAACAATCTACTGAAGATCTACAAAGCCATCGGACCATTAGGTTCCCTTTGGGCAGTGGCATGCCAGAGTAGAAGGGCTAAAGTGATGGGGCCTGATAAATGGCCTACAGTGAGAGATGCCACTAGAGGCCATGATGTGAAGGGAACACTCTTTGATATCCCTCCTGACCGCGCTGCTGGTCAACCGCTTAGACTCAGGGAGTTTAAGCTAGAGGCTTCAGCGCCTTTTGTTTATGACAGATTCATTGGAGCGTGGGGCATGTTTCCCCACCATCACCAGGTCCCACTGTACTTTGAAAAACATATATATGCAGAGTTTGTCCTAGATATGCACCCAGATTACACCAGCACACCCTCGAACTTCTATGGTGTTGGTGGGGGACGTAGTGCGATGCGTCCCGAGGATAGGAGAGACCCTGTAGCTCAGCAGGAGCCAGAGCATTTGGTAGGAATCCCTAGCAGGACCTTTCTTAGGACAGAGGACGTCGGCAATCAGTCCCAGTTGGCGACTGAGGAGCGGAGTTCACTGGCACAGGCCACACGCATGGCAATTCATGGTACCCTGATGGCTGTCCAGGCAGAGAGAGCCAGACCACCCACCGCACCTACAGGTCCTGAGCTACGGTGGCTGGACGATGATGTTATCCACCTTCTCGATCCCTAGACACTGGCGGAGTATGCTATCACAGCCTGTGATGCATATTTTCGACTGCAGCAGAGATGCAGGCCTCGACCGACGGGATAGGTATATCTTTATACAATTACGTATTCATTTGAATGTTTTAATATCAAATTGTATGTCGTCATTTGATTGTCTTGATTGTAATGTATCCTCAAATGAATCATATTTTGAACTAATATGTTGCTTTGTGTTATATCTCCATGCAAGAGCCCACTTTCATGGAGGTCCTTTTTGCCAGTGACGCATCTGTTGGAGGTCCTGCCCACGTTTATACAGGGAACGTCGATGAGGTATGTGTTAACATTCATCCTTAATTTGAATTTCATAATTAGTCAATTGTTGTACGCGTAATACTAAATGGTTTGTTCTAACTTTCGTCATTTATCTTGTTCAGATTGTACAGGATAAAGGCAAGGGTCTCGCACAAGATTGTACACAGTCTCGCCCGTCTCCTACTCGTGGCACACCAGTCGACGAGGTAAGTTATTTATGTTCGAATTGTTTGCACATTTATCATCACATTATAATTTACATGGTCAAATTGTAATTCTCAATTTCAAATTGTAATTAATTAATATAACTAAATTTTCATGTCATGGAAATAGACACAGATACATACAGCTGCAGATGAGATACATACAACTGCAGAAGAGGGTGTTGGAGCTGCCCTGATGTTTACACATGAGTGGGTTGCCGCTCACCAGCCGGTTGCTGGGGAAGGCCCATCTAGGCAGGCGGGTGACAGCATCCTAGATATGACACTCAACTCCACCGAGGTGAGTTCATAGATTTATGTTTCATATATATATTTAATTTTGTCACCTTGTACATGTAATTTAAATATGTGGGATGTAACTGACTTGCAAAGTTCATGCTTTTAACTTTTGCAGTTGTCAGACCTGGACTCTCTTCTTCGTCAGGCGGATGAGGAAGGCCAGGGGCATACTGGATGATTGGCCTGGGGGTTTCCCTTAGACTTTGTTATTTGTGGACTTTATTATTTTGGACTATATGATTATCGATATATATATGTTGTTATCTATGGACTATTTTTTGAACATGATGGATTGTTAAATGTTTAAATAATTATTTGCAATTATAGTTTAAAGTTTAAAATTTATAGTGATAGTTTAAAATAAATTTACAAGTTATAGTTAGTTAGTTAGTTGCAAATTAGTTAGTTAGTTAGTTGCAAATTTAGAACTTTACAATGTAATATAAGTTAGTTGCAAATTACCTTCGCAATTTTAAATTTCGTTTCATTTGTAAAAAAAATTAAAAGTTTGCAAAATTGTCAATCGAACGCAA
>LPNX010682820.1:0-40060 GCA_001517045.1 Pseudotsuga menziesii | reverse complement strand
AGAAATGGCTGTAGGGCTGCAAGTGGAACAGGTGGCTGTGCAAGTGCAGGAAAAATGGAGGCAAAGTGGCTGGGTTTCGGCGCGGAAGCAAGGGCAAAAAACAGTTCGCAGACCGCGGGTATGGGGCGGACTCACGCGGTCAGACCGCGGGTTTGAAGGAAACAGTCGCGCGCAGATCGCGGGTTTAAAGGAAACAGGCGCGGTCTAGGTTGCGGGGTTCTGGATGGCAGCGGCGGTCGGATCGCGACTGTGGGCTGAAAAAACGCGGTCGGGACGCAACTGTGAAAGTTCAAAGACGCGTCCAGGACGCAGGAAAAAGGCCGACAGCGGTGATCTGGTCACGGGTTAGGGCCTGAAATGCGTGATTGGGTCGCGACTGCGGAAGAAAAAGGTGCGATTTCCGGCGGCCGAAAACGACAGCCGAAAGTACAGTACGGAAAAATAAACTAAAAAAGACAGCGGAGTCGCCAAAACTGTAGCTAGGGTTTTCACCCTAGCTTGTGCGAATGAGCACCTACTAAGGAATATGGATTCCTTAGTAGCAGTTCAATGTTGTATGAATTAAAAAATATAACTGAAATAACAATTAAATCTAAACATTCATGAAGTAAAACAGTAGAAAGTAAATAACATAAAACAAAAAGCAGTAAATGGTAAATAATGAACTTTATTGATGTTACCTCCAATGAGGAGGTTGATGGAGTCCGTTGCGCTGGTCCGATGTCGGTGGCTTCGAGCTCCAAGCTGCTTCTTATCCTTCTCCGATGGTGGAAATGGGCCAAAAAGAATTCTCAATGGTGAAAGTAGCTTGATGGTAAGCTAGGGTTTCAGGAATAATTTCGGCAGAGGCAGGGTGCTTATGATAATGGATCTGGAATAATGGGTCTCCATTACTTATTTATAAAACCATATGGTTTAGGTCAGCTTTTTAGGTTTTTAGCTGTTTAGGGTTTCAGCTATTTATGGTTTCTTCTTTTTTCCTTATTATTTTATATTTTTTATTCCTTTTTGGATATTTTTGGAGGAAAAAAGGATTTTATAGCCTTTTGGAGGCATTTTAAGCTTTTTGGTGACCTTTTAGATGGTTTTATGGGTTTTTGATGGAGATATGGTAGGAAAGTGGACAAATGAGCCATGTAATGAGGTAGATGAGGTAGTTAACCATTTTTGGGTGTTAACACCTACTATGGATATAGGATGCACAATTTATTGCTTCAGCCCAAAAATTTGGTGGAAAAGTTTTAGACTCCGTCATACAAGTTTCCATCCCCTTGAATGATCTATTCTTCCTCTCAACAACACTATTTTGCTCAGGTGTGTATGGAATAGCATATTGCATATGGATATCTGCATCTTCACAATAATGGATGAAATCATACTTGACATACTCTCCACCTTTATCATATCTGAGGATCTTGAGTTTCCTCCCAGACTGGTTCTCAACCAAGGCTCGAAAGACCTTGAAGAGGTCAAAAACTTCAGACTTATGCTTTAGGAAGTAAACCCAACAGTACGTGGAAAACTCATGTATAAAGGTTAGGAAATATTTGTCTTGAATCATGGACATATTAGGGAATCTACCAACAATATCACTTTGTATTAACTCAATGGGTGCAGAGGTTCTCTCATGACTAACTCTCTCATACTTGTGTTATGGGTGTTCTCCTAGGATTCAACCTTGGCAGACTCCTTTAGAAAACTTGATCTTTGGTAACCCTATGACCAATAATTTGTCACTCAAATATGAAATATACTTGTAGTTAATATGGTCAAATATCTCATGCCAAAGCTTACTTTCTTCATTAGCATGAGTGATAAGAGCAGAGGGGTGTGAGAAAGGTAGGAAATGGAAAACTTGTATACCTTCGAACTGTGATCCACACATGATCCACAACAACTTTTTCTATGAATCTACCATTCAAAATCACTGATATTGCAAATTCATTGGGAGAGAAGACAACCTTCTTAGGATACCCAATGTGGTTCATCTGATACACTGACAATAGGTTAGTAGGAATACCTGGGACATACAACGCATCATTGAAAGAACCATGGTCAAATCAATCCTACCCTTCCCCATACTATCAAAAACATAGCCATCTCCCACAATTTTTGGACCTTTTGAATTATCAATAGAGGAGAAAGTATCCCTTGTCAAAACCATGTACCTTGAAGCTCCAGAATCAATGATGAAGGTGGATGATCTCGAAGTGTTGGAAAACCAAGGCCTAAGACCAGCAGAATGCGCTTTGAGTCAGTGATGTCAAAAATTCAATAGAAATATGGAAGGAGATGAATCAAAATACCAAGGCTCTGATACCATTTGGAAATTAATTCCAAGCTGTAGATCAATTACACTCACAAATTTACTAGTCAAGTATGCAAAATTCTACAAAAAGGAGTCTGAATATTGAGCATAACACAATCCTCTATTAAATAAGTGTACATAAGCCAAAATCATAAATTAATAGTCTATCCAAATATATAATTACATCATATATTTGAAAGAATAAGGATTCTATTCGAATTGGAAAAAAAGAAGGCTTACTAAATTAGTCAAAATCCCCCATATGTGCATAAATTACTTTCCTAATTTGTCAATATGCTCACAAATTGGATGAGTGAGATGCACCAGATAATAAGCGATGGAAAAATATCAGATCCATGCTTTTGGATGGAGAAAAGGAAGGAGGATGTGTTGGGAAAAAACCAAGGCAGTTACTCCAAGACTAACTTTTCCCTTTTTCCTTAAAAACTGCTTAAAAGCAAGGAAGCTTTCAGAAAAAGTAGAACTATGCTTTTGCTATTCTAGAATGACTAGAGAGTTGTCAAACTATTTTCCAAGATGTTTTTGAAGCGCTCCTTAAGCCACTTTTAGAATTTGTTGACTTCTAGGTGCAAGTGGATGCCAACTAGCATAGTAAGGAATCGAGGAATATGACAAAATTCACAAATTAATGTCTCCTATGTGTAACTATGGGTTTGATTATTCTAACAGACAAATGATGTCATACGAAATTTTCTTGGAGTTAAATTGGATATGACCAATTATGTTATGAGTTCTCCTCTAAGCTCATAGGTTTTGTTGCTTTTGGTGTTAACTTTTTTTCCTAATATTTTATCATTTGCTTCTGTGTTTTTATACTAGTAACATTTTTCCTCTAAGGACCGATTGGCATATTCCAAGTTCACCAATAATATTCAAAAAATAAAATAGTCTTTTCAAAATATTACAAATAAATTTTATCAGTTGGGGATATTAAGAAACAAATTTAAGTTCTAGAATGAAGATTCATGAGAAAAGGTTTGTAATTTGGAAGATGCTCTTTAATATTTGTCAAAGCATCTCAATGAGAAACCTTCTGAATACATTTACTTGATTATGATGTAGAAACATGAAGTGCATAAGCTAAGACATCAATTGAATGATTTAATTGAAGAAAGAGAGAGGTAAATACATGTTGTAAGGTTATGTTTGTTTATGTAAATCCTTGGTAAGTGCGGATACAAACCATTTCCCTAGTCCAAATCTAGAACAAAAACAAAAATAACAATGTAACCTTTCCCTAGATTGTTAAATAACATGAATGTAAATCTTTCCTACCTCTTAATGGAGATGATCCTTTCCTTCTGGATACTTTTGCGATCAGTTTTACCTACAAAAGGATGCAAAGGAAAAGATACAAAAGTGAAAGAAGCAATATAACTTAATAGCCTATGATAATGATCAAGGAGAAAAACAATACACAACTTGAATCAATTACAAGTTATTTACGGGAAGGGAAAGCATATTTGTATTAATGAAAATGGTGAAAAAAATGCAACCAAATCCTTGATGTTGAAGCTTCATTCTCACAATGTCTTCACTCACAAAATCTACAAACTCTCACTCACAATATCACACTCTTTTTCCTCTCACACCTAGAATGATACCAACAACATAAAGGTATTCTCTTGGTCCTCTCCCATTCATGAGGGTAAGCTTGTTTATATAGGTCAAAGGGGAATCAAATGGGTTGCAATTCTTTGGGACTAAGGTGAGCAATAACCCCTATATGTTAGTGTCTTGAGTGCCACCTAATATGATCAGTTGGGATAATCGTCCATGAGGAATTCATCTAGAAGATTCTCGAAAGTTCTATTTTTTGATTTTTTGTGAGCGTCGACACTTGTTGTACACTAGCAAATGTGCCAGGAGTGGATGATGCTCTTTTCCTATAGGAAAAGAGTGTCACCAATGCCTTCTGTCAACTAGAAAAATCTGTCAGGATGGGCTGACGCTCTATTTCAAGAGACAAGATGCGTCAGAGCCACTAGGATTGGGCTTCTAGCAAGGAAAAATTCCTCCAAAAGTGGTTTTGGCATATAATATTCAGGGAATTAGACAAAATGACAAGTTTTAGGTGTAACAATGTCTTAATTGATAATTTTATTATTATTTCTTAGGCATGGGTATGTATCATTCAGTGGTAGAATATGTAATCCCAAATATCATGTCCATATTTTTTATGTACCGTTACACTAACATTACAATGATTCTTCCCTTACATTCTAGAGGAATGACGAGTTACTTATGTTTTGTTGTGGCTACAATGATCGCATATTTTAAAATATGAGATCCCTTAGTTTAGATTATTTTGGTTTATTTCTTATTTAATCCATTTTATTTCCTACTTAATAAAAATGCAAGAGATCTAAAACAAGACAATTTTTTCAGTAAGCATGTCCAATTAAGCAAATGATTTATTACTTGATACAATAAAGGTTAGTAGTCGAATGTCGGTATGATGATATTTATCTAATAAACTTCCCGATATTTACTTTGACTTCATATTGGCTAAAAGTGGGAATATATGATTATTATAGAACTTGAATCTTAAAGACTTGACTTTTCAAAAATTGGAAGTCAGGAAGAAGGTTGTATGATTGTTGAAATTATCCACCTACACTTAACTATTATGGATCAGGAATTTGTGATAGTAAGAAGTAGAGACATTATTAATCCTCTTCATACTCCCCCTCTTGACTTTCAACATCCGAATTTTACCCTACCCTCGACAAGCAGAAATTGGAGCATTATTAATACATTTGTAATTTCTTGAACCCCGACTTCTGGGATCGCATAGAGAATTCATTCCTACAAGTGAGAATTTATGCACACCATATAGGAATCACTATTTTAATTTTCAGGTATCGATTTTCTTGCATTAGTTTCTTTGATTTATAATAAGTTCATAAATTTATGTAGTTTCATTTCTTTACATGATTACAAAGAACGCCATGGATAAAAGGACCATATCCAAATCTCCCAGTGTCGATTTAAATACCATAGAACCTAATTTTGGATTGTATTCTGACACGGACACTCAGGTATATGATACCTAATGTCTTGATCGGGACATAATTTATGTCATTTTCAATAGTGATGATTTCTACGAATTCAGTGATGAAGTCCTATCTACCATAATATTGGTAACTCTCAATTTTATGCAATATCTGTGCACCCCGTTGTTTTACCATAGGCAGATTTAGTCAAATGGGTCAATGAATTTGCAGATATCTATGACAATTTTATAAGTGTTGTTCATTTTGATATTTTTAAGAAAAATTCTCCTTGACTTTCCGAAAATGATCTGTCAGGTTGCAATTGTGGGAGATTGGTATAGCACAGATTTTTTCACTTACCTTAGGATATGGGGAAGTAAAACTATTCATCTATTACCTAGGTTTGTTAATTTATTGATTTGAATTTGCATAGGTTTCTTTCCAAACTGTCATGGATGGTGTTCATGGTCATATACATTTTAAGAAAAGAGGAGCATGTACTAAGTTTACTTTATACATATACATTTAGTAAGTCAGAATGCAACTCATGGTGGTATCATTGCTAGGAAGGTAGTGTAATTTTTTTTAAAATATTCAACTAGGGCTAAGCAGTGCATGCAAAATATCAACTGATAACCATACATGAATATATTTTATTGTATGTAGCGAAATATTAAACTGAGAAATAAATCACAACATCACATCATGATATTGACACTATTATTTTGGATATAGAAACCCCCGAAAAAACCCAAGATGGGAAAACCGGTGTAGTAGTCAGATATAGATTTTATTATGAGAAAAATATGGAACTTTTACAATCACTGCAAATTCACCCAAACTTGGTGAATGTAGTAGCCGGCATAATCACTGGGAAAATCCTAGCAAAACCTCAACACCCTCTTGTGTGACTATACGGCCCAGCTGTACGAAGCTCGATGATCCTGCTGTTCGCTCCTCCATCTTCTCAGCTAAATCCTCTATCTGACTTTCTCTCCTTGTCTGTATCCTGTCTCTGTCAAAATACAAGTGTGTGTTCTCTCCACCAATTGATCTCTCTTTTATAACTTTAGGTAAATCAAAAACCCTAATTTCACTTTCACTTTAACTAGTGGTTCACTAAAGTTAATTTAGATCACTTTAATTTATTTTCCAAAGAAAACTTAGGAAAAGTAAATTAAATACAACTGGTTTCTTATTTTAAGTCTTCTGCATGCAAGAACACATGCATGCAGGGAGACCTTCCTTGTTGCTACTAGTTTAACACTCCCTCTCAAGGAGGAAGCGATTCAGTAGAAACCCCAACTTATCCCTGAACTTTACAAAACTCTGTCTATAAAGTGCCTTGGTGAAAATGTCTTCCACCTTCTCATCTGTCTGTATGTACTCCAACCGAATGGTTCCCCTCTGAACACAATATCTCAAGAAGTGGTATCTGATGTCTACGTGTTTGCTCTGGTCACAAAACACTAGATTCTTAGATAGCCTGATGCCACTCTGATTGTCACAGTGAACTACTAAAGCCTCTAGCTCACACTCGAATAACCCTGCAAGTAACTTCCTCAGCCACATACCCTCACAATAATCCATGATGGATGCCATGTACTTAGCCTCTGTCGAGCTCAATGCAACTAACTTCTTCTTGCTGTTGAACCAAGATACAACCCCTGATCCAATCCTGGAAAAAAACCCTGAAGTACTATTTTGATCCTCTACACATCCTACCCAGTCAGCATCTGTGAAACCTGCTAATTGTACACTCCATTGTACCTCTGATGTAGCGAAGTTTGTGCTTCACAGCCGTCCAATGCACTCTCTAAGGGTCCACCATGAACTGACTCAAAGAGTTGACTGCAAAGCTGATTTCTGGTCGAGTGTTGACCAGATACATAAGCGATTCAATAAGTTGACAATACAAGGTAGGATCAAATCCGTCTGACCTTGATGCCTCAATCTTCCTCCAATTGGAAACTAGAGGTATGGCCATAGGCTTGTAGTCCTTGATCCTGAATCTCTTCAGGATCTCTACTGCATACTTCCCTTGTCCGATGAAGAAGCATCCATCTCTTTGCCAAACCTCCAAGCCCAAAAAGTAATGCATCATCCCAAGGTCCTTCATCTCAAACTCCAGTGCAAGGTTGGACTTGCAGTCTCCAATCAGCCTCTCATCTCCTGTAAAAAAGAGATCATCCACATATAAGACCTATTACCACCTAATTTTTACTTAGTGGTTTTTTATCAAGTGAGCTTGGTGAACCAGACAAAGATGAGTTATTCAGACTTTAGAAGACCTTCAGAAGTGCTTATGGGAAGTGCTTGTTGTACTATATCACATGTTCATACCCCATAGGGGAGTTGTAATAAAATTTTCTAGCATAATAGTGTCTGTAAAAGACTCGGTCTCTTAGACTTTATTTGTCAATCCGATCAGCCCAGGGTGTTTTTTCTCTTGGTTATTATTGGTTGTTGAGTAAACGACTAATAATTTCTGAGTTTTTCACTCAATACCTCCAAAGTTGGGGTGGTCACCTTGGCATTGAGGCCTATTGAGGTTATTATAGTCTATGTGCCAATGTATAAACATTCTAGGCATTATGGTCGAGTCATATGAACATGTCTAAGTCCCCCTAGGTTTTATTTTTTTTTAATTTTTTAAGTTTTTTTAATTTTATTTTTTTCACAAAACTTAGGCTGTTTTTTTAATTTTATTTTTTTCACAAAACTTAGGCTATTTTTTTAATGTCTAATTGGAAAAATTGGTTTTGTAAGGAAAGTGGGCTCAAAAATCAGTTTCAGTCATCGGGATCCTCATTTTCAATCTCAGAGCTCCATGTAAACCCATATACCCACTTTTTCTAAGTTTTGAGTGATTTGTCCATCACTCAGGTAAAAAATCCCCAAAAATCAAATATTGATAAATTAATAAAATAATGGAGAAAATTCAAAATCCTAAATCATTGGGATTTGCTCTGATTTGACTGAAATTAGTCTCATCGGCTTGGGCTTGACTGGATCTGACAATTCCTTAACTGAAGGAGGTGATCTGGGCTGAAATGGCAGTGCATTATTGCATGCAATCTTGGGAATTGCACCCTCCATCTCTCCTCCACACATGTGGGCCTCTCTAGTTGAGTTTTGGTGGATGCTTCAGTCAGCAGGTTGAGGTGTTAGACATATTATCTCTCCGATTGATATTTGGACTCAGTGAAACTCATATTAGGCTCAGTTAGACACAGATCAGGCCCAGATTCACTCCACATGCAACAACAGTCTCTCTCTCCTTGGAAATTGCGTCCCCTGTGGGATAGATTTCCTGTTTTTGCTATAATAAAGCTCAGTTTTCCTCTACCAAGCTAGTTAGAACTGAGATTGAGGTGTTGTTTCTATTGTACTATTGTTATTGTTCATTTGAAATAAAGAGAAGCTTTGGAGGCTAGATAGTTCCATGTTATTGTATGTGTGGATGAGCATTGTCATGTTTTACTGAGGTAACATGTATCTATGTTCATAATTTGCTAATTGTTTGTGGATTCAATGCAAAAGATTGATAATAAGTCTATTATGATATTGATAGGAAAGGAGTTTTTTAATAAGTTTATTGGCCATATCTTTGCTTTTGATGCATGTTTAGAGATCTAGAATCAACATGTTTTATAAGTTTATATGCATGCTATTCTGAAATCTTTGTTTATGTATTAATCGGATCTCACAAGCTTTTTGGCAAGTCTTTGGATTCAGTTGCAGGTTCCTAGCTTAGAGAGGGTGCGGATCTAGCTTGCTTCCTCACTTTCTCCAAAAATTTATCAAAGGCATAGTCCCTCGACATTCCACCGGAAAGCTCCACGGTTGATCTTCAAGGCTTCCAGCACTCTTTCTCTCTCTTCCTCCTTATAAAAATCCAAATCTTACCTGGTTACTTTGGTTACAAGATTTGTTATCATTTATATCTGTCATATTAATTTAAAACTTACATAGATCTATTATTTCAAAGCTCATAATCTAGATCTCATTTCTAAAAGGTTTCATTAAGCATTCTAGATCTAGTTTAGGGAAATCATCCGTTTTGCATGGAAATTTAAAGAAATTCCATAGGTTGCATGCGTTACATTTCTATTTTTGTTTAAAAAAATATTAAATCCAGAAATCAGTGTATATCTCATTGGCTTCCCAAACAGCAAGCCAAGATCCCAAGGAAATCTTGCTTTCCTTGGTTCCTTTTTCACTGTTTTAGCTAGTTTTAACTCAGTTTTGTTTGCTCTAAAGTAGGCTGACCCAAAGGTACTTTCAAATTTATTTTGGGCATATTTCATTCTAACATGCTCTCTATATTTTATCAGGAATAACACAAATAAGAGAAGATGCTGTTCGAAAGTGGCTTTGGGATCGTTCAAATCCCCCTAGGGGGCTCCCCTTTTACTGTAAATTTTAAATTTTGGGAAAGTTGTAAGATCTTGGTTTCATCCTATATAAGAAACAAGATGATTTAGATCATTTTACTGATATTGTAGCAGCAGATAATAAAAAATTTCTCTGAATAGGCTCTTTCGATCCCATTCCCCATCCCCCCTGTGAGGATTCGCACCTTTTTTGTTATTTTTCGCATTGTCTTATTTTTGTTTGCTTTAGATTAGTTTCATTCATGCAAAACCACATGATTTTATTACTTTATCATATATTCCACATTTCAGTATCAAAGTAACTTGAATACTTACCCCACGACTTCCTGATTGACCCGCAAGGGGAAAGAGATGCGTGGTAGGAATAATTAGAAAACTTGTGATTTGTTTCTTCTATATGCTTATCATTAATTTATATAAGTAATTGTTCTAAAATAAACCCCCTCCTTGATTCCCCTATTGAGGTCCACTTGAACCGAAAGAGGTTCCTAGAGGGTTTTTTCTTTCTAAGAAAACATATCCTTTAAAACTCGCTAGAATTGACAAGACTCCGGTGTGTATGCTTTGTACTTGGATGCGGTTCATCCGACCAGTCAAGCTGCATCAAAATAAATTTGAGTGGATAGTTTAATTATTCTTCACCTTCCCCAATCAACCACCATCAGGCAAAAATCCAATTCCTCAATCAAACCGTAAGCGGTGGCAAAATACCCAAAGGAAGCGAGAACTCCTCAAAAGTGACCTCGAGGCATCGATCTCTGTTACATGTTTGGGTGCATTATGAACAATAGTCTCAGAGAATCCATTCAGCCCCCATATTCCTTGCGGGTAGCCGTGAAGGTTTAGTTTTGGACATACTCCAAGTACTCTCGGGTATATTTGGAGTCCCCCCCTTGCCTAATTTTAATCAACTCATATTTCACATTAACTTAAAATGTACCAAGAGGCAATCACAAAACATTCACTCCAAGCACATGCAAGTACATTTATTATTTTATGACTCCATTTTAAGGCACTGACTATTTTCTTTCTTTCTATATATATATATATATATTGTGTCTCAGCATTGTGCTTCCGTGCACTCATTTTTTATCTTGTCATCTATGGTTGTTTATGATTAAATTTCAAACTCGTAAGTAACTCATTTAGTTTAACATCACCATACTAAATAATTTTTCCTTAGTAACTTAATAGGGTCTACCCCCCTTGGATTCATTAGGAGTTGAGCCTAAACGAAGGAGTCAAGAACAAGGTGACAGTCTGGACTCGAGACTTTCCCCTAAGGACCCACTGAGTGTCTTAAATATTTCTACCACGTTCCCCTCCAGGTGTGTGAAAGGTGGCAACACTTTTTGGCGCCATTGCTGGGGATAAATCTTTTTATTCTCGAGTACGGCTTAGCTTAAATTTTTTCTAAACAACTAAAAAGATAAAAAAAATTAATTGATATTGTCTTTAAAAAACATAAAAATTAAAACTCGATCCATCTAGTGACTCCACTGTCTAACATCCCTTCAAGAATTTCTACCCAAAGAAACCGCCGACAATTATTCAATCCTCTCCCTGATCCCAAAAGGTTTATTAGAGAAAGATTGAATAGGTATACCACTCGTACAAACCTTGAATATTTAGGAGACCAATCCCTCGTAGATATCCATCACATATTTGTAGAAATTCATGTTCACCAATATCAAGAAATGACGGAATTCTTCAAACCCCTTGACTTTTCTCAGATAGCAGGTGCTCCCCCTGCCATTCCAAAATATGTTATAAAGAATCTCCCCATATTTCAGGGCAATAATTCCATCACTGCCAAGTCTCACCTTCGAAAGTTTGAAAAGCACCTGGTCAGTTATTGCAATGATGTTGCCCATGACCATGACGATGTCAAAATGAAGCTCTTTGCTTTATTCGTAGAAGATGATGCTGAAGAATGGTACCTCGACCTGTGCTCCCCATGACATTCCAAAATATGTTATCAAGAAGCTCCCCATATTTCAGGGCAATAATTCCATCACTACCAAGTCTCACCTTCGAAAGTTTGAAAAGTACCTGGTCAGTTATTGCAATGATGTTGCCCATGACCATGACGATGTCAAAATGAATCTCTTTGCTTTATCCGTAGAAGATGATGCTGAAGAATGGTACCTCGACCTAGATGAGGATTCATATAAAACTCTTAGTGAATTCCAAGATGGTTTTAGGAAGAAATGGGGAGAAAAGAAGGAACCAAGACATCCGCTTGCTACCCTTTATAGCATAAAGAAGATGGAGAATGAAACCATGGATGAATTTAACACTAAATTCAGGCATGTGTTTGCGGACCTTCCTAGAGACATCAAGCCAAAAAATGCCTCTATCCTCATATCCTACATTGAAGCCTTCACCAGTGACTTAAGGTACCAGTTGAGAGATAAAGAACTAGTCTATCTAAAAACTGCCCAGAAATTGGCCGAGAAAATAGAAAAGAATATGCAATCTTTAGGCAAGTCCAACATTCCAGGTTACACTAGGGGAAACACTTCCTGCAACAAAGAGACAAAGGATAAAGATGTTGAATCAGAAGAAAATGAAACTTCTAAATATCCCATGGAAAAGGTGGCAGAGATGATAAAAACTTAGTTACTAGTCAAAACCAAAAGATGGACAATCATACTGCACAATTGAATGACATGTAGAATAGATTGATCACAATGGAAAGGAATAATGGACCTAGGAACTTTTAGCCCAAGCAAAATCAAATGTATCAGAAGAAATCCCCTCAGCAAGAGCCTAGGATTCCAAACCATTTAGACTCAGCTAACATGGTAGAAGAAGTACTTCAATGGTATAGACCTTGTGAACAATTCCACCAAGAAAGCACTTGTTATGTTGCAAATCAAGTCATGGAACATGGACTTACCGAGGTCAGTTGTCAGGAAACAAATTCAAGCGAGCTTGACCATGTATACATGGTAGGCCAGGCCTACCGTTTGTCACCAGCTAAATAGTACGAACCTAAGGATGAAACCATTACAGAATCTTATAGTGAAACTTATGATGAAAACTGTAATGTGCATGATGGGACTCCTACATGTTCTCCATATAATGATGACAGTCTGGAAGGTTTACTGCCTTGTGACCCTTTGTTTGAAGAAGATGAGTATGAAAATGAGGACAAGTATAACTTAAAGCATGATACAAGTGACGAAGACTCCTTCATGTCCGACAAAGATGTTGATAATGAACCAGGAACTTTTGATGGTTTTGTTGGTTCTCCTGTCTATGGTGTATCTAAAGGAGAAAGCATGGACCTTGTGGCCTTGGGAAATTTTGATATGGAAAAGGAGCATGCAGTTTATCCATATGATCAGTCTGAGCCATATATCAGAATTAGTAATGAAGACAAAGAGAACTTGATATCAGCAATGGGGAATCCAACACATCTGACATGGATGGCGGTGATGACTATTGGAATTTTTGTGAATATCTTATTGAGAATCCCATCTATGCTATATCCAGTCAGGGGAGTGTCTATTTAGAAATTTGTGGAAGTCCAATCTACTATACTTCCATAGAGGGAAGCATGGATCTGGAGACTTGGGAAAATCCTAGTATGGAAAAGCAACATTCAAAACTCTTATATGATCATTCAGAGTCATATCATGCAGAGCCACACAAAGGTATCAATAATGAAGACATTGAGAAGCAGTGTTGTGAAAATACAGATGTGATGCAGTTAGTAGAATATTCGTCTCAACTATCATCTTCACATATCGAGTTTCCATATGATTTGGATCCGCTTGAGGCTTATACAATGACTTATCATCCGGTAAGCCTTGATGATTAGTATGATGGTTTAGTCAGTCTACCTCGTCATTCCGATTTGTACATCAACCCTATCCAGTCATGGATAGAAGCAACCTACGTAAGCACTTACCAGTTTGGGAGGAGGTTTGATGACATTATTCATGCCTATGATTTCCCATCCATCCCGCCCCTTCCAGATCGTCACGCAGGTTTGCATTTTCTGAATAAAGTATGCTTTCTTTGGCTGGTAACCAAAGACAAGGCGTTTTTTTTTTATGTTAATAAAATTCTTAGGTGGTTACATTGGATTTTTTATTACACCTAACCTTTTCATATCATGCTTAGAGTAGGAAAATAAGCTCCTTAAAAGAGAGCATTTACTTTCTGCATTATTATTGTACTTATCTATAATAAAAAATTTATTTCATTAGTTAGTTACATTTATTTTGTTTAAATAAATCAGCTTAATGGTTCATTTGGATTTTATATAAAGCTTGTGCTACTGAGGTTTTTTGTCAAGTTGAGATGTTTTTACATAGTGTATAAACCATAGATTCTGGTGTTCTCATATCCTCTCCTTTCCCTCTGACCAGATTGACCACACGTCCTGTAGTTGGATCCAGATGTTACCACCTAAGTTGTACTTAGTGGTTTTTTATCAAGTGAGCCTAGTGAACCAGACAAATATGATTTGTTCGGACTTCAGAAGACCTTCGGAAGTGCTTATGGGAAGTGCTTGTTCTACTATATCACATGTTCATACCCCATAGGGGAGTTGTAATAAAATGTTCTACATGATAGTATCTATAAAAGAATCGGTCTCTTAGAATTTATTTGTCAATCCGATTAGCCTGGAGTGTTTTTTAGGCTTGGTTATTATTGGTTGTTGAGTAAATGACTGATAATTTCTGAGTTTTTCACTCAATACCTCCAAAGTTGGGGTGGTCGGCTTGGCATTTAGGCCTATTGAGGTTATTAGAGTCTATGTGTCAATGTATAAACATGCTAGGAATTATCGTCGATTCATATGAATATGTCTAAGTCCCCCTAGGTTTTAATTGTTTTTAATTTTTTAAGTTTTTTTTAATTTTAATTTTTCCACAAAACTTAGGCTATTTTTTAATAGTCTAATTGGGCAAATTGGTTTTGTAATAAAAGTGGGCTAAGAAATCAGTTTCAGTCATGGGGGTGATCATTTTCAATATCAGAGCGCCATGTAAACCCATAGACCCACTTTTTCTAAGTTTTGAGTGATTTTTCCATCACTCAGGTAAAAAATCCCTAAAAATCAAATATTGATTATTTAATTGAAAAATTAATTAAATAATGGAGAAAATTCTAAATTCTAAATCATTGGGATTTGCTTTGATTTGACTGAAATCAGTCTCATCGGCTTGGGATTGACTGGATATGACAATTCCTTGACTGAAGGAGGTGATCTAGGCTGAACTGGGAGTGCATTATTGCATGCAATTTTGGGAATTGCACCCTCCCTCTCTCCTCCACACGTGTGGGCCTCTCTAGTTGAGTTTTGGTGGATGCTTCAGTCAACAGGTTGAGGTGTCAAGAAGATCAGCTCTTTGATTGATAGTTGCACTCAGTGAGACTCAGATCAGGCTCATTTAGACATAGATCAGGCCCATATTCACTCCACATGCAGCTGCAGTCTCTCTCCTTGGAAATTGCACCCCCCCTGGGCTAGATTTCTTGTTTTTGCTATAAATAAAGCTCAGTTTTACTCTTGCAAGCTAGTTAGAACTGGGATTGAGGTGCTGTTCCTATTGTACTATTGTTATTGTTCATTTGAAATAAATAGAATATTTTGATTCTAGACGGTGTCATGTTATTGTATGTGTGGATGAGCATTGCCATGTTTTACTGAGGTAACCTGTATCTATGTTCATAATTTACTGATTGTTTATGGATTCATTACAAAATATTGATAATAAGTTTATTATGATATTGATAGGAAAGGAGTTTGTTAATGATTTTATTGGCCATCTCTTTCCTTTCGATGCATGTTTAGATATCTAGATTCAACATGTTTTATAAGTTTTATATGCATGCTATTCTGAAATTTCTGTTTATGGTTAACCGGATCTTACAAGCATTTTGGCAAGTCTTTGGATTCAATTGCAAGTTGATAGCTTGGAGAGGGTGTTGATCTAGCTTGATTCCTCACTTTATCCAAAACTTTCTCAAAGGCATAGTCCCTCGACATTCCACAGGAAAGCTCCACGGTTGATCTTCAAGGCTTCTAACACTCTTTCTCTCTCTTCCTCCTTATAAAAATCCAAATCTTACCTAGTTACTTTGGTTACAAGCTTTGTTATTATTTAGATATATAATATTAAAGTAAAAATTACATATATATATATATATATATATTATTTCAAAGCTCATAATCTAAATATTATTTCTAAAAGGCCTCATTAAGCATTCTACATCATCTAGTTCAGGGAAATCGTCCATTTTGCATGGCAATTTAAAGAAAATACATAGGTTGCATGCGTTAGATTTATGTGTTTTTTTTTAAATATTAAATCCATTAATCAATGAATATATCATTGGCTTCCCAAAAATCAAGCCAAGATCCCAAGGAAAGCTTGCTTTCCTTGGTTCCTTTTTCACCGTTTTAGCTAGTTTTAACTCAGTTTTCTTTGGTTTAAAGTAGGTTGACCCAAATGTACTTTCAAAGTGATTTTGGGAATATTTAATTCTAACATGATCTATATATTTGATCAAGCATAACATAAATAAGAGAAGCTTCTGCTCGAAAGTGGCTTTGGGATCGTTCAAATCCCCCCAGGGGGCTCCCCTTTGACTGTAAATTTTAAATTTTGGGAAAGTTGTAAGATCTTGGTTTCATCTTATATAAGAAAAAATATGATTCAGATCATTTTAATGATATTGTAACAAAATATAATAAAAAATTTCTCCGAATAAGCTCTTTCGAGCCCATTCCCCATCCCCCCTTGGCGGATTCACGCCTTTTTTGTTATTTTTAGATTATTTTAATTCATGCAGAACCACATGATTTGATTACTTTATCATATATTCCACATTTCAGTATCAAAGTAACTTGAATACTTACCCCATGACTTCCCAATTGACCTGCAAGGGGAAAGAGATGTGTGGTAGGAATAATTAGAAAACTTGTGATTTGTTTCTGCTGGTTGCTTATCATTAATTTATGTAAGTAATTGTTCTAAAATCAACCCCCTCATTTATTCCTCTATTGAGGTCCACTTGGACCGAAAGAGGTTCCTGGAGGGTTTTTTCTTTGTAACAAAACACATCCTTTAAAACTCACTAAAATTGACAAGACTCCGGTGTGTATGCTTTGTACTTGGATGCATTTCATCCGATATATCAAGATGCATCAAAATCAATGTGAGTGACTATTTTAATTAGTCTTCACCTTCCCCAATCAACCACCATCAGGCAAAAATCCAACACCTCGATCAAACTGTAAGCGGTGGAAAAATACCCAAAGGAAGTGAGAACTCTTGAAAAGTGACCTCGAGGCATCGATCTCTGTTACACCTTCAGGTTAATTATGAGCAAAATTCTTAGAGACTCCATTCATCCCACATATTCCTTGCAGGTAGCCGTGAAGGTTTAGTTTTGGACATACTCCAAGTACTCTCGGATATATCTGGAGTCCCCCCCATCGCCTAATTTTAATCAACTCATATTTCACATTAAATTAAAATGTACCAAGAGGCAATCACAAAACATTCACTCCAATCACATGCAAGTACATTGATTATTTTATGACTCCATTTTAAGGCATTGAATATTTTCTTTCTATATATATATATTGTGTCTCAGCATTGTGCTTCCGTGCACTCATTTTTTATCTTGTCATCTATGGTTGTTTATGATTGAATTTCAAACTCCTAAGTAACTCATTTAGTTTAACATCACCATACTAAATAATTTTTCCTTAGTAAATTAATAGGGTCTACCCCCCTTGGCTTCATTAGGAGTTGAGCCTAAACGGAGGAGTCAAGAACAAGGTGACATCCTTGACTTGAGCCTTGCCCCCAAGGACACACCGAGTGGCTTGAATATTTTTGCCACATTCCCCCCAAGGTGTGTTAAAGGTGGCAACAAGACTAGTATGAGAGGCACCTCACATGTCAAGAAGTACAGTTTTTGGTCATCCTCACTCCACTAAAATCCCATCTCCCATAGATAGCTATCAATCCTTGAGTACCATGCTCGAGGTGCTTGCTTGAGGACGTAAAGAGTTCGATGCAGTCTGCATGCATGTGTCTCCCTATTCTCCACATCAAACCCCTCTGGCTACTCAATATATACCTCCTCCTCTATAACTCCATTGAGGAAGGAAGTCTTGACATCCATATGATGGACACTCCAACCCATCTCAATTGTTAGTGAGATAATGGTCATAATGGAAGAATACCTGGTAACATGGGTGAAGGTCTCCTCATAATCAATACCCTCCTTCTATGAAAACCCCTTTTCCATGAAGCATACCTTGTACTTCTCCACGCTTCCATCTATTGCATGCTTCAACTTGTAGACCCATCTTGATCCCACCACCTTTTTCCCTTGTGGCCTCGGCACAACCTCCCATACCTATTTTTTCATAATGGAGTCATACTCCTCAACCATAGCTTCCTGCCACACATCATGTTGTGTAGCCTCTCCGAAGTTGGAAGGTTCAGAGTTAATAAACTCTATCATCATTTCCATATAACTAACCCTCTCTGGTGGTACCCTGCATCTAAAAGATGTCTGTGGAGTCTCTACCTGCCTAGAATCCTGCACTATGGATCTAAACCACTTAGGCCTTGGCCTAGTTTCAACTTGCTGCGGCTGCTCGATATTTGTCTCCTGTTGTAGCTCATCCTTCAAGTCAATGACTGAAGGATCCTATCCACCTGACTCCCTCTGACCACTAGAACTTATTCTCTGTTTCTGTACCTGTACCTGTATATATGGATCCTCCAACTTGACTCCCAACTCCTATGCGAGTTGTTGCTCTGCTGGTAAGTCCAAATATCTCCGCAAGGCCTTGTCCTCATTGAGCTGGACATCCCTGCTCACAATGATCCTCCTCTAAGAAGGAATGTAAAATCTATATGCCTTCAAAATATCGTTGTAACCAACAAGTAACCCCTTTTCTCTAGAAGGGTCCAACTTCTTCTTATTGTCAACATGAACATGACAATAGCAGACACTGCCGAATATGTGAATGTGACTCACATCTGGCCTAGTGCCTATGAATACCTCCTCTGGTGTCTTCCTCCCCAAGTCTGTGTGGGGACACCTATTTTGAATGTATACTGTAGTCTTGTATGCCTCAGCCTAGAGTAATAGTGGTAATCTATGATTAAATAGCATGGCCTTGGATGCTCCAACCATAGTCCTGTTCTTCTGCTCTACAACTCCATTCTGCTATGGGGTATGGGGCACAGTGTGCTCCTTCTTGATCCCCTTAGTCGAACAATACTCCATGAACTCGTTGGAAGTGTACTCACTCCCATTGTTTGTCCTCAACACTCGAATCTTATTTATTTTTTTGTTCTCCATAAGAGTCTTGAACTCTCAGAACCTCTCAAAGACCTCTGACTTGGCCTTTAGGAAATAGATCTAGGTTTTGCTGGAATAGTCATCAATGAAGGTTACACAGTAACTGTAACCACTAAATGAATGGACACTCATAGGTCCACATACATCCAAATGTACCAAGTCCAAGAACTCCTTAGACTTGTGCTCACTCTGTGGGAAAGGCTTCTTGATGTTCTTCCCCAAAGAACAACCCTTGTAGTGGTTATTATTTTCCTCCTATACCTGAGGAAATCCAATGACTTCTTGTCTCAAATGATTTAGTTCTCCATGGTGTAAGTGTGCCATCCTCCTATGCCACAACTCACCTTGACTGCTACTACTACTACTGACTAGATCCTTTGCAGGATCAAAGTGTAATTTGTACACTTTCCTGTTTCTTCTGCCAATCACCCGATCCAAGCTCCTATTTGACCCCTTGGGCCTGATATACACTCTGTGGTCATAGAACTTTACCTGGTATCCCTTGTCCTCCAGATTGGACACTGATATAAGGTTCTTGGTCAGTCCTGGAACATATAACACATCAGCAAAATTGAGGGGTTTGCCATACTCCCTCTCAAATGAAACAATGCCAACTCCCTGCGTCTGATATCGTGCATCATCACCCAACTCAATGTGGATCCCTATTCCACCCTCCTGCAAGTATTTGAATAATATATTCTATCTAGTCATGTGACTAGATGCTCCACTGTCAATGTACCATATGCTACTCCCTGTGGTGCTTTCCATGTAAGGTATCAAGCAAAATCCTCATTGAAGTTCTAATGAACTCATCCACCTCTATATATCTAGCCATCTAAGTGTTACTCTTCTTCTTCCTATCTAGGCACTAGGAGGGAAAGTGTCCATGCTTGTGGTAGATAAAACACTTGACCTTTGACACGTCAAGGTTCTTCTTACCATCCTTCTTCCTATTTTCCTTCCCCTTGCTCTTCCCTATAAGGGCTAGAGCCTCCTCATCCACAATCTATGGGGCACTACTGAATAAGCCTAATCCTTGACCCATGCGGGTCTCATCCTGCACAAATTCATCCCACAGTCTCTTCCAATCAGGGAGCTTCTCTTTAGCCACAACACCTTTGAAAAAGGTGTCCCATGGCTTAGAGAAGCAATTGAGGGCTATCCAAATTAGCTCCTCATCCACTTTCTTAGAGCCAACAACTCCAAGCTCGTTCCTGATCTGTGTGAGCCTCATGAGACAAGGTACCACTCCTTCTCCCTTGGCCATCTTGGTGCTGTGCATCCTCTCTTGCAACACCATCTTCTAGTTCTCATTCTTACTTTGGTACATACTCTCCAAATCCTTCCACATCTCTGCTGTGGTCTTCTTACCAGAAAGGTGAGGGACTATATGGTCCTTCACTCCATCCATGATAATCAGGAAGGCTCTAGAATCAATCTTCTTCCAAGCTGCTAAATCTTCCATATTTGTGTGTGCAACCTTTGTGGATTCAATGTGCTCCTCTACATCAATGATGTCCAGGATCCTTGTGATCCTTTCTTTCCATGTAGGAAAGTTTTGAGCACCATAGAGTCTATCCTCAACTCTCAACTACATGGCCACAGTGAAGTGTACTTGTCAAACCCTAGATATGGAAGTCTAGGTTTGTGTCTTCCTATAGATCTGCCCCTGATCTATTACTGTTGCTGCAAATCTCTCAGTTTTAGCTCACTAGAGCTCAATTTTCCTTTAATATTCAACTAGGGATAAATAGTGCATGCAAAATATCAACTAATAACCACATATGAATATCTTTTACAGTATGCAGTGGAATATAAAACTGAGAAATAACTCACAACATCACATCATGATTTTGACACTATTATTTTGGGTATGGAAACCCCCGAAAAAACCCAATATGGGAAAACAGGTGCAGTAGTGAGATATAGATTTTATTATGAGAAAATATGGAAATTTTACAATCACTGCAAATTCACCCAAACATGGCGAATGCAGTACCTGGCAGAATCTCTGGGCAAATCCTAGATAAACCTCAACACCCTCCTGTGTGTAGGAATATATTAAACCCACTCACAACTTAGGATAAAATAATTAATCATTATTTGATTAATTATTCACCTACTAGCTTAATTAGTTGGCATCCAGTTGCACCTTAAAGTCAATACATGCCATCTATATCCTAGGAATGATTTATTTCCAATTTTGGGTTGATCTTGACCACCTTTTGACCATCCAGAATTAGTATACATGACTTTACAACAGATTCTTCTTTATTCTGCTTTTTCTACTTTTCCTGCTTTTCTATGGATAAGATAAAAGCTAGTCAACTAGGAAACTGAGAGCTTTTGTTTCCAACCCATCCTCCATTAGTTTTTCTCCATTTTCTAGGATTAGCATGCTATTTCCATCTCCTTGAAAAATCACTCATGATTTTTCCAACTCGTGAGGTCCTTAATAGATTTAGTAAGTGCTTTATCCACCTATGGGGGTTTTGCTATATTTTGGTAAGTCAGCCTTTTTGAGCTTTATGAGTTGTTTCCATACAATTCAATTTTCCTATGAGGGATGTACTATTTATGTACACTATTATTCATAATTATTCAATGGAAGGATACACACCAATATTGATCTCTTCATTCATGTGATTCAGTCTCTTTTCTTCTCTCTATTTTTCCTGTGTATGCTTGTGAGAATTCTTAGTAACAAGATCTATTTTCTGTGCTTCTTCTTAGCATCACTGCTCATAGAATTGATATATTATTTCTACATGGTATCAAATCTACAAGGTTGATCAAGTTCTACAGAGTTGAGGAGCGCTTCCAGTCTCCTATCCCTCTCTGAAGAAGAGCTTGTCTAGCATACAAGATTTTCTCCTAGTTTGTTTTGCAGGTTGCAGAGAGTATCTCTTAGAGCATATCAAAAACTTCAATATGGATTCAAAATTTCCTCTACTATCTCCTTTCAACTATGCTGATTGGAAGCCAAAGATGAGTGCATACTTGAAGAGGCAATGTCTCTTTGATGTCTCCATTGGTGCATTGAGTGAACCTGAGCCTTATGAAGAGAGGATTGATTGGATAAATAATTGTGATAGAGATTATGGAATTATATGTTTGGGAATGTCTCCAAATATGTATCATCTCATAGATTCTACTGAATTTCCATTTGAGCTTTGGAAAATTTTGGACAAAGCTTTTGGTTTGCAGGAAATTGAAGATGAAGCATGGAGCAAACCTAGCATCTCCTCTTGTTCTCTCTCTCAATATTTCTTGGCCTCTAAATTCTCTGATGAATTTGATCATGATGAATAATTTTCTCATACAGTTCATGTTGCTGCTTCCCTCTTTTATTCGAATGCTTCCTCCTTGAATGAAGAAGCAAATATTGAAGAGCCATCTTTTTCTGTGTCTCTTGAAGGTGATTTTTCTTCTTGTGATACTATTGATGAAAAGCAAGTAACATATGGATCTACTGCTGATATTGATTATGATCCTATAACCCATTCATTTTTCTCTCAATCTCCTATCTTAGATTCTGAGATCTATGTGCCAGATTCTTTACACCTCTTGCATACCTCTCTCATTGATGGTGCGCAACCCAGTGACTTACAGGATGTTTGCTTAGCCACATCAAGCCTTATTTGTGTCAAACCACTTACCTTACTTGATCTCATGTGCTTCAGCATATCCTCCTTTTTTCTTGGCATCAATACTCAGAGCCTACTTGAAGATTGTGAACATCTCATTCTTTCCTCCTTTCATACAGAGGATTCATTACCAGTGTATTCCCATGAGTCTATTGATATGCTTATATGTGATCCTTTGGATTCTGATTTAGAAGCATATTTTCAGGTTGATACACATAAAATACCACCATCCATACCATCTACCATAACTCTGAATAATCCAAAGACTATACAAATCCCAAGCTCACTAGTTGATTCCTCATTGGTCTCTTATGCAGTGATATTTATCTTACATGGTTTGAAGTCTTTCCTAACTTTCATTGGCTAGTTATCCATGTCCTTAGTAATATATGGAATTATATTAAACATGTTTGTATCTGTTCTAAATACTTATGATTCAGATCTTATGCCCATCCATCATTCAGATTTTTACACCTATCAGTTTTCCCCAGTTGCTCATAATTTTCCTAGTCTAGCCCTATATCCTCATGGAGCCATTGAAGACTTTGTCCTTGCTGTTCCATATTTTAGTATTTCTGATATATCAGAGTTTTATAAGCCTCATATCATATCTATACAGGAGATACATCAGATTGGAAGATTGACATGTGATTCACATCACAATTTTGCAGCTATTCAGGGAATTGGGTGTGAAATAAATTGCCTTATTTTTTGTACTCTTTGGAAAGAAGTATGCACAAATCTCTTTTCCATTTCAGATTATGTTTTCATATCAGAGTTTGATAGAAGAAAGAATCATTCAGATAATGCTCCTACTTCATCAGTAGATGATATACAAGGAGTCTCTCATCTTCCTTCTTGCAAGTTATACACTCCAGTGCATGATCATGGAGTTCACGATTTCTTCAACAAGTCCTTCATCCAGAAGCAATTCAGTCAGATCATTAAAGTGAATATGAAGATATGTTGAAGACATATTTCAAATTTTGTGCCTTGTCCTATCTTGAGGGAGGATTTTCCCCATGTGGTTTTTCCTCTTTCCTCACTTTTCTGGACATAATAATTGTTAAAGGGTGACCATAGCCTTGTTGCTGGGCCCTATATGCATCCATATGTATCTATATTTTTTTGTCATACCATAATAAAGTTAGACTTATAGGGGGGTGTAGGAATATATTAAACGCACTCACAACTTAGGATAAAATAATTAATCATTATTTGATTAATTATTCACCCACTAGCTTAATTAGTTGGCATCCACTTGCACCTTAAAGTCAATACATGCCATATATATCCTAGGAATGATTTGTTTCCAATTCTTGGTTGATCTTGACCACCTTTTGACCATCCAGAATTAGTATACAGGACTTTACAGCAGATTCTGCTTTATTCTGTTTTTCTGCTTTTCCTGCTTTTCTATGGATAAGATAAAAGCTAGTCAACAAGGAAACTGGGAGCTTTTGTTTCCAACCCATCCTCCATTATTTTTTCTCCATTTTATAGGATTAGCATGTTATTTCCATCTCCTTGACAAATCACTCATTCTTTTGTGAACTTGTGAGGTCCTTAATAGATTTAGTAAGTGCTTTATCCACCTATGGGGGTTTTTCTATATTTTGGTAAGTCAACCTTTTTGAGCTTTATGAGTTGTTTCCATACAATTCGATTTTCCTATGAGGGATGTACTATTTATGTACACTATTATTCATCATTATTCAATGGAAGGATACACACCAATATTTATCTCTTCATTCATGTGATTCAGTCTCTTTTCTTCTCTCTATTTTTCCTGTGTATGCTTGTGAGAATTCTTAGTAGCAAGATCTATTTCCTGTGCTTCTTCTTAGCATCATTGCTCATAGAATTGATCTATTATTTCTACACTGTGTGAGTGTATGGCCCAGCTGTATGAAGATCGATGATCATGTTGCTCGATCCTCTGTCTTCTTAGCTAAATCCACTATCTGACTTTCTCTCCTTGTCTGTATCTTGTCTCTATTGGAATACAATTGTGTGTTCTCTCCACCAATTGATCTCTCTTTTATAACTTTAGGTAAAGTGAAAACCCTAATTTCACTTTCACTTTAAGTAGCGGTAAAGAAAAATCCCTAATTTCATTTTCACTTTAACTAGTGGTTCACTATAGTTAAATTAGATCACTTTAATTTATTTTCCAAAGAAAACTTATTAAAAGTAAATTAAATACAACTAGTTTCCTATTTTAAGTCTTTTGCATGAAAGAACACATGCATGCAAGAAGACCTTCCTTGTTGCTACTAGTTAACAGGTAGTTCATCTAAAATTGGACTGGGTAGAAAAGAGAATGCATGACCTAAAGGGTTTATCCTAGGCCTATTTTCTCAATCCCACTTGAATAATTCTTACATACATGAATAAGAACCGAATGACTCTTTATTCCAGGGTGCTCATAGTTTTGAAGAGGTTATGAGAAAAGTAATTGATCCATATCAGATATTGCTTATTCATGAATCCCAGAAGAAGATGAAACTTAGGGTATTGAAATATATAAATAGATTCTTTGAGCAACAAGAAAATACAAAAATAAAAGCAATAAAAGCACCTTGGGAAACTAAAATCTCTACTCCCACTGAATCTAAAGAGAAACAAAATTTGGAGAAGAAACAAAGAAAGAAAACTATCACTATCTCTTATCCTAATTCTCCAATTTAGAAGATAAATTCCTTGAGGAAGAAGACCTGGGACTTACAATGTAAAGAAAACCCCTTCATTAACTCAATTTCACCTCAAATTTCTCAGACTCTTCTCACTCATGGAGAGTTATATGACCATACTATAAACCATAATGTTACTTCCTCTAGCCTTCACACCAAGTAAGATCCTATAGATGGTAATGCTTCTCAACATACAGACACTTCACAACAGGATCCGAATTCAACTGAAGAAGGAAATATTGTTCCACCTTTATAACCACAAGATTCTCTACTTACCCAGGATATTGTTAATGGAAAAACTCAATTAGTGCGAACAGAGATTGGTTCCCTAGTATAAATGGTATAACAAAAGAGAACAAAAGTGAAAACCTTTCCCTAGATTTATTAAATCACTTGAATGCAAATAATGTATACCTGTTTCTAAAGGTTGTCCTCATTAGATTAAAGCTTTCACAATCCTACTGATAAAGAGATAAACTACAAAAGGTTCAAAGTAAACAAGAAACAAATAGAAACAACAAGATAATTTAATAGATCTATGCAATTGACCAAGGAGAATTACTACAATTGATATTAGACATAATTTATGAAAAATAAATTCATCACTATATTAATAATAAATACGAAGAAATTACAACCATGATGCATTGGTTTTGTACTTCTTCCAACTAGCATTTTTTCCTCAAGAATTTAACCTTTCTTCTCAATTATAGGAATATTTCAGCAACATATGGATACTTTTTTTGCTCCTCACTCAAGCATTAGAGTGAGATTGTATTTATAGGACAACATGGATGAAGGGAGTCGAGGATTCTTTGAAGGAGGTTAAGGTATAGTCCCAAGAGTTTATGAGTTCAAATTCCACTTATTATGTGTGATAAAATTGAACCACAAGAGAATCTATGAGATTTAGTGAAGCTCACAAATCAAATTTGGTGCAAAACTAGCAAAAACACCATCAAAATAAAGACAAATTACACACACAATGTGTACTGGAACAAGATAAATTTGGATTGTCTAACCATGAAACATGTTATTATATGGTATACAATATAATGCAAGAGTTTCATGAGGATTTGGAAGCCAATTGTGAGCATACAGGTCAAAATTTACAAAATGGCATCAAACCCCCCCATAGGTGGAGAAATCATGTCCCAAATCACCCCAAATAACCACAAATTTATGAGTGGACATAGATTATGTGTTGTGGGTCAATTATCACACTTTGGACAGCGTGGGTGTGAAAATATGGGTGGTTTAGAGTCTCAATGCAGTATTTAATGCACCAAATCAAGCAAAAAATGGCCAAAATCCCACTCTAGCGCTCCAAGTCAACTTGCCTATCCAAATTCAATGAATGGGAGAACACCAAAAATTATGGGGTCATAAATTTGGATGGTTGAATGAGCTGGAATGATCATGTGGGTGTGAAATCCCCAATATGACTTGGCATTTGTCTAACTAAGAACTCCTAGTCCACCACATAGTGTATTAAAGTTTAAAAAGCAATAAAATTGACTAAGTAGTGTAATTAGGTGATAATGAGTGGATTATTGTTCTAACACCCTCCCTTAATCCAAAAACTAAGTACAACTCACAAAATGATGGAGGCCTTGGAAACAATGGCTCAAGTCACCTCAAATACATAATTCAGAAATTACAATTTTATTTGTCCATGTGAACCGAGGAAAGAAGGAAAACCTAATGGGACAAAAAATTCCCTCAAGAATGGACATGGGGTTGGACCTGCAACAAATAAAAGAAAATTACCATCCTTCACTCACCTCAAGAAAAGAGCTCAGGTAGGTGAAGGTATTCTCTGTGAAAGACTTGGTATATATATCTGAAGTGAGGAGCTAGCTCTGTAGTGCACCCCAAACTTCTTGGTTCCCTAGACTTGGTATATATATCTGAAGTGAGGAGCTAGCTCTATAGTGCACCTCAAACGTCTTGGTTCCCTAGACAGGATGAAGAATTATTTTTGCTTCTCTCCAATGGATCTCATGTGGCTGGTGCGTATGTATTTCTACACCACTTACAACATAAGACAAATCAGGTCTTGTGGGAGTGAGGTAGAGCAAGGTTCCCACTAGTTCCTTGTAGAGTGTAAAATCTACCAATGGAGAATTTCCAAATTCATGCATTTTAATACCAGAAAGAAAGGGAGACTTGGCTTCCTTACATTCAGACATGTTGAACTTATTTAGCATGTATGAAGCATATTGTGGTTGACTCAACTTGATGCCTCTTTCATTTTGCTCAATTTCCAAGCCCAAAAATTGCCTTAGCAATCCCAGGTTTATCATGGAAAATTCACTGTGCAAAGATGACTTGATTTGCCCAATTAAATTGGTGCAGCTATAGAATCCTAGAGATGGGTTATTTAACTAGATTAGCACAACCTATACCTCCTTAAGATGGACATTTTTATATGCATGACTCTAAGTTCTATCCCTCATTTAATACACAACCTATATTGTCTAAAATTTTCCTTTCTTGTGGCCATAATGGAACAGTAAAATACTATTTCTTACAGGAAAATCCAATGTAAATAGGATACAAACTCCATAAATGGATATATATATGAATAATAGATAAGTGATGATATTACAATGCGAATGTTGCTTGTATAAATACCCATGATGGGTTCCCTTTCATAAAGAGACATAACCTTTCATTAACATGTCTCTTCATTAAGAATTAGTTATTTAATCATTAGTAGGTATTAATGTTCATTTATTAGATTTTTTTTCATTACATTTCCTCTCCCTTAGAATTTCTTTGTCCTCAACGAACAATTATGCAAGACTTTATCCCTTGTTCTTGATCATAATGCTTTCTCATGACATTGTGTGTTGTTAATTGTAACACTTGACGAAATAAGAAGATATGTTATTTTAAACATTGTGTGGAAATTTCATGTCATTTGTCAAGTCGTCCATCTAAGATCTACTTTTAACAGAATCGTTTGCAGATTGATTTTCAGGAGTTGTAGGAACAATACCAGTAATTTTCCTTTTGATCTTATCATCTATCATAATGAATCTTGTGATTTGGATGGCGATGTTAGAACAATAATCCATCATTAGTACCTTAGTTACACTAATTAATCAATTTGATTTCATTTTATGCTTTAATACAGTATGAGGTGGACTAGGGGTTCTTAGGTGGACATATGCCATGTCAAATTGAGGCTCCATGACCCACATGGGAACTACAGCTTAGTCCAACAGCCACATATTCACATCCATCACTGCTGGTGTGCTCCCATTCATTGAATGTGGACATGCAATTTGACTTGGAGCACTAGAGTGGGCTTTTTCCCAAATTTGGCTTGACTTGGTGCAATTAATGTTGCATTGAGACTCTAAACCACCCAATTTTCCACACCCATGCTATACAAGGTGTAATAATTAACCCACAACACATCATCCATTCCAATTCAGCAATTTTTGGCCATTTGGAGATATTTGGGATGCGATTGGCCCACCTAGGGGGGTTTGATGCCATTTTGGCAATTTTGGATTATTTGCTCACAATTGGATTCCAAATCCATTAAAAAATATTACAATGTATTTATAAACCTGTTAATGACAATTTCATGATGAGACAGTCCAAAATTATCTTCTTTCCAACTATCATTGTGTGTAATTTATCTATAATTTCATGGTTTTTGCTGAATCTTCCACCCAAATTTGATTTGTGAACCTCACTAATGCTCCTATATTCTATTTTTATTTGAAATAATCACTTTCTTGTTTGAATTTATCACATGGTATCAGAGCTGGTTGGATATTTTTGAGTTGCAGACCAAATTCTTAGTGGATTTGGGTTGCTTTGTTAGTGAATTCCAGACAAAATCGAATTGTTGTGTGTAAACCAATTACCAATTTCACCACCATCAGTGTAGGAAGTAATGGAGGCTACCCACATCTTTCTAACACCTTTCAATTACTTTTAATGGAAGGCAAAGATGGTGATTCAATAGAGAGCTAAGGGGCTTTTCAGAGTTACCATGGGCACTGAAGTGGAACCAAATTATGCTGTAGAGAAATCTAAGTATTTCAAAAAATTGGATGAATCATATGGATTGCTGTGTTTGAGCATCTCAAGAGAGTTGTTGTTCCACCTTGACAGTTTGACATCACCAAAGGAGGTTTGGGAGAATATTGAGTCTCTATTTGGAAAAACTGATGAGCTACGTGGTCACCAGCTTGAGAATGAGCTGATAATATTGAGTCGAGTGCACTATGATACAATCCATGACTTCTTAACCAAGTTCAAATCACTTGTATTGTAGTTAAAACAATGCAGGATTGAGAAGAAGGAAGATCAACTGATCTTGTCTGTACTTTCGAAGTTGGGGCTAGAGTTTTCAGTCTTTGTGAGCACATTTCACTCAAGCAAAATCACCCTTCGAAACTGGAAAATTCCAAGCATGGAAAAATTCATGGAGTCACTCACTCAAGAGAAGGAAAAATTGGTCCAAATGGGATCCATCAATACCAAAGATCAAGCACTATCATTGGGGGTTTTGAATTCAGAAAAGGGCAAGCCCAAGTCCAATAATTCGAAGTTGCCAAACAAGAAGAAATCAGAGAAACCCAAATCTAGTGAGGGAGCTTTGAATCCACCCAGAGAAAAGGAGAAGAAGGGAAAAGAGAAGGCCAGATGCACTTACTACCACAAGGGATGGTAGCCAGATATCTCATGCATGAAAAAATACATAGACACCATGGCGCAGCTGCTAGAGAAAAACAACATTCCAGTCTCTGACAACGCAAGGAAGAAGGATGGCAACTCCAGTTCAAGTGAAGGCAAGGAGAAATTTCATTTGTTGGTAGCAGTTAATTCTAACTCTTCATCCTTTATCAATGATTCAGGTGCTTCCAGGGATATGGTATCCAAGAGATAATTTTTCTCCTCCACAAGTTCGAAGGATGGCCCAACAATTCGAATGGGAGATGATTCTGAACTCTAGACTAGAGGGAGTGGAAGAATTGATTTAGACCATGGGGTTTTTAGTGATGTACTATATGTACCAGAACTTGCAGAAAAATTGCTATCAATCTACTAAATGGCCCATACAAAAGAGCCAAAGAGAGTGATATTCACTCTTAACATGGTAGAGATTTCTGAAATCTCAATAGACCAAGCTATTGCAGTTGGGTATGATGATCATCATGAGATAATGTACAATTTCTCTAATTTCCTCCCTACTTCCAGTGATCAATCACTTCACTCACATTCCAATGAGGTTTCCAAACTATGGAATGAGAGGTTTGTCCACATGAATTACAGATATCTCCAAACATTGCACAAAGAAGAAATGGTGGAAGGTATTCCACAAATTCAGCCATCTCCTGGAGCATGTATTGGATGTGTGATTGGGAAGCATCATGAGTAGAGCTACAAGAATGGGAAAGAAAGGAGAAAAACAAAAACACTTGGGTTGGTGAATTATGACTTGATTGGTCCACTACCCACTCTCTCACATGGTGGATCTAGGTATGTGCTTATATTCATTGATGACTACTCTCGATTTTGCTGGGTGTATTTTCTGAAATTGAAATCTGAGGTGTTTGAACAAATCAAGGTTTGGAAAGCACTTGTAGAGAATAAGAGTGGGAAGAAGATAAAATTCCTTAAGACTGATAATGGAAAGGAATATGTGAACAAGAATCTACAACAACTTTGTGATGAGTGTGGCATCCAAATGAAACATTCAACTCCCTACACACCACAACAAAATGGTGTGGTAGAGAGGAAAAATAGATCCCTTAAAGAGATGGCAACTTGCATGATAGAAGTGAGGGAACTTAATACAAATATATGGGATGAATCCATCAGTTTTGTTTCTCACATTCAAAACAGATCTTTCCAAAAATTAGTGAAAGGAATGACACCTTACGAGGCATGGTTTGGTGAAAAACCAAATGTCTCAAATTTCAGGATATTCGGGAGAAAAGCATGGGAAAGAATCCCTTCAGAGAAGAGGAAAGCCTTGAAACCAAAAAGTGAGGAGTGTATCATAGTTGGATATGGTTAGGACACCAAAGGGTACAATATATTTGACAAATCCACTTGCAAAAATTTTGTTGAAAGAAGTGTCAAATTCAAAGAAGAGCCAATTCCTGATTTCGAACTTGTACCGGGGGATTGCTCCTCTCCTCAACCATTCAAAGATGTAAGTGATGGTAAATTTTCTGTTTTTTCTGATAATTCTGATATAAATGTTGATAAATATGATATTTCTGTATATGACTCACCATATAGGCCCAAATGAGCTGAAACAATTGTGCTAGCAGCTGGGGAATTGGAAGGAAATCCCCAAGAGCCTATGAAAACTAGATCACAAACTAGTAAGGCTTCTTTTGCAAGTGATAGTGCTCTTGATGAGCACTATTATATAATGATTAGCTCTAATAATAATACATATCATAAATATTGTACAGATCCAGTATGGAAATAAGAAATGGAAGATGAGCTTCAGTCCCTCCAAGAGAAGAATACATGGGAATTGGTTCCCCTTCCTCCCAAGGGGAAAGTTGTTCAATGCAAATGGGTTTTGCAGACCAAACTTGGTTCTGATGGTTCTTATATAAACCATAAGGCTATATTAGTGGCTAAGGTCTATTTTCAACTCCATGGAGTTTATTACATAGATACCTTTGCACCAGTTACAAAGATGGACTCAATTAGACCAGTTCTTCCGTTGGCAGCTAGTAAGTGTTGGGAAGTTCACCACATGGATATAAAGAGCACATTCTTGCATGGTGAGATACAGGAGGAGATATATATGCAGTAGCATGAAGGTTTATAAGAGTATCCTTCATTGGTATGCAGGCTGAAAAAATCACTGTATGGACTCAAGCAAGCCCCCAAGGCTTGGTATGCAAAACTAGATGCTTTCTTGCTTTCAATTGTCTTCACAAGATGCAAATCAGACCCTAATGTGTATTTGCAGAAAAATTATGTTAAGTTGCAGGTAATTTTTGTCTATTTTGATGATCTTATTATTACAGGTATCTGCACCAATTTAATTGGCCAAATTAAGAGCTCTTCGCATAGTGAATTTTCCATGACAGACCTAGGATTGCTAAGGCAATTTTTGGGCTTGGAAATTGAGCAAAAGGGAAAGGGAATCATGCTGAGTCAGAAAAAGTACGATTAAGGCCATATAAAGAATTTTAATATGGATGAGTGTAAGGAAACCAAGTCTCCCTTTCTTTCTGGTATTAAAATGCATGAATTTGGAAATTCCCCAATGGTGGATATTACACTCTACAGGCAACTAGTGGGCAGCTTGCTCTACCTCACTCATACAAGACCTGATTTGTCTTATGCTGTGAGTTATATAGAAATAAATATGCACTAGAAACATGAGATCCATTGTAGGTCTGCAAAAATAATTCTTCAGTATGTCCAGGGAACTAAGAAATTCGGGGTGCACTACACAGCTAGTTCCTCACTTCAACTAGATGGACTTTTTGATTCATATTGGGCCGGTGATCCAACTGACAGGAAGTCAACATCAGGATTTTATTCATGTTTGCTGAAGATACCATTTTATGGTCAAGTAATAAACAACACACCATTTTAATTTCATTAGTAGAGGCCGAATACATGGTAGCAGTCAATGCTGCAACAAAGTGTGTTTGGTTGCAGGGGATTCTCCGGGAGTTTGGTGTCACCATTGATTCTCCAACCAACATTTGGGTGGATAATTAGAGTGCCATCAAGATATATACTGATGTAGTACATAGGCATAGGAAAAATCACATAGAGATACACATGCATTACATTCAGGGCTTAGTGCATGACAGGGTGATTTCACTGCAGTATTGCCCATCCACCGACCAAACTGCTGACATTTTTACCAAGGATTTCACTAAGAAGACCTTCACTTACTTGAGATATTTGCTTGGGGTGAGTGAGGGATGGTAATTTTTTGTTATTTATTGCAGGTCCAACCCCATGTCCATTCTTGAGGGAAGGTTTTATCCCATGATGTTTTCCTTCTCTCCTCAGTTCACATGGACAAATAAAAGTTGTAATTTCTAAGTTATGTATTTGAGGTGACTTGATCCATTGTTCCCAAGGACTTCATCATTTTGTGAGCATAATTAGTTGTTGGATTAAGGGAGGGTGTTAGAATAGTAATCCATCATTAGTACCTTATTTACACGAATTAGTCAATTTTATTGCTTTTTAAGCTTTAATACTCTATGAGGTGGACTAGGGGTGCTTAGGTGGACATATGCCATGTCAAATTGAGGCTCCATGACCCACATGGGTACTCCATATTATTAAACCAGAAAAATATGGACATCTATCATTTCTATAGTGCTCCCATTCATTTAATTTGGATAGACAAGTTGACTTGGAGCGCTAGAGTGGGATTTTGCCCAAATTTGGCTTGATTTGGTGCAATTAATGTTGTATTGAGACCCTAAGCCACCCATTTTTCCACACACACATTTTACAAGGTGTAATAATTGACCCAAAACACATAATGCATGCCACTTCAGCAATTCATGTCCATTTGGAGAGATTTGGGATGAGATTGGCTCACCTAGGGGGGTTTGATGCCATTTTGGCAATTTTGGCTTACTTGCTCACAATTGGTTTCCAAATCCATTAGAAACTCTTATTATGTATTTATAAACCTTTTAGTAACAATTTCATTGTTATAAAATCCAAAATTATCTTGTTTCCAGCTATCATTGTGTGTAATTTATCTATAATTTGATGGTTTGTGCTGAATATCTCACCCAAATTTGATTTGTGAACCTCACTAACGCTCCTAGATTCTTATGTGGTTAAAATTACTCACATGTTGGTTTTAATTTCTCATAGGTGATACGTCATTCAAGCCATTTGTGGAACCCTTGTAGAAACTTCAATTGTTTGTGATTCTCGTGATTTACTGGTTGATAATAACTCTGAGGATTTTTCTCACTTCTCATTTTTGAATTTTTTTATTTTTTCAATCAACCCTTCATTCAATTTATTTTAAGAGAGAATTTATTCTTTTTTTCTAATAGATTCTTATTGAATTCATTGCGGAGATCCACTTCCTTTTGGTGGAATTTCTCTTGGATTTATTCTTGCGATATTTTTTCCCTTTTTAATTTATTAATATGTGTGATCAAGTATTGACTATGATTATTTAAATGAGTAATTTATTCATCTTTACTGGCGACAATATTTTCAATTTCTTTTTTCTTCTTTTGTTATGAATTCTCATTACCCTGGGAAATCATCTTTGATATATCCTTGAAGTATTCAGATGTTGAAGCTTCTAAATATGACTTCATTTTAATATCTTGAAATGTGAATCTCTTTTGCTTATAGGAAAATGTCAAAAACGTTTTTTCAACATTTAAGATGAAAGTCCACAATGTTTTTATCCAAGGTAAACCCAAAATTATGTCACCGTCAAAGCTCCATAAGTAACTAACATTGAATTTGGATGTGACCATATAATCTCCAACATTCAGTTGTAAGCCACTTATTTCAATTTGTTTCCTATCCCAAAAGTCTATCCCTTCACTTATATTTGACTTGGGAATCACTAAATGGTTAGAAAATTCAGTACTAATATAATTATTACTTTCAAGAGGTGCAATAGAAATGGAGATATCCTTCCCTGCAAGTGCCCCTTTAATTCTAAATAATATTGCGACATTTCTTATTAAGGTGATAGGAAATGTTTCCTTCTTTACTTTTATTTTTATAGTGAGGTCAAAAATTTGAGGTTGGTCAAAGACCTAGTTTTGAAGAAACTCCAGAAAAAATTGGCCAAAAGATGGTAAAAATTCCCAAGAAGGGGCTCTGATACTAGTGGAATAGTAATATACTATTTCTTATGGGAAAATCCAACGTAAACATGATAGAAACTCCATAAATGGATAAATATATGAATAATAGATGGGTGATGATATTACAATGAGAATGTTGCTTGTATAAATACCCATGATGGGTTCCCTTTCATAAAGAGACATAACCTTTCATTAAGCTATCTCTTCATTAAGAATTAGTTATTTAATTATTAGTCGGTATTAATGTTCATTTATTATATTTTTGTTCATTACACATAAGAATCTCCACACCCAACTTGAGGTTCATCATTGAGACTTAGAATTGCTATATTGCCAACCCTCTAGAACATTCCATATGCAAGCCCTTAGAAATGGATAATGCCAAAGTTGGAACTATATCCCACTATATTTGAGCTCAAAATCCAATTCTTGTCATATGTTAATTTGTCACACATTCATCACAAATAAAAGTTCACAAACAATAACAAAAAAATTGTCGAAAACAAAATTTTGTTGGTAAGTTTTACATTGTAAATATGAATGATTTATGTGCCACATATATCCTATATTTTATATTAAAATCCCATATTCATTGCAATACCGATGTTTTTACAAGTATGTTTTGATCACAACATTGCCACGTGTTTGATATTACTATCAATGAAATGGAAATTTGTGTTGCTATTGTGATGATATTTATGATGCTTATACATCTTCATTATGTCTCTAGTTTGACAATAGTTGTAATGCACATGAAATTAATAACTATTATTAGTTTATACTGAAATATTTTATTTATTATTTTAAATATTTTTGACAAAAAGTCAAAAATAAAACAATTGTAATGAATTATTCTTTATTACTAAAAGATACTGAAGGGGAGATAAGTGGAATAGCTATTGAAGAGTGTTTTTTGACCCAAAAGAGGAAAAGACAAGTGGCTGAAGCTACCAAGTGAGAACTCAAGGTGCAGGAGGAATCTTTCCCAAAATCAGGTCACAACTCCTAGTTGAGTGCTAAACAACATGAGGCTCATCAATGACCAAGTCCTAGGAAAAATACTATATAATAGTATGTCCATTACCAAGCACGATGCTATCATTTGATGGGGATTAAATATGATAATGCAAGAGATGGCACATTAAGTGGATTTTTCTCTTATGGTTCAACAAACAGGCTCGAGGTTCTGGAGAAAGTAACTTGGTTTCCCTGGGAGTTGGTTGCGAGGAACAAGTATTCCATTTTTGTTTTCCTAGCAGTGGTGACATGTTCTTACTCTATGTTTTTAATTACAGTAGGATGTTTATTGTAGATATCGATGTGCTGCTATATTCATTAAGTAGAAATGTTTTACTTAATATTATTGCACAATTATCTAAATTGTATCGATTTGATTTTTTTTATTTATAAATACTAAATCTATTTATGTTTTTCTTTATATATATGAATGACAAATTTTATTTAGGAAAGTTTCTTACATCGGGCATCCATACCCAAGTTAGGTATTCCTCAATGATTTATAAGCTGTAGAATCGAATTATTTCCTTAATGAATATATATCAATGAATTATATATGTTCTTTATCATGTTTTAAACCTAGTTAATTTTCTGTTATAGTAGTTTAAGTTAATATGTTTAAATAATAAACGATTTATAGTCAGATCGAAATCAAGGAAAAATAACTAAGTAAAATAGGAGTACATGATTTATAAACTACCATTACCTATTTGTATTTGCTTATTATTGTGGAACTTCGTCAGTTTGATAATACTATGGAGTTATGGATTTATTAATTTCAAGAATTTATATATATGTATGTGATGTTAATATAATGAATTACGTTCATGTTTTGATTATGTCTCTAGAATGCAAATTTAATTGATGATGGTACATGGATACTGATTTAACGTTATGTGTTGAACAAATGATTCTGATGTCATATGCATGGTACAAAATTATTACATTTTTTTTAGTATTAACAAAATATTTATACATGTAGATGATTGCACGATATTCCATGACATTTTTTTATGAGACTAACCGTCAGGTTTGGAAGAGCTAAGGGATAACTAATCCCTACAAAATGGAGGTACCTAGAGGGTATAGTTTCCAAAAATATATGGTATGAAAATGAATTGTTATTTTAATGTCTGATTATTTTTATTATCATGATGTGTTGGAAGGTGTGAGATTTCGAGAAACTTAACCACCTAAATTGGTTATTCGATGACAAAGCCTAAGTACAACAATTGAAACAAAGTGACAATGTCGATGTAGACATATTCCCTTATTCCATTAGGGGGTGGAGGAACTACCCACAATTTATCCAGGAAACTTGGAGTCATGGGAGGGATGTGCTACGACAAATTCCCCAAGGTGTGTGATGATGACTAGTTGGTGCCTGTTGGGGAACTTTGGTTGATGGAGATGACACTTCCCCTTATGGGTTCAATATGAAGGTAGGTCTTGTAGTTAATGCTCCAGGGTAGTCCAACAAAGGAATGATAGGATGTGGAAGTTAGTTGTGTATTAGATAGGAGGAAGTAGACAGTTAGGAAAGTCGCAAAAGTTTTATAAGGAAACATAATTAATTCTGTGTCGAAACCCTTTGCTTGATTCTTGTGTTGTGTTTCAGTATATTATGTTGGTGTCATAGCTTATTATGATATGAGTTAGATACTAGACATTTTCAATTCATGTTTAAGAATGCCATGACATACAGTAACATGTGTGATTATGTGTGATGTGTGGTCGGGTAGTATTGCTATACCTACATGAGTTATGTAAGAATTAGCTATGCTTACATAGATCATCTACATATAATGTATGAATTGTCTAATGCACTATAAAAAATATAGCTTGGATGCATAAGGTTGTGAATGATCACATTATAAATACTGTTACCCATCTTAGTTATGAAGTGATATTCTTACTTAAAGATTATAAATGATTTGATAATTAATTGTGATTAGGGTTAGTTATTAATTATGGTTGATAATGTTAATGACATCTCATTAATAATGATAATATAAATTTGTAGTTAACTTAATTGTCGATTGAAGTTCTTAATCTTTAAATGATAAATTAGTATTAACGATCTTAATTGGTTCAAGATATTGGTTTATTAATAATAATGGTGTAATAATATTAATCACATTATTATTAATTGATCTATTAAGATAAATTGTGTATTAACAAGGTGATAATTAACTGATTAAAAAGTGTTAAAAAATGGTTAATAGTGTAAATAAGATTACTATTAACTTGATTAATTCAAGTTAATTAAGTCTAAATTGTAGCTAATGTTGATTGTTGAATATGGCATTAGATAAATAAATTATAATTTGTACATGGAAGAGAGATGTAGTTTAGTAATAAATAATTATTATTTAAGTATTAATTACAATTATATATTTTTATGTTCAAACATACTGATTAAATAATATTAAAGAATAAAACTGCAATGTCTCATATATCGTGGAAGTATCATATTATGTCCGACTTGTTAGTGAAGTAAAGTGTTATCTTGGAATTTAGGTGGACATATATTACTAAAATAATAAACTTATTATTCTCGGAAATTGTGTGAATTGATATTGAAATGGGGCAGTAGATTCTTATGTCTTAAATGTAATAAATTTTGCATTGATTTGTAACCATAAGAATTAAATATATTTTATAAAAGCGATTTCGAGCATTGTATGTGAGGATAAGGGAGAAGGTCTTGAGGGAGAGGGTCGATGATGAGGAGGATATAGGGAGGAAATGTGGATGATATGAGGGGAGGATATTTTTGGGAAAAAAACATAGGAGGATTGTTTTCCAGTGTGATGGAAAATACTTGAACTAGTTGTATTGTACTCAAGTTTTAGCCTCGGGGGTCCAAGAACATAGGTCTTCAATCTAGGAAGTCGACGAGACTTTCATAGTTGGAATAGTGGAAAAACGCTTTGGTTGGTTGGGTTTTGAAGGATCTACAACTATTATAAAAGTGGTTTTCCATTTTGAGGGAGTTGTAAGGGAAAATAAACAAGGACAAAACTACAAAGGAAACTATTATCATACATTCACTTTCCTGAGTATTTACAAGATATTCTTAAATAAGTTGTATGATGAGAAAGATGTAGAGGTTGTTCTATTAGTGCCATATGCTGTAAAATATTATGGTTTAAATTTGTCATTGTATAAGTATGTATTTTGTTGCTTATACCTGCACATATGCATATTAAACATGAACTTTGACCTTCAAAACTAAACAAAAGAAGCACGCATAGATAAATGAGTCTGAAATAAAAAGAAAAAATTTAGGGTATATTATTAATTTATGGACTAGTATTGGTCCCTATAGTGATATATATGTAGTGTCTGGAAGAATACACACACAACTAATATTTAATCTCAAAAGGGGTAAACAAAATTCAAATTTAACATAAAAAAGAAACACATATTCTCAATTGTTAAGCGTAGTGGCACTTATCCCCATATGATGGTAATGATTATTAATATCATTTGAAAAATAAATAAGTAAATTAACTAACCATCATTTCTTATGGGCCATATAATTCATTTAAGAATAAAATAAGCTCTCTATGCTTTGGACCATTTTTTCTAAAAAAGAAACTTTGATAATTAAATATAAATTTGTTTTTTTATATGTTGATAAATGGTCATCCTTATTTCAATTACGGTCACACTTACATCATTGAAAAATAAATAAAAAAATAACTAACCATTATATATTATAGAGAATATAAAATATAATTCAGTTAAGAATAGATATTTTAAAATAGACTAAACTCTCTATGCTTTGGACCATCTTT